>VXBI01001939.1:0-158458 GCA_013397375.1 Toxostoma redivivum
TGGTGGGAAGGAGGGAGGGGCTAAAGGTGTTTTAAAGGCGTATTTTACTTCTCATTACCCTACTCTGACTCTGTTAATAATATATTTACTTTATACCTTTAAATTAGAACCTGTTTTGGCCTTAGAGTGGTTTTCTCCCAGTCCTTTTCTCGACTCATGAACCCTTCATTAATTTTTTCCTCCTCTCCTCTGCCCAACTATAGCAGAAGAGAGTAAATGAACAACTTATATGGGTGCCTGGCATCTGGGCAATATTCAAACCACGACAAATCTCCTTGGAGATTTGGCACTTCAGAGAGCATAGTTGCAAAGTGATTTGCTGATAATCCATGTTATTTTCAATAGTTTATGACATTGGTGAAAATACGTGTTATGCTTTCATAGATAATTGCTGCAGGTTTCAAGCAAGTGTAGAAATTCACATCCCAATGAGGTGGTTTCCTTTACTTGGACACACTTTTGGTGCCTGTAAGAAGATGAAGAAACCTTTGGATCCACATCCAGAGCATTTTATTGGAACTAAGACATAACTGCTACACTGCTGCTGTGCCCTTGCTCCCAAGGGTGGTATGGCAGAGTTGGGATTCCTGCTGAGGATCTGGCCCTCATCTCTGACTTGGTACAGCTGGATCCACAGACGGTGGAATTCCTTGGAGAAGGGAATGATAGATTCCTGAAACTGTCTTTGAAACATCTGAAATTTCTAACAATGGTTTCTTGGAAAAGGCACAAAAAGACCATGTGAATTTAAAAGTGCAGCCAACTCAAAGGATAATTATGACTGTGGCTTGGCTAGCATGCTTTATTAGCCTGAAGGATCAAATGAGACTGATGATTGCTGAATGACATTCAAGGAATCAAGTTTATCAATCATTAGCTACTGACACCATTGATGTTCCAGCAAGCTGATGTGAGAAGTAACAATCAGTTTTGTCTATAATGAGAAAAGACAAAGGCAAACTACTGATGTGTCATTTTGATCTTATTTTAACAAGGTGCAAAATCCTTGCAGACTGGATCCACCAGAATGCTTGTAAGTACTTATATTAATGTGAGATGTATGGAAGTCATCTGTACCATTAGTTGAGAAAGCTAGAGATGTCTGACTTGATTCAGAAAGAGATTTTGTGCAGCATAAAACCACCCGAGCCTCTTGAGCTATCCTCTTGTGTAAAATCTCTGCCTTCTCCATAGAAGGGATCCTCCTACTTCTGTGCTTCTCATGGCTTTGTGGAGTGGACAGGTCTTGATTTTGGTTTTTTGGTAGTGGTTATAACTGCGCACCAAAGACCTGGGCTCCAACATCCCAATTTATGAAAGCATTAATGAAAATGTATAGGGTGTACTAGTTTGAAAGCAAACTACTGGGAGATTCCAAGTCAGAACTAAAATTTAACAGGAAAATTAAAGTTAAGGCAATGATACAGAACCACTGGCTTCAACTGACAGAGTCAGAATACGCCCTGACACCCTGTTGGGCAGGGTGGTGGTAGCAGTCAGATTAAATGGTGGCTGCAGTCAGGTTGGAGTGATGGATGGGATTCTGTCAAAGTGGTGATCCTGTAGAAAGATCTGGTCCTTCTCTAGAGGTCCAGTGATGGTTATTTAGCTCTTGTCCTCTGGGAATCCAGTGGTAGGTGCTGCCCCTGGTGTTCAAACCTCAGATTATATACAGGTAGGAATACTTGGTTCCTCTCCTCAGGGCATCTCAGAATGGGATGCTGTAATTCTGTGAGTCATGCTTGGACCTTGATGGTCCATTAGTGGAGATGGCCCTCTCAGGGTGGTAGCTGCTTCCCCGGAGGGAGTTATCAGGGTGACTCATGGAGAAGCAAAGGACACCGCCCCACGTGTTTTAACAGTTTATGAGAATGATAATAGAATACATACTTTCGGTTATATCTTATATTGTAACCTAAAACAGGGCATCCGGATCTGTGGCAGATTGTGAAAACAACTAACCTGAGTTTGGAGACTGCCTTAGCCACAGCAGATGCTTAAGTGTATTGCAGCCTGAATAAATATTACCAAGTTTTTGTGTTAAAGATAATTAGAAATATTAAAACACTGCATAAAACTGGCATCCTATTTCACTGTATTCCTTGCACCAAAATAGATTCCCTACACCATTAAAGTGCTAATCTCAGAGGTATTTGTTATTTCCAAAGGATTAATGATCAGTTAGTCAGCTAACAGCCCAAGGCAAAGCAGAAGGATTTAACATTGTGCCAAGTGGTAGCTTCTTGTAGAAAGACTGCTTTCAAAGAATTAGCAGTTATGCAAAATGCTTTCAGGTTGTGCCAATCAGCTCAGTGGTTTATGGCACTAATAGTCTGCTTGTTTTTCAAATAATTTACCCATTGTGATTTAGATGCTGCAAGTTACATTTACAGATCTAATCACTACTTAGAGATGAACCAGTAATTATCCAGCCAGTGAGTATATGAGCTTACTCTCAATCAAAAAACCCCAGGGGTATGTGGGGTTGATGATGGAAAACATGCCTGGGGACTGAGTCCTGTAGATAAATTGAGTCTCTTGGGTAGATTTTTTGGAAAGCTGATCTAAATTAGAATCCACTGAAATCAGCATTTGTGCTTTCCCAGACAGCAGCAGAAGTTACTCTTGTGCATCTTTGTGGGTAGTGGCAGGACTGTTGCAGAACACGTTGATGTGCTTTATTCAGACAGAACTTTGAAAGCATAAGTGTTTAGAAATTTCATTTTGAAACACCTCCAAGCCACAGAGATGTATTATTTCCATATATTGCAGCATCCCTGGGAACACTATAGCTGGAGAATACCTTCAGACCTTGAAAGTTTGACAAAAACACTGTTCAGAAATACTGCAACTGCCTGATCTGGAGCCCTATTTCTACTCACAGAACACTAGCTCAGTTCACTTTCACATGAATGTAGAGTTATATCACTTATTATCTGCCTTTATCTAAAAACTGCAAATGGAATATTGCTTGTGCTGTCGGGTAACAGTTCAAAACATGACTTAGCCAACTCAGAACTATTTCTTAGTGTCTGCTAAAGCCTGGATTTATGTGACTCCTGCAGCCAGATTCACATTTTGTTAATGGAAATGACAATCTCTTAGTAATTTTCCCTCATGTCCTGTGGTTTGGGTTTGTTGAGTTTTTTTCTGGTCTCCACAAATGTGGTACAGACTGTTGGTGTAAAATCAATGACATCAGTATATTTGCTCTGATAGTGAAGATGATGTATCACATGTTCATAGCTGTCTGAGTTGAAGTCCACATTTGGCTTTTGCAACCAGGACAAATTCATTACTTTAAATGTGTTAAACTTGTTTATGACCTGTGAGGGCAAAGGAACCATTTTTACAGAACATGGCTCATTTCCTCAGCTCTCAGCCTTGGGAGCAAAAGTATATCCTGGCTCATTTGACAGGACAAGGACTGTCTAGCATGACCTGTCAGTGATAAATAGGTTCCCATTCCCCCACAACAGGGATGGAATGAGTCTTGGACTGGTTTTTTCCATATGTGACTGAACATGAAATCTTATACTTTTGTTACTGGATCTTTCCAGATGTAGCATATTTGTCTTAGGCTTTGTGGTTCTTCACTTCAAATGGTGCTAGAATGTGATAGTACACTTTCTATTTTATAAGCAGAGCTCATACTGTTTTTTTTTTTAAGGTGGTTGTATATCCTCCACTATAAAACAATGGGTTTTATTTGAATTTGGGTAAAATAAAATACCTTTGAACTCAAATTTCCCATTCTGGGGGAATATGCCTTCAACAATTAATTTAAATTCAATCAACTCATACGTATCTGAGACCAATGCAAAATCAAACATTCTGTCTAACTACAGCTTTGTAAACAAAAACTTGATAGTTTGGAGAGGAAGGTTAACACAGATTTCAGGAATGTGTTCTTTGGAATTGCTAATAATATCTGTGCAATTTGACCAAATTACAAACCTTCACGGTGCAGATGAACATCCATCCTCTTGCAGGTGTTTGTTGTCATTATTTGGGGCCTTCCTTCATGGACACACACTTGGATCCAGCTGGCCAGGCAGAGACAGGCTGTGCTCTGGAGCACAGACAGCTCTGTTTCTTCCAGATGATGTAGGCACTGGACAGAAAACAGGTTTAAACCTTTGCTTTCATGCTGTTGATAGAAAATTTTTCATCCCATCATCTGACCTATGGAGAGGATAAAAAATAGCCTGTGTGAGGTGACCTTGATCTCACCCATGGGCCTGTTGTCTGGAGCCAAATAGAGATGCCACCTTTAAGGACTTGGTGGTCTCAGGTATGGGCAAGCTTGGGGATGTTGGCTTCTTTGCCAGCATGAATTTGCTGAATCCCACAAATGTCTGGAATGTTTCTGGAGTCCTTAGAAAGTATGTGAAGCATTCCTGCTGGCCACATAAAGAAAATTTTTGTGATGGGGAAGGGGGCTTGTCTTCATTAAAGAGAAGATAAATCAGCCTAAAAATAGTCTTGAAAACAGTCAAAAGCCAGAAAATCTTTAAAAGTTGTATTGAGGGCAGACAGCCTTGTATTTATATAGTTGAACAAATTCCACAGCTATACAGTAGTTGCTAATCCTGCTGGATTATCTGTTTTTTCAAAAGCACTCCTTCTGTGGCTGCTGCTCACAGCTGCATCCTGACCCTGGCTCTGCTCCAGCACGGGCATCTCTATTCCTGCTCCACAAACCCCTCCGGGGCAGGAAGGAGCCTGGCCAGCAGCACGGGATGGAGTGCTCCATCCTCCCTTCCTGGGAAATGCTGATCATTACCCGGGGTCAGAGCTGCCTGTAAACTTCTGTCTGGTATTTTCTATGCATTTATACTTCCTCCAGCTTTTTAAACTGAATTAGGTTTCAAAACAGCTAAATATCAATTCAGTGGTTTGCATTTCAAAACTTTTTTCCATTGCTATGGCGAGAGCTGATGTCTTCATCATATTATAAATCTTAGGTATTTCCTGTATGCAAATGCATCATTTAAATGTCTAAGGCTTCATTTAGAAGCAGTAGAATTTTATACAGCATCAGTCTCCTGCGTTTTTACCTTTTGAAATATTAGTTTAATCCCATGGGAGCAATTTTTTTTTCAATTTTTTTTTTTTTTTTTAATTTCAAGTCAGGTAATAATCCCTTTTGTGTTTTGTCTTTTCTTAAGTGGGTACTTTTCGTTTGAAAGAAGCTGGGAGTGTAAAAAGGACTGTTTGTTTCACACCATACCTATTGTGCATTTTACAGAGTCTCCTGCCTCCATTGTTCAAGAGAATAACAATAACAGCATGAAACAGCTCAGCAAAATGAGAAATGGAATTAAAAGAGAAAATAGCTGTAGACATCCAGGAGCTGATTCAGCTCATGTATCAGAAGTCAACACTACTACACTGCTCAGCAGGAACTGGTTTTACTAATGGCAGTAAAAGGAAACACGGGAATTTTGAAGTGGGAAAAAGAATTACAGACTGTTATGGGAGAAACAAGCTGAGAGGGATGAGCTTTTCAATGCAAATACAGTTGTAGGAGTATGAATATCCCTGATTTTTCAGTGGAAACCAGAGCCATCGGATTTGCATAGGTGCCTTTTAAAAATCCTCTTATAAGGCATTTGCATGGAACACAATAGCATTGTGTTTATTGTGTTTAATAGCATTGTGTTTATTTTTTATTTATTGAAATTTAGTAATGTAAGAAAATGTCATGAAGCAGAGCAGCTCAACAGGGTGAGAGGTCAGGTCCCACATCTTCCCACTCAGCTGAAATGGAGCTCTGGGACTGCAGGGCCTCAGGAAAGCTCCTTATGTTGTAGTTCACCATGCAGAGGTGAGCCTAACACTCTGGTAACTGAGTCACCAGACAGAGCTGCCTGAGCTCTGGGATAGTTCTGAGCAGTCTGTCAGAGTCACTGAATTTAGGAAGGAGCAGAAACTGAATAGCAGTGCACGTGGTGATCTGGGTATGCAGTGTTCACTCACTTCACTGAGGGCAACCTTCCCTTCTGCACTCAAAAAGGTTCCAAGTCAAGGCCATTTTGAATGTTTTTGCTACAGATAATCCCGGTGGTAGTGAGCTACAGATTAATTCTGCTATTAAGTTGATTTGGTTTGTATTGAAATGCTGAAAAATATTTGGAGCAAGACTTTATTTTTGCTCCTTTATAGGCAACTTTTAGTGAGAACTAAGTAATCTCCTAATTATGGTATTTGTGCATGTGTATGTAGATTTGTACATCTGCTATTGCCTAATCAGCTTCTAAAGAATAACAACAATAATCACAGGAAATGGATTTGGGAAATCTGTACTTTAATTAAATCTGCTAAGTGTCAAATTTTGTTATAGAACTTCTACTTTCTGGCTATAGGTTTTGTCTTGTTCTTACAAAAAAGTTAATTATAACCTGAGGCAGAATTATATCTTAATTTTTTTTTACTCTGCTCAGACCTATTGACTGAGGAAGGACTTCCATTCTGCTCAAAAATCAAACATACTTTTTGCTGAGATTCATAAGCCTTCCTGTTGGAGTCTGCATGCTGCTCTTCACCCGCTGTCTTGGCCACATTGTAAAACTCGGGGGGAACCTAGTGTAAAGCTGTTGAATGTTGTGTGTTCCTTCTGAGGGAGAATTATATTACTACTTTTTTTAAAGAGGGCATTTCTGTATTAAACCCATATTCTCAATATTTAGCAGTCCCACAGTGAGTTGGAATCTGTGAGCACTGTCATGGTGCAAAACAACTGCTCCAGTGCTTGCAGTGTCCCGAAAACCTCTCACAGGACTGGGATGCCACATGCAGGGGACACAGGCAGAGGAACTGCTGCCCTCTCCACTTTCTAGGAGAGACACAGAATTTTTTGATACAAGGCATTACTGGGCTCTACATCTGGTCTTCCCGAGCTCCTGCACTTTGAACAAGGCCTCCCCAGTTCTTGGTATTACTGTGTGATGCTGCCTCTTCTACACTGGAGGAAGTTGAGTTCAAAAGCCTCGTTTTAAAAAATATTTTCTGGACAGGCCTGACACTGGTGTCACCTAGCTCATTTGTCCCCAGGCATTAAATCTGTGCAGCAGGGGAAAAAAAATCATAGTCTTTCTGAACTATAAATGTAACCAGCAAATAGATAAGAGTTCAGTGTCCTATAATAGGATGTCTTTTCGCTGACTAGCAGAAAGGGAGTGACTCAGCCTGACTGTGTACACACACTGAAATAGACTTTTTCAAGTTTGGAGACAAAGGCCTTTACATGCATTTATAAAATTGCCTTTAAAATGCTTGTGAATGAGTTAATCACACAGCTATCTGATTAGACATGAACAGCCTCCCTATTTTTTACACGATTAGGTCATCCCAAGAGAATCACAAAACAAAATAGACACAGATGTGTCATCCAAGGATGACTAATAAAATGTATTTGAAAACAGTGCAATTAGGAAAATAGCGCAAGTAGGAAATTTTCAAGCCAGTTTCACAACTCTTGTGTCCTTCATCTTCCCTCTCAGAGCCTTCTCTTCAAAAAGTTGATAGAAAAAGTTCCCTTTGGCTTGCAGAGGTCCAGACTGGTCTCTGCTTTCTCCTTGCTCCTTTTTTTCCCTCCTTGGGGCTGCCTCCAACTTTGCTGTAGTATTTTGAGCATCTGAGCCTCCTAGAGAATCTCTTCACTTTCACATGAAGATTGTACTTTCCATGAGCTTGCTGAAGTGGGAACTGCTGCAGTAGAGATTTGGGAGAGATTGGATGGCACTTAAAATCTGGGGAAGAAGAGAAATGGCACAACTGGCGAAGTCATAAATGTGTGTCTCAGTAGCAAGAGCAAGCACAGAGCTGTACCCTTCCCATATCATTGCAGAGGGAACATTTTGTGAAGTACAATAGAGAAGGATCCTTCTTACTTGCAGACTTTGATCTTACCCTGAACTCCAATGATGTGAAGTTTTTGATAAGCTGAGATCATTGTCTAGGTACTTGTAACTTACTAAATGGGCTTTCAATTACAAGCTCAGAGAGCAAGAGAGAGGTGTCAAAAGAAACACAATCTTTATAGTTCTCCTGCAGTTTTAATTGTGAGTGGCACCTAATCTCTAGCTGGCAGCTGTGAGATGCAGTCCTGGGAAAGGAAAAAGCCCCTAGACAGCTGAGAATTAAAAAGAAACATGCAACTCAGTTGATTACTGGTGTAATCTTTGAGGTGTCTTTGCAGTCCTAAGGACCTTGTTTTACAGCTGTCAGCTTTAAAGAATGAATGTCATCTTTCCTAAGCCTCTTTCTAGTGGTGGCAGTTGTCTGGGGAGATAAAAACTACACAGTCTGACACAGTTGCTGATATAAAGAGGCTTTTGATGGCTCTCTCACCACTGCTGTAATAAAATGAAATGAAGAAGTACTGAGTCCAGGATATCTTGCAGCAGATTTCTAGTGAGTAAAAAAATCTGCCAAGAGTAAGTCAGGCAAATTCTAAAAATTTTCACAGTTTAAAAGATGTTGGTGGAGGAAGAGGTGACTGGTTGGTTGCTACATTGCAGTAGTGGAAGCCCTGAACTGTCTGCTCATTCTGAAAATGTGATGAATACTGTTATGGAAAAGCTTACTGGTTCTACTGTGAAAATACTGGGTACTTCCACTACATTTATGTGTTCATTCTAATGTATCCAGTGGGACTCCCTGATGGGAAAGTGCTTCCCTGCTCAGCAAAGGCTGTTAGTATTTATTTAGTTTCTCTCTTCAAAGTGATTTAAAACTAGGCAGACTAAGTTGCTTGCATTGAAAGGACTAACTGGTATTTTACTCAGTGCTGGGGTGTGTCAGCCACATGGTGTTTGGCAATAAACATTACTGATTTAGACATCTGGGGGAAAAAATCAATGGAACACCAAGTATTAATTCACTCAGGTTCTTTAACAAATGTACCCTGGGGTTGTTCAATATGCTCTGGTTTGCTGTGATGATCTTAGAATTAGGCTGGCCCAAACCTTTTAAGTGTTATTAATAGCACTGCATTAATATTGCATGCGTAATCAGAGATTGCTTAATTTAAAGTCATGTTAGAATAATGTAAACGGATTCTTACCATGCTGGCTGATGGCACTCCATAATTCCAATTTGTCCACGTAGTGTTTCGCTGTTTTGCAAATTAGGGATTTCTGGGATATTGAGTTTTGATGCTGCCAAAATTTACCTCAAAAACATTGAGATTCACTGTAGTTAAATGAATAAGGAGAGAAGCATCCTTCCTGGCTTTTTCTTATTTTCTAACATCTTTTCTACTTTTTGGATGTTGGATTTAATTCTTACTTTCAAAAGGTGATTTTGAATTCTTGCCAGGAATGTAAAAGGAATGGGTTCAGTTCTTAAACATTTGTTCCCCTGTCAAAAACAGCTCCTCTAAAATCATTCCCCCTTGAGAAAAATATGAATAATCTTAAAGAAGAAATCTGTAGGTGGAAGAGAGCTGCTAAATAAGTAATCCTAAGAAAGAGAAACGGTGAGCTGCAGCCTTCAACAGCTAGAAAAAATATATCTTATATAGACACTAACTATGGTTTGCTATTCAAAGAGCTGGAGGCAGAAGAGAGCTAAAGCTATAGAAAAATTATTTCCTCAGAGAGAGAATCTGCAGGATACAGCCTGTTGCTAGAGTTTAAGGGAAAACTGAAAAATCTTATGTTTGATTCAGATGTTGCTGAAAAGAATAAAAAGAATAAAAAGAACAGCTTTGGATGTAGGGTCTTTCAAGAACTCATTTGTTAACATCCTGCTGTTCATGGGAATAAGGCACTGGCCCCTTCCTGACAGATCATGATGGGCTTGATCTGATCCTAAGGGCATTTAAATAAACCCTTTCCTTGTCTTTACCCAGAGCAGGACCATGTCTCAAAGCCAGAGCAGTCAGTCATTCTGCGTTTGCTTTCCTTAGCTGAAGAACTCCAGTCCAATTTAACCCAATTATTCTCTTGGGCCAGTTTGTGCTGTTCTGATGCCTCCATGTGTGTTCCAGAGCAGTGCATGTCAGAGCTGTGTGCTGAGCTTATGTGAACAGGGCTGGGGAGGTGAAGTCAGTGGCTGGGCAGTGCTTTAGCAAGAACAGGAATTCAGGTGCTGTTTGGGATTTTCTGCATGAACGTGGTGTCCTAGCAGAGGACAGAGCCCTGGTGACACTGGTATATAATTAAGAGAGGTGGCTCAGAAGTGCTTCAGTACACTAATGACAAATCCTCTAATTGCTGATTTCATCCTTCTGGTTGACCAGTTTGAGATGGCACATTACAAGTAACCCCCCAAAACCAAGCTATTAGTAAGAGAAAAACATCCTGCAAAATGCCACAGACAATAAAACCCTTATTTCAAAAGCAGAAAGAGGTTGGGAGTTGATGTGTTCACTTGGAAACTTAAGCCAGTGAGGATTTGCATGTTCAAATAAAAATAAATAAAATACAGCAGAACATTTAAAAGAAGCTTACTTCTATAATATTGCAAAATGTTAAGCACAGATTTACAAGCATAAATAAGAGCTCAAGTCACAAAATGGGTAGATAAATAGACAGTAACATTAAATAGATGAAATAGCAGTAGTTAATCTAATAGTTTTCCTTTGCTACCCCTTGAAGCCAAAGAAATCATACTTCTTTAGGGACATATTCGAAAATAATTGAGAGAAATATCTGCTCTGCCTTCCTGCTGCTACCAAAATGCCAAAATGCACCATCTGAGGTCACAGCACCAAACCACTTTTCACTGTTGCCCTGGCCGTTACACGCATGGCAAATTAAGCTTTTAAAGGGCAGCAAAAATGATGAGGAAAATGTGATGGCAGCAACCAGGGAATTCATCCTGCTGAAATCAATGGCTGTTTGAATTATAGTTGCTAATTTTATCTGCCTACTCCAGGAATTTCTGAAACTTACTTTCTTTAGTCCAGCTTTTTTAACCATCTGGGTGATGGCTTGCCACGCTATTTCCTCCAGAGGGAAAATAACATCCCGTCATTGCTCGGGGTGGTGGAAGCACCAATCGTTTTGCGTCTCTGTGGGGACATCTGTTGTTGTATCACTCAGTCTGTGAGTTAGTGCCAGCAAAAGCTCGGGTCAAATCCTCTAGTTCTGTTCTGCTGAAACCAGCTTGGAATGCTAGTTCTGATTATCATCTGTTGTCAAACCAAATCCTTTCTTTTTTTTTTCTTCACCCTCAAGTTACCTGGAAATCACATCTTTGTGTGAGTATAGAGGGAGCACAGACAAGAGCTAAGGAGGGATGAGGAGCAGAGTGCTGGTGTTATGTTTAACACATTGGGCAATCTATAAATGCTTTGCTGTAATGACATGTAATGCTGAAATTTTGGGGCTCAGTTTGGCAAAGGTTGTGCTGAAGCCCATTGCTGAATGCTTGAGCATATGCTTATATCCCCTGGTAAGGAACAAATCTGAGTCTTTGTCTACTCTGAGTTTTGTGCTTTTGCAAATGGAGCTGGAGAGCTCATTTGGGCTCAAAAAAGGACCCCACCTCCCTCTCCAGCCAGGGCTTTGAGATACCATTTTATGGTGCAGTTCATTAAATGAACTGCCAGCAAACCTCTTCTTTGTAAATCCATTTGTATGAAGATAAACAAACTTGGATATTTTTATTATAATTTTTACAATTTCACTAGAAGCCTGTGTTTTTAAATAGCCTCCTGTTTTCCAAAATCTCATATGCTAAGGGTTTTTTTGACAGAGAGAATCTGCAGGTGCCTGCAGTACCTTGTATTGAAGGAGTACCTCTCCATTTAGAGCGCTCGGTCATGTTTGATGTAGAGTGCTCTTCATTTTGTTTAAGTAAATGATAGCTTTGGCTTCTGTAACAAAAGGCTAACTCTGCTCTGCTTGAGGGAGAGAGGAAGACATCTTAAATCTGTGCAAAGCACCATCAGTCTTGTCATCTGATTCAGTGTTCCCAGAAGTCAGCAAGGACCAGGATCACAAGAGTTTGTGGATCAGGAGCAGCCTGGAATAGAGGAATTCTTCACTGTCACTCTCAGGTGCTATGATGGCAAGTGTGTTGTGAGAGACCAAGCCCTGTCAGGTCCTGTGGTGGTGTCCTCAGTGGCACCCTTCCTATGCACATAAGGTGTGAGGGATTTCCATCTGGCACCTGCTGCTGTTCTACCAGAGCCTGTGCATCACTGAAATCCAGTTTGGGGGTTGGCATGAGATGTGTTAAGCTTTGTTCAGGCTCTTCACCCAGGGGAATGAAAGCACTTCTCAGTGATTTCATGGCAGGACACAGGCTTGCAGAAATCCTGGGATGGGGAGGCATCCCATACCCTGTTACTGCAAGAACTCTGCTTGCCAGCAGCTGATGTGGGCATAGAAAACAGAGAAAGGTCTAAGGCGTGTTTGAGCAACTTTTATACATAATAATATGGCAAAATGAATAAGCAATTTTTTTTCCAGCTTATTTTACAGATCTCTTGTGCCAGGTTGCTACAGTTCTGGTTGGGGTTGTTTTTTTTTTTTGTTTGTTTGTTTGGTTTCGTTGGGGTTTGGTTTTTTTGGGGTTTTTTTTTGGTGTCTGTTTTTGGGGTTTTTTGGGGGGGTTGGTTTTTTTTGTGGGTTTGTTTTTTGGGTTTTTTTGGTGGTTTTTTGTTTGTTTGTTTGTTGCAGTAGTGTGGGGTGGGGTTTTGTTTGTTTATTTATTTGTTTGAGTCTTTTCCACATGGAGCTAATTCAAATGAAATCAGCTAACACCTTTGGAGACAGAACCAGAGCTGGAACATTAGAACATGTTTTATGTTGCAGAGACAATGCTGTTTCATTTAAATTCTTTTCTCCTTTTGCAGTGCCTCATTTAAAAGGAGTGAATGTTTTCTGTTTCAAAGCCGGTTCCAAATTTTCCTGCCTTTTTCTCTCATGTAAAATCACCTCTAAGTCCATAAGGGTTTCATTGGAGAAATTAAAATTTTTCAAGAGAAGTAGTTTAAGGACATCCCTACCCATTTACAAAAGCAAAATGGAAATGAGTTTAAAGGGTTCCCAATGCAGTGAGGTGCTACATAATACATATACAGGCACAAGTTTTTGTTTGGGATGTTTTATTATGTTTGCCCCAGGCTGGCTGCTCAGGTATCCTGAAGAGCTGAAGCAAGTTTTCTCAATATAATTTGTTGAGCTTTTAGGCTTGGGATTTCCTTCTTTTCTGCAGTGATATGCTGTGGATTTTGCCCACACTTGGCAGTAACTTGTCTGTTGCTGATTGACAATGGAGCCAATCTAGAGTAATACTGCAACTCATCTGATGAGCTAAAAGTGAACTGAGCAGTTTTGGGAAGCCCCTGAAGTGCTCGTAAGAGGAACTAGATCCACTCCAGAAAAGAGTGAAATTTCCAATGAGGAATTATGGAAATATCACCAGGGAGGTACTAACAATACTAAATGAGCTATCCTTCACAACATAATATTAGAAGTTTACTAATATAACCTGTCCCCTCAGCAGCAGTGATGGCAGACATTTTCATGTCTAGATATTGTAAGTGGTGTCACTGTCTGCTAGCAGCATATTTGTCATTAGAAATAATGGGCCCCCTTTGCTGCACTGCAGTGTTTGATAATTAAAGGAAACTATTACACCTGTTGGACACTTCCAAAAGGTCCATATATGTGGATAAATTTATTTACTTTAGGGTAACAAAAAAAAGAAGATCATTGCATATTAAAGCTTGTCCTGGCTCTCTCAGACTGAGAACTTGTGCCTGTGCAATGCTTGCTTTCCAAAGGCATCCCTCAACTGAAAAGTAAAGGAATGTAGAACTCAGTGTACTGCATGGCTCAGTGTTCAATAGCAATGCCTTGTTTCTCAAATGAATTTGTCTGGCTTCTGTTCCCAGCTGTCAGTTCTTCTTGTGGAATTTCTCTCTCTCTGCTGGACAAGAGAATCTCTAAAGTACCCAGTGTTTGTTTTCTCCATGGGAAAGTGATTATACTGTATAAACCAGTCACTTGTCAGTCTTCTTTTTTATAAACTAAATATCATGAGAATTTTTCATATTGTCCATGTAGTCAAGGTTTTGGGGCTGCTTTCTGTATTTTCTCCAGTTTTTGTTTTGCATAATGCAGATCCTTTCTGGTATCATTAGTATCTCCCTCCTGCAAGTAGATCTGTATTTCTTATTTCTAAACTCGGTGTACTTGGCTAATTAAAATTTAATTAATTTAACCTGGTATAGCTTCCCAGTGATCCCTGTAATTTTAACTGGCTTGTCCTCCTCATGATATGTCATTCAGCCACAACTTGTCACCTTCAGTTGTGTCAGCACATGATCTTGTCTTTGCTTGCAGGTCATTGATGAAAACAGTAGCTCGAGTGTTGCTTTTTGCAAGCCCTCCTATGGAGCACCCACGGGTCAGGCTCAGTCCTGGCTGACAGCATTCATGCCCATAGCTGACATCCTCTTCCCTGGGATTTGTGCAGCTCTGTCTACATTTTCTAAACGGTTACAGAGTTCTTTTATAGTCAGGTTTTGCTCTTGGCTTTTGCATTTTTACTGAAAGAGAGGAAATAGTAAAAGTCCAGATCTTCAGAGTCTCGTGTATTTTGGGGCAGAGGTTCTTCAGAGTGGCTTGAGTAGACAGATCTGTGTCATGGTTTTTGAAGATCTCTCATATTCCTGTTGCAGGAGAATGAGTGGGTGACAGGTAAGTCAAAGCAGCTCACCAAACCTGCCATAACATAACTCCTTGCCTAGCAAGAGTTACAGAATTTAAGAGTTTGTTTCACTGCTAGATTGTTAGTCTCATTATTGTTTCACTTGTCAAAGCATGTTAATATAACCAAGTGAAAAAAAGCTCCTAGACACATCCTATTGAATATTTAAAATGAAGAATTAAATGTGACTTTCAAGACATCTAAAATAAGTGATGCTAAATCATGGTGGTCTTCAAGAAAGGGTTGGTTACCCTATATGTGTTCTGAGAGTGCCCCTAAATATAAATCACAGAAAATTCAGTTAGAAGTCAATTGAGTAATGAAAAAAATATTATTACCTTCTTCTAAACCTCCATTTTTTGCTGCTGTTCTTTTTGTTAGGGGTATTCCTTAAGGATTGAAGTGGAATGGTAATTCTGCACATAAAAAATCTGAGCTGAAAATTTGGTCAAGAGAACTATGCAGACAGGAAGAAATTCAGAGATTCAAAACTTTGTTGATAAGACTGTGCTGTGTTTCTGTGCTGTGTCCCTGCAGATTTAATCCCTGAAGTCAGTAGGAACTTTGTAGCTATGTTCTGTCAGTGCTCAGACTTAGCACATTAAGCCCCTTCTCGTTCATATGGTCATTTATTTTTCTCCATAAATACTCTGTTTCAAATCTTTTTAGATAGCAAGATCCAGGTGTTTTAACAACTTCTAAAGCCATCAGTAAAGCAAATACCCAAATGTACAAAGGCTCTGCAGATTAACTGGTTGTAGTCAGCGAGTACAGTCCTTGAAGGTGAGATTCTCTTTGCTTCCAGCTGAGCAACAGCAGGCTAGGTCTCGTCTGCTTATGGATTTCAGTGGGGCCACTGCTATGGGTGAGCTAGAAGGCTGTGACAGAAAGTGTACAGTACTTGGGTTCTGAGACACTGAAAAAATGTTCCTTCCTCCAGTAGAATAATTCAAACCTGTACGCCTTCTCTCTGATGGCAGGAGGAGGTAAATTATGACACATTCGGTGCCATTTGTCTGGCAGGGGTCAAACCTTTGCCTTTGCCTTTGCAGGCTCCCTGCTTTTGAGCAGCACAGAGCTGAGGCATCTGGTGAGCCAGCCTGGGGCACTGGGAGACCGCATCCCTAAGTGAGGAGCCTGGGGGAAGTTCAGGGTAGACACAGTGAGTGCTCTTACTGGAGGCAGTGCAGATTTTGAGAAGGTTCATACAGAATTAGCCCATCTGGCTGTAAATGATTCTGTTCCACAACTATCCAGGCTTCAGAAGAGCTTCCACCACTGTTTTGCTTTTATCCATTAGGCCATGAGATGCATTGATCATTTTTCTGTGCTTTACTTTTCTCCTTTCTTCAGTGGAAATCTGGAATTGCCAGTATTAGTGCACTGTGACTTTCCCAGCTAAAACATACATACACACATATATTTAGATATTTGTATCATTTATTGGTACCTTTAACAGGCAGAGCCATTTGAGATAAATCCTTTACCATTAATTTAATCCACAATTCTACATTGGTGGTCCTTTTGGCAATTGGTTATAACTCTCATGATTGAGTTTCCCTTCCTTCCCCTGCCCCTTGAATAACAGTGTGTCCACATGATTTCTGTTTATGCAGGTACCTCAGCGCAATGTGGTATCTGTACCAAAAAAGTTATAAAATAACGGAAACATCAACCCTTTACTGCAGCTGCATTTTCCAGGAAACTAAATGCAGTGAAATAAATGGTTAATGAGGGATTTCTTCTAATTGGCAAGGTGGTCCTGGGAATATTCATTATAATTTTGTTGAAGTTGCATATCCAACTTTTGTTTTGGGGTACCCTGGTCCTCCTTTCATTCCATTTAATGTTTCTGGTAATCAGCCATTAATTAAAATGTCATGGCTTACCAGCAATAATGCAGCAGTGGTTTGGTCCAGCGCCACTCTTGTGGGAAATGTGCAGGATGGATCAGCCAAGTGTTTGGTTCAGGTCAGTGCTGGCCCATCCCAGCGTGTTGGGAGCAGCATGAATAATTCAGGGCACCACAGGACTGTGACGGGAGCTTTTCTGGATAGTGCCTGGACAGATGGAGAGCAGGGAGCATGAGAGAGATCTCTGCCAAGGCTGGGACTTGGTTGCCAAATCTCATGCAAAGTAGGGCTGTGCAGCTGAAATAAAGACATGAATTATAGCTTTTTAATGTTCATTAAAACTTTTGGTGCTTATAGTCCTGCTGAGATGAAAAATTCCAGAGCAAATAGAAATCCCTAGGAGCTCACCATGTTTTCTACAAAGGTTGCCTTCAGTCTCTGATTTTTACATTTGCCTTCGTTCCCAAAAATGTTTAATTGTCACATGTGTGATGGCTTCAGGCTTCAGACTTTTGGGAAATTGAGACTGAGTTTTTAAGTGTAAACAAACCCCTCATGTCAGGAACAAATCCAGAATTATTTCTACTCATTCCACTTCATAGTGCTACAGCAGCTTTTAGTAGGTACAGGGTAGTTCGACAGATTGTGATAAGAACAGTGATGAATGTATTACTATTTATACTGTAAAACTGACTAGATAAAAAACCTAGAGCATTGTCCTAATCTGACTTTCAATATAGAAATCCTCTGTCCTTTAAGCTTCTTGTTGGGGGATTCTTGCTGGGAACAGAGCTCTGCTTTTATAGGCAAAACGCAGTGGCAGGCAGGGGCAGGGGGCAGTGAGGGATGCAAGAGGACACGTGGGAACTGACAGTTGGCAGAAGGGCCAAAGCTCTCAAGAAGCTGGTACTCAATGGAAAAGCCTCCAATATGTTGAAAGAAATTTTTCCCTGTTTTTTTACCTTTGGGCTGTTGGTTGCACAACCTAAAACACACACTGTTTTGCCCAAGGTAGGATTCCAGCATTCAGTGGTTTGGGGTGAAATCCAGGCAGTTCATTCCTTTAAACTGAGTTCCTCAACTTTAAGATACTTAAAAAAAAAGTCAGGTTGGCCTTGGAGAGTATTGAGACCCCAGCAATGGTGATCTGATCTAATGCGGATAGATCCAGAAGCAGAAAAGTGATAAAGCTTGTGGAGTTTGTGCAACTCTACAAAATGTGCCCTGTGGTAGGTTTGTGCAGAGGGAAGGTATGGTTTTCATTTTATTGATATTGCTTCAGGTAATCAACTTGTTTTGGTAGATAGTGATGGGGAAAGTTACCCAGAGAACAATTCTTTAAATATACCAGAAAGTTTTGCAGGTAACAATAATTTCGCAATTTGATTTGGGAACTCAGATGGGATTTGTGAACTGGAGATCATCTTCAGTGGCAGAGCTGCTTGTCTCTTTTAGTAGCTTACAAAGCTAGATAGCCTTTCAGGCCACTGAAATGTGCTGGATTAAGAGAATGTTTTGTTTTACACACAAAACCACTTTGGAAACGTGTACCATGTGTGGTGTTCAGGGATGACTTCAATCCCTTGCTTTTTCTTTGTTTGTTGCATATGTTATATGGCAGCAAGTGTAATTTGAAATTGGCTCTGCCTTTTCATCTTAAACGAATGAGGATTTCTTGGCTGCTAATGCTGGCATGGTTGTACTTCTTTGCAACTTGTACTGAGCACATTTCTGAAAAGTTTTTCCTGAGAGGTAATGTGAGTTTTGGATTTGTTTTTGAAGTCCACACACTGCTTTTCTGTTGTGTTTCTGAGCCTTCTTTTTTCTATGATTCAAGAACTCAATTCAACAGGAATGCTTCCCACCAAAGCAACAGAAATGAACAATTATCTAGCTACTGTGAGAAATATTTTACAGAGGCTTGTATGGTCCAAACAGACATTTCAATCCTCAGGGAAATCTACCCAGTAGAGTTCCATTTTCTGAAAATATTACCATTTTTATACAAAATAAGCTATTCTTTTGTATTGCTGCTCTGAAGAATTCCTTAGCAGGGAACAATTCTATGTTCTGTAGGGATACTACAAATTGAAGCTTCAGGCCAGATTTTGAAGTATTTTGTGTTTACATTTCATAGGGGAGATATGTTGACTTTGGGTTTTGACAGTATATTGGAAGACCCTCAGATACAGGAGATTGCAGTGAAATTTCCTCAAAATGAAAGTTGCACTTTTCTGCTTCAGATTGTATTACATTCAGTAGTAAAAATACACATAACAGCTTTATTTTACGGTAATTCTGCTGGTATTCACCAGTGAGACCTTATTACAAATTGCTGTTAAAAATGTTTTATCAACTGCCTCTCTGTCCATACTAGCCAGCAGGAGAAACCATTGCCTATAGCTAGGAAAAAACCCTGGTGTTTTGGGGACCAACATTTCCTGTAGTCTGTATCAGTCTCTCTAATTTACTCCCCTAGTTCTCTCTACAGGATCAGATCACGACT
Organism: Toxostoma redivivum; assembly: GCA_013397375.1. Lineage (NCBI taxonomy): Eukaryota > Metazoa > Chordata > Aves > Passeriformes > Mimidae > Toxostoma > Toxostoma redivivum. The sequence goes on from VXBI01001939.1 coordinate 19,036, forward strand.
TCCTTGGCTCATGAGTGAGAATTAGAGCTCTGTAAGTCACAGGGAGAGGTTTGGTGTTGGTGCTGGGCCACTGAGGCTCTCCAGTGCTGGAGGTAAAGCCAAGGTGGGACAGAACAGCCCATGCAATTCACAGCCTTTATTGTCCAAGAGGAGCTGGTATCAAGTGAAAGTTGTATCCCAGGCTGGAAGATGTGATGGAGAATCACAGACTTGCCACTTGCTCTGCCATTCCTCTTGCCAGAGTAGTAGAATCTGCCTGGTGGCCAGGCAGACATTTAGGGAATGTACCCTCCTAAACTGCCAGGGAGTTGGGGATTTCAGGAGAATAGTTATTCTGGGCAAGATATTAAATATGTTTCTACAATGATAACTTTGTGCGCTTCTGAAATCAATAGCTGATTTCCTGTGGGATACAACGTGACAAACAGAAACTTCCAGGAGCATTTAAATATACAAATATTTGCCTATGTGCAAACTGTAACTTGTTTGTTCCGAAGAAGTTCCATTTGTTGTTACCTTAGGCTAAACCAAATTGCAGAGGAGAGTAATTTATTACAAACATGATGTTTTGTGGCAATCAAACCCATTTACTAGCAAATATGGAAGGCAAAATTCTGTAATTGCAAATATCTTGGCATGGAAAATATTAAGAGAAAAACTAGTAAGGGCTGAGTAGTACTTGTTGTGAATAAATATGCATGATCAAATAATAAGTGAAGTTAAATTAGTGAAATCTCTCTAATTTAATCTCATCTTCCAGTAAAAAAAAATACCTAACTATAACTTCAACTACCAGAACAAACTACTTTATACTGAGAAAAGACACTTAATACTCATTTAATCTGTGTTCAGATAAAAAGACACTTGCCTTATTATTTTTAATTCCTTCATAAATTTGGAATTATATTGCTTTCATGGCCTTGTTATAATTAGCAGTAGCTATTTCTTGTTAATGACCTGCAAAGCTATATAATTCATCTGACAAGCTGACAACCTGACTCATTAACAAGGTTTGACCAGTATCTGAAGCCCTCTGCAAAAGATTTTCTTCTGACACTACAAAATGTTCTCTGAGGTACCATATATAAATATATCAAGCACTGTAAATGGTTTCTTCAAAGAGGTTACAAAATCACTCTGTTGAGAAGTTTGTCTGTAACATTCATCTAGAATAGAGATTGTTACCTAGAAATCCTATTTTGCACCACATTAATCCTGTGATTAAAACTGTGCTGACACCACTGATATTTATACATCCCTGGCAATCAATAGCATTATTTCTACGTGGTTTGCAAATAATATTTTAAAATGGAGAAGAAACACCAGACCAGCCAACATGAAGAAGCCTCTGGATCTCTCCACTACTAGAAAACACTTTTGAAAAACAGTTTGCCTGTTTTCAACAAAAGCTGGGCCTGATTAGTCAGTCCCCCAGAGACTCAGCTTCTCTTGCACTTCAGTGAAATTTGGCCTTCTTGGTCCTTCTTGGCTGCACATTGTTACCTAATGTCTCTCTTTTGCCTTTTCTGCACCCATGTAACTAACTGGAATTAGTTTCTCCATTTCTAGAAAGTATCTTTTAAAAGGCATTAAAACAGGTTCAGTAATGTTCAGAAAGACAACCTGAAAAGTTACAGCTGCTCTGTGTGGATTTATTGATACACATGGCGCTGTGTGGATATTTATTGATACACATGGCACCTTTACTGTGGAAAAGGCAAAGTCACTGCCTGAGGCAGTTTTCAATCCAGCATGATGTGATCTTCTGCATGACATGTGGTAATTTTGTGTGGTCCAAATTCCAGACACACACTTTGTCTCTCAGACTTGCTGTGAAAATAAGATGTTTTTTATTGTTTTTAAAGCCATTAGAAACTAGAGGGATTAGCCCAATAGAAAAGAAAAGGAAATTACAAACTCTGTCATCAGTGTAGTGTTTGAGTGGTGTGAAGTAAATAAAGCCTGGAACCATGCAGTGAACAAAGGGGCAAAACCAAAATGCTGACTGGCTTTTCTTTACATGGACAGCATTGCACTTGGTGTCACATCTTTGTTTTGTTTTTTTTTTTTAAATGCTTTCTGTGGCTGTGTTTAGGATGTGTTGTGGGAACCACCTCAAACTTACCCATAATCAAATAAGAGCCAGTCACAAGAGATGTTGTCCAAATACATAAGAAGATGCTGCTGACCTCCACAACAATTGACCAATTTTTTTTTTTCAAGGTTAGTAGTCAAAGATAGAGGGAGCTAATTTCATCTCAGATTCAGTGACTGCATTTTTTAGAGGTTCATGGAGAAGGGGAAAGGAAACCCTTGGAAAGCTTTGTTTCACAGCCAGCCATGTTAAAGCCTAAATGACAGGTCTTATTTTGGTCACTAAGGCATTGGTACACAGAGAAGGAGGACAGTCAGTAAACAAGACTGTCACGGAAGTGGCACTGGGGAGAATGTGAGGGTGCAGGCACGGCTTCATTGGTGAAGCAGCCAGAATGGATGAGTGCAGCTTCACTCACGTGTCCATAAAGGCAGCAGAGACCTCTGGGAGCATCCATGGCTCATTCCCACACTGATTTTCAGGTGAATGATGTTGTTCTTACTCAGGTGCATTCTTTTACTTTTTGTTAAAAAATACCTTCTTTTCTTCTACAGAATTCCAATAAAAATGAAGTTTGTTTTATTTAGCTTTCAATAGTTGACTAACTGGTACATTCAGGTAGATTTTATGAGTAGTTTCAGCTTTATTTTTCCTTTGGGAAAAATTCATCCATCTTTACATGCAGTTCAAGGAAAGATTTTCATTTTGGCTGTAAGGGAAGAGCTGTCAACTTTCTTACCCTGGTTGCTTTCCTTCTCACTGCTGTTTTGCTTTATATCTGTCTTTTATCCCATTGTGATACAGAGGAAAACTGTAAAATTCCCTACTGATGTAATCTCTCATTTTTTATTTCTGAAGGAGAAGCTTTCTGACAAACTTTTGATTGTGGTACATTCCTTGCCTTGTTAAAGCAGTGATAGACACTTTTAGCTGCTCAGTTTGCTTTCTCTGGTGAGGAGCTTTCTCACCACAAAAAGAAATAATGATCCTGCTGCAGCTGTGGGCTGTGCTATTGGGAGAGTGTCCATGCAAACACCCTCAAGAGCTGATGTATTTTACCTCAGTTCAGAGAGTTGGAGTGTAGCCCATGTCCAGAAATAATGTGACCACAGTTCCTTACAGAGTGCAGATACTCCTGGGCTGTGTCACCCAGCCTCTGGCCTGGCACAGGAGGCTCAGTGTAGAGAGTGACCTGTTTTTGCAGTGAGACATAGCCCAAGGCCTCTGCTGAGCAGGACTTTTAACCATGCAAGTACTTCATTGATGTTGACACTTAAATTTGCACACTTTTAAGCATTCTGGTGAGCAGAGACTTGAGGAGAAGCTGTTCTAGTATGGAACAGAAATCATGTGAAACCGTGAAGAGAATGTATAAGCTAAAACATTTGCAGCTTTCAAGGCATTTCTTTTGGATTTTTCATTGATTTTGGCCCTAGGAATGTTTTTTTGGCCCTGCAGAAGAATCTTTGAGCTCTTAGACTGAGTAGAACTCTGTGCAAACTGGATGCCATCATTGCTGTCTGATGGTGGGAGGCCTTTGTTTTGGGACACTACATCATTCAAGAATTTTACTACTTACTGTAGACATAACAAATTGCCTGCATTTCAAGGAAGAAAATAAGGAGCAGCACCTGGGACAGCACGGGCTCTCCACAGGTGCCACTTCAGTGCAGCAGTGTGTCCTGTGTCAGGACTGGAGCTGGATCCACAGCAGCTGTGAGCCTGCAGGGAGCAGTGGGAGCGTGTTTCACTGTGGGAGCTGCTGCTCCTCGAACACAAGCAGTGCTGCTGATGGAGGAGAAACACAGCAAACCTTTCACTGGTGATTTCCAATAGGTAGAGTGTGCTCTTAAAGCACCACCAAGTTATCAGAATACATAGAGAGATAGATTTCCCTGAGGACAGGGGACAGCATGATGGATGAGAGACTCGCACTGACAGCTACCAAGACACTTCTTGGATAAATATGTCATTTATCTTCTCACAAAGCACATCTCTGTTCTAGGGTATCAGCTGTGTCAGTGTTAGGAGTAGTACCAAAATCCAGGCAGTAAAATCTCTGAAAGACAGGTAGGCTTTGGTGCTAGCATGGTTTCCACCTTCAGCTGCACCCTACTTGGTGAGTTATTGTTATTGTAGTTGTAAGTAACTCTACACAGACAATTTTTATCTTAACCAATGCAGCATATCTGCTTTGTGACAGCTTTAGCACCCTGATTGCATATAATGTGTTCAGGCCATAGGGAAGAGCAGCTCCTCATCTTTTTCCCCCATCACTCACAGGTGTCACTTCTGCCTCTGGCCCTCCTCAGAGCAGGAGCAGGAGGGGAGGTGAGGGGAAGCAGCCCTCACTCTCCTTGTCCATGGCTCCTTGGGTTCTTCCCTGGTGCAAGGACAGTCTCTGGGCAGGTGCTTTGTGTGGCAGAGCTCCCAGCAAGGGACACTGTGTCCATCCCAACTATTCCTTCAGAGACATGGTATTTCTAGAGTACTGCTGTCTGTTCAGGCAGGTCACAACCCTTGGCTTTAAAGCTACATTTAGAGAGGATAAAGCCTGAGCAACTTTTACCCAGCCCCTGAGTTCACACTGAGCCAGAGCTCAGGCAGCTCCAGCTCAGCACTGCAGGAATTCAGCAGCCCCATCGGAGTAACAGTGCCACTGGTTTATCCCCATTTACCAAGTCCAGGAGAGATTAACTGTGTAATAGCACACAACTCCAGGAGTGCCTGTTCTGCAGAAGGCTTCAGGTATTCACTTTACAAAATACAGGAAAAGTATGAAACAAAACATAATAATCTTTCAGGCAGCAAAACAGGTATCAAAGATGCCTGGATTTAAGCTCTGGAGAAAGTATGGCTCTTAGTCTCTGTCCAAAGAATTACAGTCTAATAATTTTTAGCACGATTAAAGAGATAATAACAAGGGAAATTATTATGTAAATAAACTTTAAATCACAAGGAGAAGTTTATTTCTGTCTTGTCACAAGCTGACTTTTGTGTGTGATAAGACCTGAAATACTTTGGTAATTATTATGCATCTATTATATAAACAGGGAGAATGGTCATTATCAAAGGTAATTTCATTTGTGTGCTAGCATATTGGCATTTCTGTGCAATTGATTAATTTTAACATCTGAGTCTGTGACCACTCTGCCTCTAGACACTATCATAGAGAGGCTCAGCATGCCAGAAGGGCTTGGGGCAGAGGCTGACCACCAGCAGCTTTGAAATGTGACTCAACCTGCATATCAGGAAGTCCTTACAATGCTGATTGCTGAAAGGATGAAGTGTGTATCAGGGGAAGCATGGTTGTTTTCCTTTGGCATTCATCCCAGCCACTGCCAGAGAAAAGATAGGAGGCTGGATGAACTTCTGGCCTGATCCAGTATGGCTGTTTTTATGTTGCAAGGATATTGTTTAATTATTCAAGAGCCAAGAAGAAGGTCTTTAGAATGGTATGGCATCAGTGAAAAATGGTATTTGACTCAGGCAACTGCACAGGTTTTGACTGAGGTGTTGCTGATTTAATAAGCAGTTGAGACTTGATGAAGTTCGCTGTCACTCCAAATGCATTTTCAAAGTGTGGTTTTAGTTTTTGGAGTAAGATCTCTCCCAGCTGAGAGCTGTGTGCCTCATTTGTTAGCAAAGTGCCAGGTGTACTAGTAAGTACATCTGTGAGGAAGTTGATGTGGAAGTGAAAGATGGCAAAGACTTTAAAAGCATTAATGAGTTGGAAACAGGTCAGCAATAGAGTCCTAGCTCGTTAAAGATGTCCTCTTGGTTCAGAATAATTGCCAAAGTAAGTTGGGCTGACATTCTCAGTGCCACAGACTGAGATAAACTGCAGAATTGGAAATTAATCACAAAGTGTCCACTACCTCCTGCTGCTAGGAGGATGGGAAAATATCCATTTTTAGCATTACTGGCCAAAATGATGCTTTAATGCTTTCACAGCCTTTTGAAATGTAACCTTCCCCTTTAAGAATTGTCGTATCATTTTGAAATTATATTGAGCTAGACCCTCAGAGTGTAAGTCCCAGAGAATTGTCTATATACAGCAAATGAGAATCTGTCCCATTAATCTTACTGCTCTACTCAGAAAGCAGTCACATCATCCAGACCTTCCTTCAGGCCAAAGCTGCCAAGAGAACTTGAAATAAAAGGCCAATTTACTGATAAGGAGGTTTTCAGTCAAGCCTATGGACCATTTTTCTATTTGTTTGCTTCTCCTCTTAACCTAAAACTAATTTAAGGAATTTCATGTTTTCTATTTTGAATAACTTTTCTACTGCAGATAGATTGCTAAAATGACCTTTATCTAAATTCTGTTTAGTGACCCCCTACATTTAAGGGTAATATGTTTTGTTTCTGTCTCTAAAACAGGAAAAAAGTCAAACAATATGTGCAGAGTCATGAGAAAAGATTTCATTAGATGTGGGAAATTCTAAAGATGATGAGGAATGTGTTGAGATTAAATTTGGACAACTGCACTTTAGTAGTCAAGTCTGCAGAAAACAAAACAAGCCTGAGCAACTAAGGAATTCTTCGGGGAAAAAACACCACAAACTTCTTTCTAAAAGTCTTCATAGGTCCTCTCAGTTTTACTGTTTCCCTGTAAATTAGGATGTAGGTCATCTTGCTTTATTGCAATGGAGTATGTCAAATAGATGGTATCTGTTGGGAGAAATTTTCACTAGTCATGCAAGCTCTCATTTATTTGCGAATTTTTCATGCAAGTAATTCTATCAACATTAGCCTGTAGACTCTCAGAACTTCAAGGCACAGTTTGTTAGTTCGCCTGATTTCATCTTGTGTGCATTATGGGCAATGAAATTTTCAGTCACTACCTGTGCTGAGCCCAGGACAGAGTGTTTTATAAAGATTATATAGTTCTTTTATAGCAAGGGGACAACTTGCCTTGATCTCAAGGTATGGGGAGCTGGAGGATTCACTGTTTCTCAGACTCATCTCTTCCAATTGCTGTTTAGATTCACTGTTTCACACTGGCATTTTGTTTGCAATTAAAACTTTTCTGGGTACCCCTTTCAGCTCTCTAAATGCCTCTCCTGCTGTGCTAAGAAATCTTCCACTGTCTTGCTTTTCTTCCCAGTGAAATCCTTGAACGCTGTATTGTAGGCACCTTCCAACTCTCTTACTAACAAACTGAACATACAAGTCCTTGAATTCTTCCTCTGACCTCTCCCTGGCCCTTTTAAGGTGTTCTGCCTGCCTGCTTTTCTCAGCTGGTGTCAAGCCCAACATCTCAAGACTCAGTGGCTGTAACAGAATTAGCTGCATAATTAAGGAAACTTTCACAGAATCGTGACCAAAGCTGGTAAATCTTGGATTTGGCTAAGTAGGTAAAATATCATTGGCTGCAAGTCCCTGTTGGATTCGATGGGAGCTGGCTGTGCCTCTGCATGGGTGTAGCATTAGGAGAAGTGTAGTTCAGCACTGGATGCTGCCAAGAAGTTTAGTTAGATTTGCTGCAGTCAGCCAGTCCACATTTGGCATACAAAGAAACTGCACACAACTTGCTAAAATGTAATCACTGAGTCACATCATTGACTGCTTAATCTCTGGGAAAGTTAACTTTTTCAGCACAGGGTAGATCACATCAGCAGGATTCTTTTGTATTTATTCCCAGGTGCTGCTAATGCCTTCTGCTCCTCTTGCAGGAGAAATTGCGGGCAGTGCTGTGGGAGCTGCTTTGATGTCATTTCACGTTGCTTTTACACACACATCAAAAATGCAACAGCACAGCTTGTTTACTATAGCTTGACAAAGGGACAAGCACATTTAAATCAAAGAACTTGGCAATACCAACATCTGAGTGTGTAGACTTCATTATTAGACAGATCTTTGGGGGCTTTAAAACATGGTGCCATGTAACAGAATCCTCAGACGCCAGAATTGAGGGTATTGCCCTCACTATACTTGGCAGGAATCTGTTAAATGAGAAGCTTTTCCTTTGGCAGCTGTGCCAGGAGGAATAAAATGAAATGAAAAGGGCGTGCCAGTATTTACTGACTGCACAGCTGCACTCACAGGCAGAGTTACAAAGTCATTTCTTGACATGCCTCCTGTGACAGGTTCCTGCTCAGCATTTAATTTCCTTGATGCCTTCTTCCCAATGTGTGATGTTCCTTTGAAACATCACTATTTATTCAGTTGACAGTTGCAATGTCAAAGACAAGGAAAAATAATAACCATGTGTTGCTTTACAAAAATAAGTTGGAAGTGAAAAAGTCAAAGTCCTTGTTGAGTTTTGAATTGTCTTCTCTCTCTTCTACTCCAGGAACGTTTTCTCCATCTGACAACCCCCAGAATGACTTTGTATATTCAGGTCATGTACATTAGATCATCTTCTGTTCTTCAACATTAATGCTTTTCTGACGAATCAGCAAGGAAACGGGAAGACTGTAGCCTGTAAGGCAACAGTGGTATTTTTGCTTCAGTCACTTGATTTGACATTTCTTTTTCAGAGAATCTGTTCCAAAAAAGCACCCCATCTTCTACTCTTAGCCTCTTTTGTCTCCAAGCAGAGCTTCCCACCTGTATTTCTGCTTGGTTTTTTTGATACTTCTAAAGCATCATCCTGAAAGTGAGAATGGGCCTAATGGAGGAGTTTCTTGTCTTTGATTCTGCTTTGGATCTGAAAGGCAATAAAGAAGATTTTCTAAATCCCCTCTTATCTCTGTCACTTCAAGCCACTCTCAAACAAGCAATGCAGAGCACTTGCAATTAAACCCCAGGCAGAATTTCTGACGACCTTCAATGTCCACAGGCATTCACTATCCAGCAAACCTTCTCCAGACTGTTCAGACTAAAATTGAAGTACTTACATGGAAGGGAGAGAGGAAATGAGGGGACTGAGCAGGTGTGACACAACTGTAATTAATCATAGGAGACCTTTCATCTTTTCCTTCACTCTTGGGACCTGTGGAGTTTTAAAAACCAAAATGAAAGCAGGGGGCTCCAAACATAGTTGAGTTTTGTGCACTGGGTTTCTGTTCACCTGCAACTAGACAGTCATTATCTGCTTTCAAAACCTTGGCAGCTTAGCTAGCTCATGAATCTCTTTTTTGAGGAGAAGAAAAGGAAATCAGGCTGCATTTTCTGCATTCTTTAATCCTTCTTTTCAAAGTAGTGGCAGTTTTGACAGAGAAAAGCAGTTACTATCTAGCAGGTAGCCAGAAAGAAATACGATAATTTCATGGACAGCTTTGTGCTTACTCAAACCCTTCCTACCAGGGAACCAACAGAAATTTAAAATGACATTTGTAAATGATGTGACAAAACAACCATTTCCTTTCCTATAGGTTCTGATTACAAAGCTCAGTTCTGAAGACACAAGCACAATTGAATGAGAAATACTATGCATTCCTAGACTTCTTTGTACTTTAGAAGAATTAGTTCAGGGCACTAACACAAACATATTTGATATTAGTTTGTGTTTTGGAAAAACAACAATCCAGAATTCTCTTTTTCTTTTGTCCCTTAGTGACTGACTAGCTCAATTTACTTAATAAATTGTCTCCTGGAGCACTTGTTAAGAAAGGAGGCTGCTGAGTGCTGCTGGTGCAACCCTGTGTATCCCAAGGAGAAAGGGTACAAAATTATGATGGCATTGAGATAATAATAGTAATGATGGGTCTAAATCACAGAAGGGATGAGACTCTGGAGCAGCTGTGCAATTCAGTGGCAGCATCAAGCATCTGGTGAGGGTATAGATAGCCCATAGGTGTCAAGTGTGTAAGCACAGTATGTGTTTCTGTGAGTATATAAATTCCCAGAGAACTATCTATAAGAGTATCAGTGCATTACTAATAGCCTGGTAATTGTTTGCTGGGTTCTGTTAGTCTTTAAATTTCATAAAGTCAAGATCAATTTCCTAAGTAATGCCTCTGACATTTGTAAGTAGTACCCAATATAATAATTGATCTTGGGTCATCTTGTCTGACAACATTATAAATGTCCACTGAGCAATACATTCCCAAATAGTGCTTTAGTGATACTTGTAGGAAGCAGATACATGTTTCATAGAAGCAATATACACTGCAGGAGCTGTTTTGAAAGCACAGGAAGAAGGGCCCCATTTTCCTTCCCTGACCCTCACATGCCTGTCTGGTAGAGTAGTGATTTTTCCCTGGACCTGTAGGAAATACTACACCTGTATTTAAGAACTAGAGTCTTTTGTGGAAGACAGCTTGGTGGGCATTCTAATAAAGTATGTCCAAAAATTCCAGTTGGATTAGACAGTAAATGCCATCACACTTCAGTGGAAGTGGTTTGCTGTAATTTTTCCAACCAGTACTGCCTGTGCATGAGTCCCTCTAAGACTTCTCAGCTGAGAGCACCGATCTGATTCCCTGCCAACTGTACATCCTTGAAGGGAACTGAAATGTGTGTTATTCTTTTCTTATCACTGACAACCAAAGAGTTAAAATAAAACAGAAGTCAGGCTCCAAAAATGCATGAGAGAGTTTTAATATATAGCTAAATGCCAGAACAGTCTTCAGGCATTGTTGGACACTTCATCATACTTGAATTAGATCACTGAACTTCAGTTTTCTCTATAACCAATAGGATAAAGCCAAGAATTCTCCTCTTTCCGTACCACAAGGAGGCCAAGCATTAGAGCACCAGTCTATGCAAAACATACAGTGAGGTCCCACAATGCCATCCCAAGAGCAGGCAGTGGCACTTTTCCATCTTCTGAAGCTTCAGCATCATCAGCTTCTCAGCAGAGAATATTATTTAAAGCAAATTTTTTTCTGCCTTTCAGCTTGAGACTGTCCCCTGCTCTGGCTGGGTTGGTAGAGTGGGTGAAGTTGCTAAGGAGCATGTCTGAAGTACCCAAGAGCATCAAGGGAGGATCTAGGCATGGTGTTGTCCCAAACTGCCTCTTCCTCTTTTTCCCTGCTTTGGACACAATGGTTTGTTTTTCAACTTGAGAAGTGCAGTAAGACTTGCAAATAGAAAAAATTACCCCAGCCTGTTCTGTGTGCTCTATAAACTGTGCTATAAACCCAGTCAGATTCTGTCATTGTAGCATGAAGTTGTTCTGGTTTGAGAGGGAAGCTTTGGCGTGCACTGAGGACAGGATCATGGCTCTTGGTCTCCACTTAAGCTTTTTAGTCCTCTTTGAAGTTCTACTGCCTTGTGTTTTTTCTTGCAGTAAACATCAAAAGCCAGCGTGGTTCTGGCTGATATCATTAAGATAAGCAATAGGCAGTTGTGTGCTGAGCAGTTTCTGCTCCCTGAGGTCACAAAGCAACCTTTGCAGCAGCCTGCACTACCACTGCCTGCTGCTATCCCTTTTAATCCCTTCTGTCATTTGGATACCCTTGCTGAAGCCAACACTTAATCACATCAAGTTTACCTCAGTGTAACACTTTCACTTGTCCTCTTGGGGCCAGCTCTATGGACATTTGTGTCCAGAATGAATCCTGGAATAGGGATGTTACTTTAATCTCTATATGCAAATGATCCTCCCCCCAGATGGAGGTTCCTGCTGATAAAAGTCTCTGTGAAAGTTTTGTACTAGCTAGGAAGAGACAGTGGCAGCAATGCTCTGGCCCTCTGCTTTAGCTGTCTGAAGAGGTGAAATAACAGCCCTTTGCTCATGATAGGAAGGTAAGACTAAAGTGGGTCAAAACATTGCAATAGCTTGTTTTCCTCAGTCTTGTGCAAAGAGAAGGATCTCTCAAAGCGCTGGTAGTTGGGACATGGGCCATGCTCTCTCTTAATGAGAATATTTTTTCTTCTTGCCTTTTTAAGTTTTAGGTGAGTCTCTGTTAGGTTTCTGCAATCAGTACCCAGATACCAAACTGGAGCCTGGCATTCTGACTTCTCATGATGATAGAAGCATTGCTGCCATAGATAGCAAAAGGCACGGATGCATCAAGAAAGACAAAGGTATCATTTCCTTGGATTTGAAGACCTACCTTTGCAAGAGGCTAGTGTGACAGAAATTAAGATATTCTGCAAAAGCAATAAGATCCTTTTCTTCCTTCCTTAAAACCAAGTAAGTTCTCAGAAAACAAGGATCATTATAACTGATCCCTGGCTGTCAGTTTGACTGAACAGGTATAACTGCTTGGATTGTTGTGAAGGACTCTGACAAACAGGGTAAGAGCGCGGAGAATTCCCCCAGCAAGAAGATGATGGATACTAACGATAACTATGAGAAGCAGTATGTCATCTGGTGACAGCTCTGTGCAGGATTAGTTTCTCATTACTACAAGCCAAGTCATGTAGAACTTGTAGTTTGTCCTTTATCATAATTTATATCCACTAGGGCTCTAAGCAGATTCATAAAAAATGGCAACCAATCCATATCTATAGTGTTTTATGTTTGGGCAAAGAATATGGACATTACTTTTTTTAAGTTTCATGAAATATCTGCTCTTATATTCATAGTGATAGATGACTCTGCCAAAGTTCTATTTTAGGGTGGGTTGGGGGCAGTGTACAGAAGTGGGGATGCTAAAGGAGAAAAGGATGTTGAGTGGACTTTTTATTTTACTGAGGACAAAGGAGTCATAAACCCTTCTTGCCTTGGGGGAAGTATATGCAAAAGAATCTCTGGCATAGCCAGAGCTATCTATAACAGGATAATATTTTCTACAAGGCTTCTTAAATACGTTTTGCCAAAGTAAATTTATCCTGACAGAAGCCTTCCTGTCACCATTATGTTCTCTCTTGATCAGGGCCTTACAGCTGTGCTGAGATTTGCCAGATTTACAGACCTCTCCTGGGAACTGGACAGGGTCTTTTGATATTAGATGTCCAAATATGTAGCTGTACCTATCTTCCAAAATACATTTACTATCAAATATAGGGACAGCAGATAACTTATACCTTCCTAACTACTACTTTTAAAATACTTTGCCACACAAGTATTTTCTCCAGGAGCAGATAAAATAAGGTAGAAGGTTTCCATTTGCTTACCATATTAATCTGGTGTTCTCTTTCCTTCTTTAAAACATTCAATATACAAATGACCAGCATTAAAAAAATCTACAAGCCCTGGGGAGGATGGTACAGACGTGTTACTTGCAAGCTTCTGAAAATGAGGTGTTGGTTTCTGCTGTGGTGCCAAGGGGTGCACAAGGCTGTCAACCAGCCCACAGAAGAGAAGGGTAGATGGCTGCTGAGGGAACACTCTGCTCTCTTTGTGTCTTCAGTGTTACACCAGAGCTTTTCTGAGCAGTGGATCAGAGATCCCAAACCATTTCCCATTCCCAGACTTCCAGACACTCAGCCTCTTTCCAAATGCATTGTAATCAAAGCACCAGGTAATGGGCACAGAGTAACGGTCAGGAAGAGCACCTTTTTGAGCTGGGGTAGGGAGAGATGGACTTGATAACTTGTCCTAGTCTTAGAAATCTCTGATGCCTGCAGAGAGCCCAGTGCAGCTAGCAGAGGAGCAAACCAGCATTAGACAAGTGAACTCCTTGTTGTTAGTAAAACCACAAAGAATTAAATGGCAGGAGAGAGATTTAGTTTTCAGCCTGAATCATATTGGCTTAGAGAGGCTGCATGCTATGTGGTAGACTTCTGCAGATTTCTAAGATCTCTTTTCCTGGGTCAACCTGAGCATTATCTTGTTCAGTCCTTCTTCTCTATCCATTGTGTAGTTTCACAGACTGTAGCTGCCATTCCCATTTTACGCCTCAACGTGGTAAATTTGGGTCAGTGTCTCACAAAGCACAGCAGTAACAGGGTTGCTCTATCTGCAGTTGTTTAAGGAAATAAGCAAGGCAACATGCAACACCAGTGAGTATCCTTCCACTGATGACATGGGGAATGTGCAGAATACCCCAGTGTTGACACAAACAAAGGTCAAATTTTTGCTTTCTTGCAAAATACAAGGTGAATAAATTAAAAAATTGCTAAGTGTTTTTTTCAAAATTGTAGAGCAGTGTCATGCCTAGCACCCTAATCTGGGAAATGCATGTCTTAGAAGGTAATCTTCAAATCTGAAGGATGTAGCATCTACTTCGTGAGTATTAGCAGGAGTGAGACTTTTCTCATAATATAATTTTATCCTTTCTAAGAAAATAAAATTCTGCAAGGCATCATTTAAAGGATGGAGGGATTTGCTAGCTAAATCTATTATCTATATACTGCTCTAGGATAAAAGCATGAGTTTTCTTGGGACAAGAAGTAAGGAACAGTGCATTATTCTGCAAGATTAGGACAAAAGTATAAGGAAGACCTGGTCCTCTGAGACTGGACATCTTGCTCTAAGGAGAAATTGCATTTTGCAGAGTAGGTGATTGCTCCTTAGGAAAGCTGCAAAACCTTCCACAATGCAGCCAAGCATGCTTTTCCTCACTGCCTCCCAAAGCAGATGTTAGAAGCAGTCTGTGGTACAGTGGAACCAGGCAATTGCTTCTGTCTTTGAAGCAAAGCCCATAGCTTTCCCCTTCTTTGTTCTCCTGCATGAATGAGTGGTAAGGAGTAGCCTTTTGGCTGTAAAAAACATCAGGTAAAGTAGAGACTCTGTCCCAAAAGAAAACCTGCTTGCTTTTTGTCTTCCTTCTCTGTCCCAGAACCAAATGGCTGTAGGCATGAGCCAGGCATTGTGTGCTTTGGTGCTCTCAGAAGTGCCCTCAAACACAGGCAGTGTCTGTAGACTGACATCCTGAGATGCCATTTTTAACACACTAAAATTTTAAGTACTAGCAATCAGAGCAAAATGGAGTTTTGGCTACCAACCCTCAATCCAAAGAGGCAGGGACCTGATTTGGTCTGCCTGAGTCAGGACTGAGATTCCGAGTCCCAGCCCTAGTCACTACCTTTTAAAATTTAAGCATCACTTGTACTGACAAATTGCTTTCTAAAGTGAAAACCTAGTATGAGAACAGCTTGCTGGAGTTCCAGCAGCAACAGGGGAAAGAGGTGCATCTTGTGTGCCTGTGACAGAGGATTGAGGGGATGATTCATGTCTCCTAATCATTGCTTATTGTAAAATATATGTTTACATTTGGCAGGGTGTGGAGATGTGCCTGTAGGTAAGCCTGAGAGAGGTCTTGGTGGCAGAACCACACTTTTGTGCTGTTCAGGAGCAGGAGAGGGGCTCAGGTTGGCACCTGCCCCAGTGCTTTTCCTCTCTTTGGAAACAGATTGTTCAGTGTAACAAACTCTGGAGGAAATGAGGAATAGCAGCAGCAGGTGAGTCTGTGCTTCTCTAAAGCAGCAGATTCAGATGTTGAACCTAAAGAACCTGGCCAGCCCTGGGAGAGTGGTTTCCATGGTTAATTTTCTCTTTTCTGTGCTACTGATTTCTCTTTTAATTGTGTTTGAAATTGGGAACACTTTGTTCAACGATAGTAGCCAATGGCAATAAGCTGTAGAGATGAGACTTTGCAGAGATATAGGGCAGGGGAAAAGAGGAAGTGTGAGAAATTGAAATGACAAGGTTGTATTGGTGACTAGTGATGTGGAGGAAGGAAATTTTTACCTGGTGTGCTTTGATGAGTAGTTAGAAGAGGAGAGTAGTAGGCAGGAAAATCTTTAGAGGCTGAGTTCACAGCACATCTGAGAGTCTGGAGCACATCTGGTGTAAAACAAAAGAAAATTGAATAACTTCTGTTTTAAATGAGTCTCTTTGGAAGATTTTTATTATCCTCTTTTTCACGTTGGAGACATCTGAGCACATTTTCATTTGGGAGGGACCCAGTATCAACTGCCGACTACATCTCTGTGTCTGTAAATGGGAAGGAAGCTACTAATATGACTCACAGTGCTTCCATCTGTCACCTGTGATCACAGCAGATCTCACTGCTCAGGTTTTTATGTGAAATTGAATTCACTGAAAGAGGGATCATGTTTTTGAGATCTTACTACAAAGTCTGTTTGCAAC
The DNA here is from genome assembly GCA_013397375.1 of Toxostoma redivivum. NCBI lineage: Eukaryota > Metazoa > Chordata > Aves > Passeriformes > Mimidae > Toxostoma > Toxostoma redivivum. The sequence continues at coordinate 35,007 of VXBI01001939.1, forward strand.
CAAAAGCTTTATTGTGTGAACTGTACTTGTAAGGCTTCTCTTCCTTTCTGTTCAACTGTGGTCCCAAAGTGCAAATAGTGTATTTTTCTGCTTAGGAATACAGATATATTTTTTATTTTTTTAAGAGAATACTTTGCCATCACTGAAAAACTAGACTCTCTAGAAATCTAGCATATTGAAAATGAAAATATTGTGGGGCTTTGGGGGAGTTAAGATACTTCTGATTGAGCTAAAATGGGTCATGTCATGCTCTGGAATGACTTATAGTATCCTTGACTTCTGGTGTTTCTCTCATATACCCCAGCTCATATTTCATACATTGAGAGATGTATTGGAAAAACTGTGCAAAAAGTCACCTTCCCTTTATACAGGAGTAGATGAGGAGAGAGACAGAGGGAGAGTCTGAGGATGGATGGATGGGTGGGTGGGTGGATGGATGGACGGATGGATGGATGGATGGATGGATGGATGGATGGATGGATGGATGGATGGATGGATACCACCAGGTGTCTGCAGTCCTTGATACAGCCCACCAACCCCTGGCAAAGCTGCTGGCCCAGCAGATAAGTCCTGCTTACACCCTGCCAGACACTCAGGTTTCCCTGCCCTGTGAAGTGAGCTGGCTCACACTAAAGGCAAGTGACCATCAGGGTGGTTACTTGTTACCTGTGAAGTGCCTCAGAAACAGAGGAAGGAAAAGCACAGACAAAAGCAGGGCAGGCAGCAGCATTCTGTTGGACAGTTCACACACCTTTGATTGCTTTTGGGTTTGAGGTTACATAAACCTTGTCTTCATGTTGTCCAAAGTGAAATTTCTTTCTGTGAAAGATTTCCCCCAGGCACTGGCGAGGCTCAGGGGCTCAGATTTGGTGGAAGTGCTACTCAGGCTCTGCATTTGCCTCTCTGCACAGTCTGTATGTCAGCCTGGCTTTCACTTCATTTCCATGCGAGCAAGCAAAGAGCACCATCACAGAGGCTCTGAGCAGCTTGCAGATGACTTGACAAGACAAAAGCAAAGTGCAGGGTGCCAGCAATCAGTTTCTCCCATAAACTCCCTGTCATGTCTCCTCTCTTTTGCATTTAAAGCCAACCACGAAAGTAGGGCAGGCAGTGTCAGGGGGCAAGGCTTCTTGGGACCCCTTCTCTTAGTGGGACAGGCCCACTTCAGCAGAGGTTGTGCACAGAAGGGCTGAAGTTTCTTTAACCTGTTCAGAAAAGATGTGTTAGCTCCAGTGCCTGCCCAGCATGGTGGCAGCATGGCCCAGGGTGCATGGGCTGTGAGGAGGGGAGGCAGGAGGTGGTGGCTGGACCACCAAGGGCCATCCACTACCCCATGCTCTGCTCTAAGCCTGTGGGCAGCAGGGAAAAGCAGGCTGCTGCCATGGCCTGGCTAATCCTGCCAGGCAGCAATGATGGGGATCCCCTGGCTGTGTCTTCCCTTTCAAGCCCAGCTCAGAGCAAATTCACTGCCAGTCATGAGTTTGCTGTTCCATTGGCATGTGAGGCAGATTCTCCTTCCTTGTCAAGGATGACACCAGCTGAAGAGCAACCATTCCCTGCCAGCCTCTTTGGGGAAGTGTGGCCTTCAGTAGCACTACCCCTTGCACAGTTGAAACTGAGCTTGAGACTATTTTGGTGAAGCACAGGCAAGGACCATCACTGTGGCAGCCTTGGGAATGGCAATGCTGCTCTCAGGCAGGGCAGCCCTCCTGGCATTTAGGGAGGCCACAAGGTGTCCCTTTTATTCTCACAGTTGGGTGTTTCACTAATTCATTGCTCACGAGTATGAAAGGCAGCTGAGCTCTACCTTTCTGTGGGTGGAGGCAGGAGCTCTCTGAGAAGGTCAACAGCTTGAGCAGAAAATTTGTAGGGATCAGTAAATCTAATAGGGCTGAAAAACTAGTACTACAGGAGTTAATATAACAAGTAATTAATGTGTTTTCTGTCTGTTGGGAAAAGAAGAAACAATCAGCAACTCAGTGGGAAAAAAAAGGAAAACCTCAACTTGTTTGCAAACAGAGCTGTGTTTCTGTGTGGAGCTGACTTGTAAAGAGGGTTTCATTAGGGGAGCTGAAGCAGAGTGGGAGAGTCTGTGTAAATAATTTGTTTGGCACTTGGGAATAGTGAGGGTTATTTGATCTATTTGGCTGATAACTACCCATGGGATGCTGGTTTTCAAAGTTTCAAAATGTCCTGCAGGGGTCTGTGCTCTTTCTCTGGGCTTGACTGTGAGCTTATCCTTAGTGGGAAATGGGAAATGTCACAGGTTTAGACAGCACAGAGCACAAATCTATCCTAACTTTCCCAAAGGAATGCTGCTTTCAGACTCTTGCCTGATACCTGCACAGCTCAGTGGGGGGAATGGCTTCTGAGAAATACTGGAGCAGCTGTAGCATATAAGGCAAAATATTAAGAGGCCTTCAGTGAAATGCTGAGTACACAAACCATACCCAAGACAGGAGGTTTTCTATCCATTCCGACTCAACACAGATGTACTATTGCAGATTCAGGCTGTGGGAGGGCTGACTCTGGAGTTAAGGACTGAGGAAAAGAGCATTCCATCAAGATGATTCCTGACAAATGTAAGTTATTGTCTTTTTCTGAGCCCTACCCTAAAGAAGAATGAACCAGCTAAGAAAGGAGTTACGGTTTTGACAGAGAAATAAAAGAAATTAGCTCAGACATACTAGTTCTCAACAAGGCAGCACAGAACACAATTATCCAAACAGAGAAAAAATTTTACCCAGCCTTTTCTGTCTCAAATACTCAGCAGAGTCAGCAGAAGACCTAGAGAAAAACCTCTCTGACTTAAAAGAACAACAGTCCCCTCAGGGCAGCTATCAACTCTTCACAGGTATCACCCTGCTCTGGGAACCCTCTCCCAGTATTCCCCTGGGTACTGGAATGGGAAATAACAGCAAAGCTGCCATGTTCATGTCACCCTGTGCTGGAGAAATAGTGTCTTTCCTGAATTTGAAAATACATTCTGGACTACAGCAGGTTTCTTCTGTTGTATTTGTCTCTATGTGGTATTGCTGCATGAGCTTTTGAGAACATACACAGCATCCCTTTAAAAATCCTTAAAAGAAACGTTGTCAGAACACTGGGGACAGGGTTTGCCTCAGCCTGTTGCCAGCTGCAGGCGCAGCTTTATTCAGTGCTCTGGGTGGTAGCAGATGCACATCTCTAAAGGCCAGTCCTTTGCTCTCACTCCTGCCCATCTGTGTGCAATTAGACCATCACACTTCCAGACAATTACAATTACCTGGGTCCTTGCTTCATTTTGAGTGGTAGCAGGAGCTTTCCCAGGGGAGAGAAGATTAAGCCTGTAACCTTCTCTAGTTAATGCAAAGGTGAAGGCCACATAAACGTTTCTGGCACTAGCACAAAAGCTCAAATAACAATCTTGACACTGAAGGGGCCAAGGTTTCACATTAGACCTTGCAGAGAGCAGCTTAATTTCCTTCTTGGCTTTAGCACAGCTAAGAAAAGAGATAAGCAATAAAGAAGAGCAAAGCTTTTCTCTCAGGATGGTTTTTTTAAGGTCTCGCTCTGAGCTCATAAGATAGTGCCTTATATCCAAACACCACTATGGGCAGGTTGGGGGAGAGAGGGAGGGGCGTTCTGAGGCTCTAGGACTCTATAAAATCAAAGCTGCTTTCTGTGGGATCCAGCTTTGTGTGCCGAGTGCTCTGGCACAGCTGCCGGGGTAAAGGACAGGCTTGAATTTTTACCTGGGCCAGACAGGAGGTCACTGCTGTGCAATACAGGGCTGACAGCACTGTCCACATGGTAGGTAAAGGGACCCTGCTTCCTGATTCCCCTTTGGGTTTGAAGCATAGATGGCGTTTTTGAGATCAACCATGTAGGTTTACGCTAAATTCTCAGGAGATGGCACTGAATAAACATATGCTCATAACAAGGCTTTCACAGATGGAAATTGACACTGAGTTCCCTCCCATCAGGGTGTGTAGCTTGCCTCTTCTCAATAGATTTCAGACTCAAATTCATAACATCTTCCTGTAAGTCTAGAGAAGACATGACAGGTCTCTCCCCAAGAGCTGATAGGGGGATGTGGGTAGAGATGAAGGACATTTATTTATTTAATAGATTTAGGGGGTTTTATTCTTTCAAAAAAATGTTTCTTAAACCTGTATGTGCTTTGCATATCAGACTGAGGTGTGAGGATCTCTTGCTCTGAGCCAACTTTCATGTCACAGTATGACCTGTTACTGCCATTTGCTACAGCCTTGGGGAATCCACAACCAAGCGATGTGGCCACCTGGCAAACTGCAAGGCAATGGGACCAGCTTAGGGTGAATTTGTGTTCCCTTGATTCCCAGTGTAGTCCCATAAGCACATGAGATGTGGACTTTGACTTATCCCATGCTGGTGGCAAGTAGGACAAGCTGGTGGCATCCAGACAGGTCTGTATCTGTAGCTTGGTCTGGTTTCAGTTGCCCCCTCTCAAAGCAGAGCTGGGCCCTGTTCCTCTGCTGCAGTGAGCCAAAGGCACTGTTCTCCTCCTTCTGCTGTCATCAGAAGGCCAGTGTTAGTCCTTGCAGAGGCGTCCTTCCTTCTTCATTTATCCAGCAAAATGTTGCAGTTGTTGAGTGATTTTCCTGCTAAGTCTCGGAATTCCCACTTCTTTCTGCAAGCAGGTGGTGTCTCATCACCATGAATTTAGAGTTCCCCTTTGCAGAAGTTCTGGCTTGGGCCAGGGAAGCCGGGAGTTTGTTGTTTGTTTGTTTTAATTTCTAGAGTGTTCTGAATTATTGTCAATCAGCAATGTTGAGAATAGGGGTAAATTATGGGGGTAAAATATGGGGAAATTGAAACCATGGGTTTTGCCTTCACTGTGTGCAAAGATCCAGGGGAAAAAAGCGATGGGCAGAATTTAGGAGTTGTGAGTTACAGACTTCATGGTTTGGCATTCACCTAGGGAAAAATGAGACTATTAGATTCCTGTGCAACTAAAATTACATTTAATATGTGGTTAATGTAAATACCATCAACTGAATGCAAGGCAAGAGGCTTAGGGTAAATCTGAGTCCTCACTGCTAATAGGCTTAGGGCAATTAGTGTATTGACTTCTGTAAATCGCATCTGTCACAGAAAAAATAACAAGGTCCTTTTCAATATGGCACACGGCTGATGGGGTAGATTGTGTGTCAAATTACTGAGCACAAGGAGATGTCACTGTATCTCTCTGAAAAGATACAGTTTTAACTCTGAGAGTTAGTAGTTTTAACTCTGAGAGGTTGTCTGAATTCATAACATTCCTTATGACTGTTGCATCCTTAAGTCCCTGTTGTAGGTCTTATGTTGGTTAAAAAATTCTTAAATTAAGCTTTTGGAAAAAAAAGCTCCAAACACCAAAAACCAACCAACCAGGAAAAATATAATGTAAAACTCTCGAGTTTGCTGTGTGATTGGCATTTTTAAAAATACTGTCCACCTTTATGTTATTTGTTTGGGTTTTTAGCATGACTTTTTTTTAACAATAAGGACTAATAAAAATGTGCCCTTTAATTTTTACAAATTGTAAGAGATTGAACTTTCCTGTTCTTTATTGGACAACTGATGAACAATATTGATCCACTCAATAAGCAAAGTACAGGTTGTATTTATTGAACTGTTTTACTTTCCTACTCTCCTTGAACATTATTTCTAAATTTAAATAAATTACAAATGGGAATTACTATTTACTGGAGTTAGCTTGGAGAAAACATTGCTCTGTGTCTGTTGTTTTCCTTTTAAAATCCTTTTTGTAAATACAATCTTTCTTTAGAACTCACTGCTGTCCTTACTCAGCATGGCACTTTAGGATGTGCTTAAATTTAATCAACAGGGAACCCTCTCCCTATTCAGCAAAATGTTTGGGCATTTGCTGAGGTTTTAGCACATCAGGGAGTTGGAGATTCTCGTTTGGGTACACGCTGACCTCGGTGGCTGTGTCTCTGTTGGTCCCATTGTGCAGGGAAGTGGGAACTTGGGTCACCTTATCATGAGCCATGGCAAGTCCTGTCCCCTGTGCATGAGAGATCACCTGCACAACTGAGGCTAAGTGAGGTGACAGTTGTGGTTAATTCATCCTCAGAGGGGATTGGCTTCTGTCTCTTCATCCCCCTGACCAGGACCCAGCACTGCATTTGATTTATGTTAGGAAGGCTGGGAAAGCTGGAGAAATAAGAAGTTTGTAGCAGTTTCTGCCTCTTGTGTCTGCATCCTTTTCTTAGCCCTCCCATCCCTTTCTCCTGCACTGTCAGGACTGTGGCAGAACTTGGCTAACTTCAAAATACCTGCATCAAGGTATTCTGTTAACCACACTGACTTTTCTGGCCCTACATGCCTGCTTCAGGGCACTACAGAGATATTAGTAAGCTGTTCAGGGAGAACTAGTTTTTTTATTAATCTATTTACACAAAACTGATGTCAGAGTCCATTCAGACCTTCCAAATTTACAGAGCAACATAGTCTAAAGTCTAAACTTTATCTCATGGGCTAATTAGGAAATATAATAAACAAATATGACAAAAGGGCTCAATCCCCTTTTTGCCCAGACAAGTTTATTATGTAAATCCACTTACAAAGAATTTATTACCATAATTTGCAGTGTCATGCACTTACCCTGCCTGATGTGAGAGTGCTCATCCTTCTTCCTCTGTCGAGTTGTGGGTGTCCCCTGTGTACTCCTTGCAGGAAGGATGGAAGTGTCAGCAGTCTAGCTGCTGTTGGATCAGGTTCGAAAGCTGTTTGGGCAAACTGATGTTTTATACCCTCCAGCTTGGAGTTTTGCTCTATACCATTTCCATAAGTTAGTGGATTCTGAGGGAATTGCCAGACTAAGGGTAGTGGCAAAACAGAGACAGCAATTTGAGGTGATAGTAGTACGTGAGGTGGTAATAATACATGGCGGCCTCTGTTTGGCCACCTCTCCTGCTGTCTTTGACATCATGGTGCTGCTCCCACCATATATCAGGTCTTAGCATGAGGTAAGGTGGCCAAAACCTAAGCAGGAGTTGAATGAGCAGTCACAAACTGTGGCTAAAAATACCCCAGCTGACTCTAGATTCAGACATACAAAAGTGTCACTTTGTTATTAAGGCAGGGCATCTGCAGCGTGAAGCATTTGCATTTGCTGTGTTCTTTCTCAGTGAAAAATTAACCCTTCTACAGTCAACGTCTTGGGGGTGTTTATCATTTTTTTTAAAAGTCAGCACAGAAGTTGGAAAAGGTTTAGTGTGATTTCTTCAGTCTGCTGCTGCCTGCAGCTGGTTTCCGTGGCAACCTTGGTTGTACCTTCTGCCTCCTGAGTAGGGGCTCACCCAGATGTGTGGCTGGATACCCAGTTCATACTTAGCGAATTCAGATTTTGGCCATATTGGTGGCAACAATTGATTAGGATGGCCCCTCCATGTACTTTCTTTACATTGAAACCAGGTTAATCTCTAGAAAGGGATGCTGGATTTCATCCTCTTTCTCTCCAAGAAGATCAAGATGTACTTGCTCAGGAAACTGAAATGTAAGACAAGAATGTCCATAGAAAATTCAATTTAGGGGCAAAAGGAGAATTGGAAACTCCTGAAGCCGGCAAGAAGCAGCAGTGTGAGGGTAGGATCCTCCTCCCCCTGCAGCCAGCAGACTGATGTGAGGAGACAGGAGCATCTCTGTGGTCCATGTCTTTGTAGCTCAAAGAAAGAGTTGGCTGTTCCTCCTTATCACTGTGGGACAGTAATCTAAGGAAGTAAGTGCTCCCTGAATAATTCCTGCTCCTCTCTCAGAGCACTGGGAGAAATGATGGCTGTGATGGCATGAGTCCATGCCTAGGCCAGAGAGAGATGATTTGTTCCATTGCACTTTCTGCTTAATGCACCTTATTCTGGATGTCATTGCTCTGCTGCCATTGTGCTGCCCCAGCCCTTGGAACCCCAGCACCAAGGGGACATTTTCCAAGTACCTGCAGGGCATTTCTCTTAAATAATGTTTCTGTGCCTCAAAATGCACAGAAATGAGATTTTTCAGAAGCACCTCAGCATTGAGCACAAGTTAAAGCCAGCCCAAGGCAACTGTCAAGCTGCTTCTGGAAATCCCACTAAGCATCTATCTTCATTGTAGGTGCGTAACTGAAAAGCTAAAATCCTTGACTTTCAGTTACACCTGAGCTCTCAATGAGTAAGATTTTAAATTCTCACCCCGAGGCAGTTCTGAAAATGGGATAAAGGATTTTACAGGATTTAGGTGAGGTTAACTTTTTGGGGGGATGAGGGGGGAGAGGTAGCAATTGGGATGTTTTTCTGTTTTTTTAAGAAAGCTGCTCTAGGTGATTTTGCTTTGATTGATTCATTTTTGGAACATCTGATAATTTTTTATCAGCAATATTTCAGCCTTGTGTGTGTTTTTTAGTTTTGTTTTTCTCTCTTTGTGGGAGCTACAGACAATAGCCAAGCCTACAAGCAGCCCTGGCAGTGGGTTATGATTGTGTGATTTAAATTAGCAACAGTTGGGGCTGTATGGAATGACAGCAAATGCATTTATTTGTGTTCTTGGCAACAAACTGTCTAGAGACTTAGTTGCTTTGTTTCATGTTAGGAGTTCTGCTTGCTGTTAGTGTTATTTTTATCCTACTTTTAATATATGCTATTTGCTCACTTGAGTGAGACAGAAAAGCACAAATATCTCATGGCTGTGTGTTTTGTGATGTCTCAGGGCATAAGAAATAAGTGCAGAGCAAGAATGAAAGTTAAAATTAAGATCGTAAACTACAGAGGACAAAAAAAAAAACCTAAAGATCTCTTGCATTTTTCCTGTCAAGATTTTGCCAGTCTCTTTTTTTTTATTGCCAAAGACTTGCCTTTGTCAAAAAGTTCTTAAATGAGGGAAGAGCCAACTTACTCTAAGTTATGTATGACTGCCATTTATTTTTCCTACACATCATTACAGCTGCCAGAATATTACTGTAGTGGCTGCATGTGCAGCTCATAGCACAGGGCCTTGCTTAGGGGAAGAGCACCTCCTTTAGTCTTCTTTTAGGCTTCTTTTAAAAACCTGGAGACTAATAAAATATATACATATATATTATATGGATGTGCTTTTAAATGTTCTTAAACTTTTATGAAATGAATGTCTGGAGGGTAGTTAGGTTTGATTTCACTATAAATTTATCTTATTAAGAAAAATATTATCGCTATCCAAAGCAGGTTTCTTAATTTTCTTTAAAATGCTTTCAGTTCATTAATTCCTGGCTGAGCTTTAATTATGCAAATGTTTGGAAGGCTCATATCCAGTCATGAATCTACTGGCTGCTGGAATAGAATTTTGAAATATTACAGGATTTTCTGTAATTATGTGTTTTTTTTATGAGGGAAAACAATTTGGTTTGAGTACGTTTTATTTTCACTGGATCCAGCAAATCTCAAACTAGTCACTTTACTACATGAGACTTTTATCTAAATGGGATAACATGGTTTAGCACACAGCTAGGCCTGTATTCTGTAGAATATCCAGGTAAAAGAGGAGAGAAGAGAAGCCAAGGTACAGCAATTAGCACTGTCTTCATTCATCTTGTTGAATGAAACAAAGCATGGAACCTCTGATCAAGTGGTGCTGGGATGTGGCCAGGGGAAAATCAGGGATAATGCACCTGTGGTTTTTGTGGGGGTTTGCCCAAATTCAGTAGTGGGTAAATCTGTGAAGGATTTCGGTGCTACCTAAGCAGATGAGAGGAGCAGAGGCTGAAGCCCCTGATGTGTGAGAGGTACTGCAGGTCTTTATTGAGAGGGGACTGGGGAACAGGTGATCACCTGTGCTGGGTGACACAAGCAAAGCCCAAGCACAGCCTCAGCTGCCCCTGCCAAATACTCCTCACTGCTCTAGGACAGTGGTGAGTCCTGGGCAGAAGTTTTGTGCTTAGCACCTCAGCCATGGGGCTGGGCTCTGATTGCAAGAGTGACCTTGTGTGGGCACCATTTGCTGCTGTGGCCACCCTCACATGGCCAGGGGCAGCTCAGTCTGGTGTCCAGCATCAGCCAGCCAAGCCATGGCCATGACCACTCAGTTTCAAGAAATTCAATAAACTTACAGTAAATTGTAGGCAGTCATCTCTGGTTCTGGCTGAAATCAGGATGGCATCTACATATTGAAGAAGAACTCCTTTTTGTTTCTGTCTTTTTTAGTCTTCCAATTCCTTTGCTAGTTGGTCTTTGAATATTGTTGGGCTATTTTTGAAACCTTGGGGTAGAACTGTCCAAGTAAGCTGACCTTTCCTCCCTGTCTCAGGATTTTCTCACTCAAAAGCAAAAAGCTCTTGGCTAAGCTGCACCCCCTCCTCTGCTGCTGGCTCTGCTGTCACTGCCCAGCACAGGAGAGCAGCTCAGAGGATGTCATTGCAAGGCACTTGGAGAAAATTGACATTCTCTGCTAACTGCATAGAAGCTACCACACACAGAGATTGTTTTTCATGAGTCAAGGTCTGTGTTGCCTCTGGCATTTGTTTTGTGGATAAATTGCAGGATAAGCTCTGTCTCCCATATCTTCTTATCCAGGATGTCCTTCTGAAAGAAAAGGAAATGTGTTTTTTATTTCAGGGGTGTATACAACCCAGCCTGCCTTGCCAGGCGATTTAAATTACTCTGCTGCTCTTTGGACGCTTTCTAGCACTTGCAAAGCACATTAGAGCAATAATGTTCTTGTCAGTGACATGGTGATTTGCCTTGCAAACCTCACAGCCTGAAAAGTCAGCTTCAATTCTACAGACAGCCTGCAGAATACACTTACTGAGAAGTGAGAAGTAACCTTCCTTTCTTGTCTTCTGTCTCAGCAAATGAAAGAAACAAAGCCCATGAAGTGCCTGCAGAATATCTGCATGAGTTGAGTGGAAAGCTTCTCCTTTGGCAGCACTCAGAGTTCTCTGCTAGTCTTATAGGGAAAGAGACACAAGCACCATCATCAGAGAGGAGCTCCAATATGCAAATACATGGATAAGAGGGACTTGGAGTGATAGAATGACCTTCTGGTGGCAGCACTGCATGCTCTTCTGCCCTTCCATGTGTGTGCAGCACACAGCCCTGCAGTGGATGAAAGCAGTGTAGTAGCACCCGTTGGAGTGGGAGATGTAAATCCAGCTAGAAACGTGTGCAGGTCTGATTCTTGGTGTTGCTTAGTACAAAAGGAAGCCTTTGGCACTTTCAGTCAGCCCTGCCACTAGTTGGGAAGGCTCATCTGCTTCAGTTCAGGCTTGTTGAGAGCAGTATTTTATCCGGCACAAAAATGCAGGAGAAAGGGAAAAACTATTCATATTTCAAGCCATAGGAAAAATCATAACACCCAGGGATTCACAGATGACTTTGGCTTCTTGATGGGGTTGCTCTAAGATGCTCCATGAGTGAAGGTCTGATTTGCTGGAAGTATATTCTCTGATGTGGGCTTCAAAGCCACAAAATACACCTGCCTGTGCAAAACAAGTGAAGAAGAACAAACTATCAACCTGCATTTAACAAAAAAAAAAAAGTCCAGAAAAATGCCTTGACACAAGCCAGATATGAAGTGCCTTTGTCTTCCATGCTGGTCAGTCATCCAGCCTTAGCATTTAAGTTTTGAGAAGACAGAAGAACTGTTAGGTGTTTTAAGCTTTGCTCACTTTATGCTTGAAGTATGTCTCATTTAAGAGAAACTGTGCTGCAGAATTTGTGGTTCTCTGTCAAAGTATGTTGGCCCTGCATTAAGCACATTCTGAACCATTCCTGACTAAATTCTTTTGCAGACCCTTTTTCCATTAGCCAGCACTCCTACCACCATCAGACAGCTCTTTTTCTTGAATAATGGCACTTAGATGGAATTTTCTTTGCCAGAAAAAAAGTTGCTTGAGTGTACAGTAGAGTTCACACAGGTTTACTGTGAAAATGGACAGGTGAAAAAATTGTACAATAAGATTTAGCAATATTTTTTTCTATTGCCAGTGGTTTTATGTTAATCAGCTGGGAGTTTGCAACAAGCCTGCTTGACTGACAAGGTAGGAAGAAAAGCTAAAGCAGAAACTTCTGCTGAACCTGGTCCTTTACTGTATCAAGGTGACCCCAGCAAAGCAGAAGACTCAGTGATGTCTGCAAACAAGCTTTTCTACTTTCTTTCCTTGTTTCTTCAAACACTGTCTTAACTGTTGATTCATTAGAAATTCACTAATAATTTTCTCTGTTCCTCAGCAACTTAATAAGTAAAAAGGCATTTGAAATGTCTATCTGATATCAACAGAATCCACCTGTAAATTGAAAACTTTTAGGATACTATTCATTCTAGAAATTTTGATGTTGTTAATTAAATGATGCAAGGGAAATATTTCTTAATAAGACCATTAGTAGTGAAACTACTGAAGGTCATGCAGTGTAGCAGTAATGATGTGCAAAAGTTTAGGCCTCACACAGGATAAATTGTTGGAGTTACAAATCGCCTGCTAGTTCCTTCTGCCTAGAACTGTGGCTCAGTGTAATATTGCATGGCTTGAATCCAGCCCTAAAACCAGGACCTGCAAAGGGCCACTTTCCATGTTCAGAGCCTGTTTCTCTACATATTCAAGGATATATTTAGGCACCACAGAATTCAGCCTCATTTTTAGTACTGCAGTATTTGGGGAAGAATGTAGTGAAATGCGCAGTTTTCCTTTCTGGATGGGAATTGGTTGGAGTTCCCTGAAAACCAGTAGTAACAGGTTGCTGCTGTAGCTGTGTGGTGATGGAGCAGGAGAGGAGAAATCTCCCTTACTTTTCTGTATGGAGGCTTATTTTGGGAGATGAAGTTGTTCTGCAAGGAAATCAGTGTTACCTTTCTGATGGTGTCCTACTTCCAGAGGCAAAAGGAGTGATGAGAATTACAAACCAGAAGCTGTTTCAGACAGCTATAGAAGAGTGAGATGTCCTTACCAGCTTGAGGAGTATCAGAACTGCAAGTTTCAATTTGAATTTGGATGGGCCCTTGAAGTATCATCAAGCCCCAAGTTCCTTCTACTCCAGGAAAGATCAGCTCAACCCAGACCTCCATCATTCTGCTACTGAGATAAAAACTAGTTGTTCCATGAGAAAAAGTTGTTTATTCCACCCTCTGATCAGTGATGGGTTTGCAGGTGAGATGGACTATGGGGTTTTTCAGGTGTTGCCAGTACCAAACTTTGAGCTGAGTATATATGAACCAACTCCAGATTTTCCTGTTCATGGTATTAGTTTATTTTGCTTGTTTCCCTGGTGGCAAAACTAGGAAATAGATCTGCCCAGGCACATTCAGAGCATGCAGGTTGTCATGGTAAAAGTTCCTGATGCTTTATATTGAGTTTGTTTATTACAGAAGCTGTCTACCAGCAGCTGGGGTTTTCAAGTTTTCCTGTCTGTGTAGAAATATTTCTTCAAACCAGACATTATTACCTCAAGGTATTTACTCTGCATGTATAGAAATCTGAGTCTCACCTTGGAATATTTTCATTTCTCAGGGCTTGTATTTTAAGTAAGAATCTGCTGGTTTGAGGAAAACCACATTCTGTAAGATATTTTGCCTGTAACACTTAATGTCCAGCATGGTGTGCCAGGAAAAGGGCAAATACTGTCAATGCTGATAGGCCTTGTCTATCCCTTTTCTTTTTCACATTGCTACAATGTCTTTTTCCATTAATATCAAGCATGGACTGAGCAGCCACATGCTAGGAATCACCACGTGGTATTTAAAAAGATGTGTATGGTGACTCTAAGGCAAGTAGCACAAAAGACCTCACACCATGCAGGCATTCAGCATGTTGGGAAAAGGTGAGGTGGATACAGCCAGAGGCTCCTGTTGTCCCCTTTACCCATGGAGGACACACAGCACCTCACAGGGTTGGGTGAGCTCGTAGTGGAATTAAATACCTGCCTAGAAGTATTTCTGACACTTCATTAGTTAGTGAAGTTTGGAACTTTGTCTGATGGTTGTCAGTGCTGTGGGATGTGCAGATAACTGAATATTCATCCCTCCTTCTCTCTTGTATGTCTGGCCTAGTTGTGTAATCTGCCAGCATCTCCACATGTTCAGGGGCCAGCTGTGGTGCCAGAGTTCATCGTGAATATGGAGATAATGAAAGAGTCTGGAAAACATTCTCAGGATAAACATTTTCCATTTTTGTCTTTTGCTATTTGAGAAACAGAAACTCAAGTGCAGCCTTTAAATCTTTTCTTGCTGTATCCTAATGTTTCAAAGGACTTGTAATTTTGGATCTTGACTTGGAAACAATTTAAAGGCGGCTGATTTTCCGTGCCTGGGAGTGCTGTGCTTCCTGACTAATCAGACTCTTTAGACATGTCTTAAATTGGGCACTGAAATAATAGATAGACAAGTGCAAGTAGTTGACTCAGCACTCTGGGGGTTTAGGCAAAGGCACTTTAGCACACAGCTCTGACATGCTCTGAGTCTGCACACGGCAAGTTATCACTCCTGGGCAGACAAGAGGTGAATGATTAAGGCACAGTAAGTCAATCATGGGAAACCATTAGCCCATGCTCAACCAAGTGGTGTGCTCCAAATGATTGGCCCCTCCTTGAAAAGTGTAGGCCCGTTCTGTTTCAGCCAAGAGAGTCTCCTGCTGACATGGAGAACACCTGACATAATAAAAGACTTCTTTTGAATACAGTAAAATTCATTATTTAGGCTTTCCATGTGTGATCCTTGAAAGATTCAAGCAGGCGTCTCCACTGACATTAAATGAGGTCTGTTCTCCCACCTAAGTTGCTGATTCTACACCTGCTCCATAACCCAGAGCACCTATGTGAAGTAAAATAGGCAAAGAAAAGTGGGGGCAGCATCCCGAGGGAATGGACATGGTTCTTCCGAATTTCCTGACTTGTTGAGGTTTTTCTGGGGTTTTTTTTGTTTGTCTTTATGATTTTGTTTTGTTTTCTTTTTCTTTTCTGTTTTCTTCTGCAGGCAGACTACTATCTGTACTCGCAATGTAAGCAGAGTCCTGGGCTGCCTAGAACAGTTAAAACTGTAGCCAAACAAAAACCCAGTTAAATGCTGAATTCTTGAAAAGAAATTTGACTCATCTCCAAGTTTTATTTTGTTTGTTTTTTTTTTTTGAAGTATCTTTGTAGAGGTGAAAGGGAGAATTCTTTACTCTATTGCTTGAGTAATGCTTTGAAGTTTAGTCCTTAGCCAAAAGCCTGTTGACAGTAACACCAATGTTGGGCTGACTGGCATCATGTATTTCTTGGGAATATTTAAAAGCCCTCTGAGCAGTTCCAAGGCATGATTAACATTTGATTTCTATCTAAGTGAGAAAGGAATTATTCCTCTTTCTTTTTGTGGGTGGATAAGGAGCAGTCATTCAATGATTTACCTGCCTTTTAGGGACAAATCTCTGGTCCTGGTAGAGATCCAAGGAGTCTGACAGGGAAATCACCTCTTTCTTCTTAGCAACCCGTCTGGTGTCACCTTATGTTGCCACTGTTTCCATACCTTCTCGTTGTTCATGTACTATTTTTCTCAGAAAAATTAAATTATGGATATTCTGAAAGTTTCATTTTACAGCTATTTCCTGTAGATGCAAATCAACATCACTCTTTTTCCCATGGTTTATAGTTATTCTTTCTCTTTTTTTCCCCCCATCCAATTTTTCATAAGGAGGTTTATCTGAGGTATTGAAATTTCTTAAAATAATTTTCTCACTAGTAGCTATGACAAAGTCTCTAATCTTCTCTCTTCCTTTTGTCCTCAGGAAATCCACTGACTGTGGCCTGCAAAGCTTTTTTTGGATTCAGTGGAGAATCAGGCCCCATGATCTACTGGATGAAGGGGGAAAAATTCATAGAAGAATTAGAAGGTCACATTAGAGAAGGCGAAGTCAGGTACTTTTGGATTATTTACTGTTAAAAATACTGTATGTCCCACAAGTCTGTTGGATTGACAAGTTTTTAATTGAAAGTGGAAATCATTTTCTGTCCAAAGAGTGATGGATGACTTGGAACCAGGGCTGTGTGAGTTGCTCTCTCTCCTTGGTAGCAAGTACACTCTAAAGCCAGAGTAGTTTGTGTATATGTCTGAACATGTGTTACCAAATTCCCCTGATGGCTGGCAGCTGAAGCATCTCCTGAGTGTTCTGGGGGTTGATTTTAGCCCTGTGTGGGAATAGTGCTGTCCACTGCAGCCATCCCATGGGACCTGCCTTGGCAAGATAACATCCATTTCAGCACCGCTGTTAACCTTGAAGATAAATGGTCTCCTGTCAAAGCCACCACACTTTTTCTCTTCTCCTGAACGTGTAGTGTGTGTGTGATACAGCTCTCAGTGTGCCTTAACCAGAGCCTCCAAGAAACAGTGTTTGTTCCTCCAGGCTTAACATACAAGGGAGAGGAAGGAGTGGCTGTGTCCAATATCCAGCTTGTGCTTGGCTTTTTCCCATTTGTTGGTTATCACTTGATGTAAAGAAAACACACTTCTATCCCCATGAACTCTCATGGAATTTGCACCTAACAGCACCTTATTTTCTTCCTTAATAATTACTGATTATTGTTCTTTGAGCAAAGACTAAGTCATGGTTATACTATGGACAAGGTGGTCTCAGCTCCTATAGATACAATGAATATAAATTATGATAGAATAAATATGGATTATAAAGAAAGACAAGGTCTTTTCCAGCACACATTTTTTTAATCTCATGTCTGAGTTTTTTCTTTCTTGTAAAGGTGATTTTGGAGAGCAAGAGGAAAGAGGTTCCTTTGCTTTATTACTTGATCAATAATGTGAAGTTCAGCCATTTAGTCACGAGTGGTTAAGATATACTCAATTGCACACAGATGAAATTTATCTTATATTGCCATTGTACAGTCCTCTTTTGTGCTTTTGATCACAAAAAGCAATTATTGAAAACTTTTGCCATTTTAAGTAATCAGCACATAATGACATCGTGTTCTGTCTGGTGTGTATGAACAGAGTGATTTTGGTCATGTTCTTCCTCTGCATCAGGAGAATTTGAGGTTTGTATTTAAAGAGTGCTCCAGCTTTAGTGCAGTTCAAAACATCTCCTTTATGTACATTTATTAGTGAAACTGAGTTTGAAAAGCCTGTTATTTGTCCTTTGTTGTGCCATCTCATTGCACATTCATGTTTCAAATTAATTTGAGACAAGTCGCTTTTCTTATTCTACTAAAGTGCTTTGACTCAGTTTACAGACCCTTCACAATTCAGTGAATCTTCTCTTCAGGAAAGCTACTTATCACATACCTAATTTCCTGTGATCACTGCCAGCATTTAAAACAGCATTTTCCAAAACATACTGCATCATTACCAGCAGTGCCCCAGTCCACCCCTTTTTTATTTAGAGATATCTATGGCAACTGAAGTAACTTTTTGCAAAAGATTTTTTGTCTGTAACAGCTCCTGATTTTGTGTTCCATTACAGGTATGCTACTTCAGGGGGACTAAGCAGCAGTAATTGTTTTGTCAGTGCCCTGAGGCAGCCCACATCTTCCACCCAGTTGTATTTATTATGTATTTAAAAATTGTCATGTGTGTTTCAAATTTGATGAGCCATGGTGAACTTGCTGGTGAGATGCCTTTTTCATCAGTTTGCTTCTCTATGGTGTTACCAGGACATTTCATTTTAAGAAGCTGAGTTGTGCAGAATTGTTATAACCAGAACAAGATACTCCATGGGCTGTTCCTTTGGTGCACTTTTACTCTGCATCCCCTGTCTTGAATTAGTTCACAAATTTAGTAGCACTCTGAATTTATGGTGCTGTCCTTCACCTAGACTGTGCCCATCCATTGTGTTGCTAGATTTTCTGTGTATGATGAGAATTCAGATTTGCAAATGGATGAGGTTTGGGAGCACAAACCACCCATCCCCAGTGTGCATGGTTAGCACTCACTGTGCTGCCTTGAAAGCACTAAAATAAGAATGCATGTAACCTGAGCATTCCTGTTCCTATCAAATCCATGGAACTGGGTTTTAGTAAGCACACTTCACCAAGAGTAATATTTGTGTAGCTCTGGGCTCCTCGGTATTTATTAGACCTTTTTACAAAGCCTCATAATAAGAAGTAACTCATCAGTGTTGCAAGGCTTGGAGGCAACACTTCCGTGTCTGAGCTGCCCCCTTGCCTTCCCTTGAATTAAGATCCCCAGGGTTCAGACATGCGTGGGGGGAAAGGAGGAAGAGTCTTTGCTTGCCAGGTGGGTTTTTCACAGCAGTAATAAAAATGTCATGTAAATCGAACCAGTTATTAAAGAAGGAATCAGAGTCTTTAAGCATGTCTGCAGAGTTGTCACTTGTACCTAATTATCAAAGCAGCCCACAGCAAATTTCAACACCAGCTCTCTGCCATGGCAAAGTATTTTCAGACATAAATATTGCTCTTTCAGCCACCTATGAGTTGCTTTTTTTCTTCTTCAGGCAACACTGCAGAATAGTCATAATGCTCATCTTATAAAGTATGTTTGTTCTTTTTTTGTCTCTCTTGTCCATTTTTAAAGTAGAAATAGTTTAACTCATCCTAGAGGCATGAAAAAAGGTGAATGGGGACATTTTGAATGGCAGCCTTATTTCTTCTGGTTGATTTATCACCCACAGAAGTCAATGGATGGTTATGAAACGCTCAGACAAGATGAGGATGTTGTTTTCTATTGGGGGGGGTGCGGGGGGCAGGAGGCAGAACTCCCATAGCTGCCTGGCTAATGTGCTGGGTACTTTGCAGAGAAGTATGGAAGCAATAGCCCTGTCTTAAAAAGCTTATACTATTTAAGTAGACAAATTCAAAGCAGAGAACAAGAAACACAATGCAGGAAAGTGAGAGGGAAGGTCACTGTTGTGCTGCCAGTGGAAGGACTTTGCTTTGGAGAGGTGCTTGTGTGCACACAGATCTGTCCTTTCATCTGCAGCCTGTTAAGGAGTAGAAGCAAGGGAGTAGACTTCATAACCCTGTTCACAGTCCAGATCCTCAGCTTTATAAAGAATGAGAGTTTCCTTTTTGCTAAGTCCTAGCTCTCATGCAGTTAGTAAAGATTTGCAATTAATGCCTTGGTCTTGCAGAGAGACCAAAGTGAAGCTTTCTTATGGCCTTATTATCTGTGGTCATACAAAGAAAAATTTAGGAAAATATGGTCTCAAAGTAAAAGTGTTTTAAATTCAGATTCAACTTAATGCAGACAGGCACTGGAAGAATATGACCAAGGATTTGAAAAATCCAAACCATTGCATTATTTTCAAAGAAAGCATTTCTATTCTGTAATGACACTTCCTTTTTAAAATTCATATTCTTACCTGAAAATTATTCACTAGGCAAAATGTTTTGTTTCAGATCAGATAAAATGCTTCAACCTGAAAAAAAAGACAGCACTAAGTGTTGTTTTTGTATCACCCACCTTTTATTTCTCTCTTTCCATCCTGTTTGTTGTGAGTTGTCATGCACCATTGATTTAGCTGTGCATTTAGTGTTGTAATTACTCTAACAGTTTGTTCAGCAACCCAGACAGAGTGAGTTATTATTTTCTCCACTTGTGGGAGCTGTCATGTGTTGACAGTGATGCTGCTGAAGTTTCCCCCACCTCAGATAGAGACAGAGCTTCATCTTGGGGGTGTGCAGCAAATGCTGTTGCACCTTTAAGGTCTTACTTGTTGATCTTGTATTCCTTTTCTAACCCAAAAATATTGTGCTCCATGTTCTCTGAACCAACCACAACAATTAATTAATTAATGCAATTAATTAAGGGCTGCATATGTATTAAAAAATGCAGGTGACAACTGTGCATTTCTGTGGCAATAATGTAAGTGTAGAGTAATGGTTAAAAGAAAAAGAAGAAAAAATGAAAAAGCAGGAATGAAAGGTTTAACACCACAAAGAGCTTTCTACACTTTGCTGCCAGCATCATGCTTAAATGTTTGTCAGCATTTTCATGATAGATCCCACTCTAAAGAGTTCCCTTGCCAAAAATTGCTATTAGAAGATATGTAGGAAAGAAAGTCTCAGTCTAAATAGATTGGATATTCTTTTTTAATGAAAGCTTCTCTTTAGCTGATCATGTATAATTTAAATTTAGGTGAAAGGTTAGTTATTCTATTTTACATACATGTAGATATAGATAAAAATAACAGTTTCTTTTATCTTAACTGTAACCTATCTTCTTTTTTTTCTGTGTAAAATATCCTGATTGCAGTAAACAAGAAAATCTGAACATTCACAGAATGCTCCAGATTAGTTTCCCAGATATCTTCTCTGTTGATGATTACATTGTTCCTTGCAGCATGATTTGTAGACCAAAAGTTGTTGGGCATGCTGTTTACCAGCAGAGAAGAGTAGCTTTCCTGAGTCTTTTTATAGATAGAGCAGAATAATCAGTAAATAAGAATTGATTTATTTCACTCCCAGTGATTTGGGCTGAGTATGCAAACGGACCTGGCTTTCTGAGGAGGTTTTCTTCTGGCCAGAAATTATGCAAATTCAACCTTTCTTCCATTATTTCACCACTTGGACTCTGGACCAGAATTTAAAAAAAGATAAAAAAGCAAAAAGAAGAAAAAGCACATAATCAATGAGAATTAATTTGAAGGGAAAAAAAAAAGATGCAATCCAAGTTTCCAAATGCAACACACACACACACACAGACACAGACACACACACAGTTTTTTAAACTAATGTATTTCCACTTGCTTTTTTGCAAGTTATGCTGCCACAGTGAAAGAGGCTAAATTGTTGTAGATTCTCTGGTGCCTCTTCTGAGTTACTGCAGAGATGTGTTTATTGCAGTCAGGCTTGGCTTTTTGATTGTCTGGTGCAATGCCCTCATATTTCTCTTTTCACAGAATCACAGAATTCACAGAACCACTAGGTTGGAAGAGACCTTCAAGGTCATCGAGTCCAACCCATGCCCTAACACCTCAACTAGACCATGGCACCAAGTGCCACAGCCAGGAATGGTGACTCCACCACCTCCCCGAGCAGACAATTCCAGTACTTGATCACTCTTTCCATAAAAAGCTTTTTCCTGATATCCAACCTGTATTTCCCTTGGTGCAGCTTGAGACTGTGTCCTCTCATTCTGCTTGGAGAAAGAGACCCCCCCCCCCCCAACTACAGCCACCTTTCAGGTAGCTGTAGAGTGATAAGGTCACCCCTGAGTCTCCTTTTCTCCAGGCTAAACCCCAGCTCCCTCAGCCATTCCTCACAGGGTTTGTGTTCCAAGCCCCTCACCAGCCTCGTTGCCTCCTCTGGACACGCTCAAGCATCTCAATGTCCTTCCTAAACTGAGGGGACAGAGCTGGACACAGCACTCAAGGTGTGGCCTCAGCAGGGCTGAGTTCAGGGGAGGAATGACCTCCCTGCTCCTGCTGGCCACACTATTCCTGATACAGGCCATTGGCCTTTTTGGTCACCAAGGCACATTGCTGGCTCATGTTCAGTTAGCTGTTGACTGATTTTTTGATTTGTTTTCAGTTTGTTTGGAGTTCCATGGATGTCATGTGAAATCATGTACATAAGGAAATGCATGTACACAAAATGTCTTTGGTTTATAATAGAGAAGCTTGGGGTTTGCCATTACTGACACCTGTGAATGTCTCCAGCAGCAGTTTCCATCCAGAGGAGGCAGCACCCTGGTTCATTACTTCCTGTCCAGTTTTCTCCTTTCAGTCTCAGGAGAATTTTTTTTTTTATGAACTTGGGTTTTATTTATACCTTTACCTCACAGTGCTGTACACATTCTTTTCAGAGAACAGACTCACTGAAGTACCTTGTACAGGTGGCTGTGAGGACACCCCACATTTTCTGTTTACCCTCTTGTGTAGCATTACACAAACAGGATCAAATTAACCTGGTGGATTTTACTTGATGTTACATTTCCCTGTTCAAAGGAGCAGCAGCATTTTCTTGAGCAAGTGATAAGCCTTTCAAGAGAATAGGGTATAGTATTTTTTTGCTTGATGTCAGCAGCAGAAAACTTACATTTACTTTGCATTCTTTTTAATGTTCACATTAGAACAATGAAATGAAAAGGCTATACTTCTGGCCTGAAAGTCTGCTAGAACTTTTTTCCCATTTGTGGGGGATTTTGCACATCTCTTTCCTCTCAAAGGAGCAGAGACCTCTTGCTCTTGACACTGTTTTCCTCAAAAATCAGGATCTAGCCCCAGGAAATAGAAGAAAATTTCAGAGTAGCATAGCTCTTTTTGTTGATTTTCCAGACTGAATGAAAATGTATCACAATACCCAGTCTTTAAATTGCCCTGTAATTTGTTCACTGATGGCTTAGTAGCACATCCTGCTTCTGGAAAACGGATATTTGTCACTTCTTTTACAAGAAGCATTGTTTTTAGCATTTAATTCTGATGGAGCCAAGGTAAAGAAGCCACTCATAACCATTGTGCTCATGGCCACTCTTCCTGCACTTGGTTCAGCTCCTTACTAGACATGGCAAGAGAAAAAGCCTTCTGGTGGTCATGAAAAATGCCTCTTTGAAGCCTCTTTCAGCCAACATGAGTCTCCTTTTAAGTCCTTCTCCAGGAGTGAAGGCGGCCAAGGAACATTGGTCTTTTGCTGAGAAATACAGTGCTTTTGGGAATCTGCCATCTGTATTAATTCAGTTAAAGCAAAGGCTGTATCCTTCCTTTCAGACTCCTCAGAGAACATCTTGGAGAAAAAGAAGTTGAGTTGACATTGATCTTTGATGCTGTAGAGGAGGCAGACCTGGCTAACTACACATGTCACGTGGAGAACAGAAATGGACGGAAACATGCCAGTGTTCTTCTGCGCAAAAAAGGTAATTCGCCCTTTTTAGTTATCTGTGATCTCACCTGCCTCAGCAGCAGCACCTCAGTCACAGGTCCTCTGACCCCTCTGAGCCAGGCTGGATTAGTGTGTGCCTGCTTGGAGCTGAAGTGTGCTTGTGTACAGCTTCAGTTTACCATTTGTGGGAGAAAAAGTAATGGATTGTTTTTTGATGTCTAGCAAATTGGCCTTGCAGGTGATGCACTTGCCTGGAATACAGTCACTCATAAGACACCAGTAATCAGGAGAAGTATTTTGGACTAAACATGCTATGAATTTGACCCAGAATTGACTGACTAGGCCAGTTAAATCATACATTTCTTAGAACAGGTGCCCTAGCAGTGAAGTCAGATGTTCTCATGTTTCTCCGTTTTCTGGCTTTGTGTTTTAAATTGAAAACTTTAGGCTGTCTCCATGCATCTTGATTTCTAACTGCATCAGGAATGAAAACATGCAGTGGAAGCTACAAATACATGGAGACTTACCCCATCATGGTTGTCTTGCTTTATGCTGTTCCTGAATGGGGAACACCACTACTGACAAAATATCTATAGGAGAAAGGGGACTGTTTGGATTTGATTGTGCCAAATTTAAAAGTGCTACTGTGTTCTGTGTTTGAAAAAGTCATTATCAAAGGAGTGTAACAGTATCTCATGGCAGTTCTTCTGTTGTTTGTTCAATCAGCTCTCCTATTCATAAGTAGGCTGACATTTGAATTGGATGCTGAGCTCTCTGAGATACAATGTATTAGGAAATGCAAAAGCTTTAAGATAGTAATTGTTGGGAAAGCAAAGGAAGGTTCCACCCTTGGGGCAAAGCTGTTATGTGAAATCGCAGTTCCACTCCTTTTTGTGCTTTCACTGCAGCAAACTTGGAATAAAGGAATGTTCATCTAGAAGATCATGCTACTATCTGCTACAAATTTACATCCAAGAGGGCAGGAATGCTCTGCAGAGGGATCTGGACCAGTGGGTCCACAGGCTGAGGCCAGTTGTATGAGGTTCCACAAGGCAAAGTGCTTGGTCCTGCTCTTGGGTCACAACAAGCACCAGGCTGGGGCAGAGGGGTGAAAAGCTGCCAGGTGACAAAGATCTGGGGATGCTGGAATCACCATCCCTGAAGGGATTTGAAAGCCATGGAGATGTGGACATGGTTTAGTGGTGGGCTTGGCAGTGCTGGGTTAATGGTTGGACTCAATCATCTGGGAGGTATTTTCCAACCAAAACAATTCTACAATTCTATGATCTAAACTGACAGGTTGTCACAACTTTAATTAGGGAATCTGATCATCGTGGTGAAGGATTAGTCTCTCTAGAACGCAAAAAGCATTCTACCTTTCCTTCCACTGAACCTCATAAATAAAAAACTGATAGTAAGTAAATATATCTCTGTTGGCACTGGTAAATGTTCTGCTGTGTGCATATAGTAGAATAACAAGCTAGGTTTATTTATAACAAAAAAAATGCAGGTATTTCAGAGCTCTGCTGAAATTATGGAAGAAGCACTGCTGAATATAGAATTTGGAGGTAGAAAGGATCACTTTGCAGCTACTATTTCATTTCTCTCTGCACTGTGGCTGTAGAAAACTTATATTCCCCTCAGGCACTCTCAGTAGTTGATTTTCAAGCTATTAAAGTGTCATTTAAAATAACCACTGTATTTTACTGTGTCCTTTGACTGCCTGTCCCATTGTCCTGTTTGTTATTTATTAAGTTCTCACAAATACTTGACCAAACTTTTCCTTTCTGCAACTTAATTGCTTCTTATCCTAACTTTTTCTGGCTTAGATTTTACTGTAGATATTCATGAGTCAGGAAATACTACTGTATTTACTGAGCTGGGACAAGATTTAGGACACAACTTGCAGAAAGCTGTTGACCAGCATCCTTTGTGTCAAAGAAGGGATTTCTACTTCAATGTGTTGCAGCACAAATCTCTCAGTTAGAGAAATCCCCCTCCCTCCAAAGTCTTACCTGTTAAGAGCTGCATTATCCTTGTTTCACAAGAGGCACTTGTACTTCTATTTTGTCTCTAGACCTGCCTTCTGTTCTGTTTTTTCCTGGCTTGGATGAAAAACAGGAATAAACCCAAAATCTAAGTTGTAGATATTGTATAAGATTTTCTAGAGTTCTTGTTTTGACATTATTTTTAGTACATAATTTGCTTTGAAAAAAAAAAAGAGAAAAATTAGCTGTTCAAGTGTTTCAGGAAAAATATATTAAAGTCTTTTGCTGTATTAGTGGTACAGTCCCCACAAACATTCAGGAAAATACAGGAGTTTGCAGAGCTCCAATGTAGCAGTAGCCCCAGAGCATGTGCCATCATATAGGATTATTTTTATTGTTGGGGGTTTTCACCTGAAAAATAACCAAATCCAGTTTAAAACTCTAAGCTACCAATGCAAAGGCAGAATCAGACATGCTCTTAAGACCTGAACTTAACTGTCTGCTGTCACATTCTTCTCTACTGCCTTAATTTTCTGGACAATCCTGGGTTTGGTTTGCTTTTTTTTTTTTCCTCTGTGCTGTCCTAGCATATTTGGTGCTCAAATAAGTTGGAAATGCAATATACACCCAGTTGTCTCTTAGTTGTGGGACTAGTTCAGGATTCCCTTCAAAAGGATTTGAAAACAGTCCAGCATTTTAGTGGCTGAAGTCTACATAGCCTATAATATAACTGTTCTGAAAGATAAATAACTTGTCAGAAACCGCAGAATAAAGTCAGACCATGCTTTTAGTGGCAAGAAGTAGTGAATTGAGATAAAAATAAATATTACGATGACTTTTCCTCACTATTTTTTCAAGGAGGCTGCCTTTAATTAAGATATGCAAGGAACTAATTTTAGGGGGTTGGGTTTGATACTGATACATCACTAAATTATGAGGAACTTCTGAAACATAGTTGTCTTTCATTTATTGGGTATTTATGAGGCTTTTGCTAATTTAAAGACCATGATCTTCTGTAATATGTGTCATATGTTGTGGCAAGGTCCTTCTACATTATTTTACATTAGAAACTATCAATATTATTAGCTATTTTTCAGTCACTCGTAGCACAGAGACCAGATTCAGCTTCTTTTCTAGTGTTGGATATGCTGCTTCCTTATTTGTCTCAATGAGGACCACTTGAGGAGGAAGGAATTAATCAGATGCCAAGACTAAGTAGAGTAGGCAAGAAAATTGAACATCCTGGGTTTTTCTCATTGCCTCCACTTTGGAATGGAAATAAGGAGAGCTCAAAAGCCTTGGCTTTCTGCCTCCTTATGTCTGTCCTCTGGGAGAGTTCATGGGGCAGAAGGACAAATACTGGACATGTAAAAGCTGATCAATTTTGCCTTTTGAGCTGGATTTTGTGGGTTTGCTGAGTACCCTGCCATCCCCCCCACCAAAAGTGTACACAACTCTGTGCTTCTGTGTGGGCAGCAAGGCTCAGCATTTTCTTTCCTTCCAAGCTGGCAGCTTTGCCATCATCTAAATTTCCTAGCAAAAAAAGATTCAATATAATTAAAAAAAAACTTCCCTCAAAAGTGATTTTAACCAACTCTGTTCTCCATTTGCCTAGATTTATTCCCCCAGAGCACATGCAGCTTTATCATGCAGTGTAGTAAAAGTCCCATGAATTCCCTGTGTTCTCAGAGAGATTAAATAGCTATTATAATAGACTTTTTCCATCTATTAGTCCATGACTTCTTGCCAGACAGACATCAGAGATACTGTAAACTGGGAATAGCTTGACATCTGATGTTAATTATTGAAATACAAGGCATGGCGAGGCAAGAATAACCCCCAATGATACGCAACTAATTTGCTTTTTATCTTGAAAGTGACACAAGTGACATACGAGTAATTTTTTCTGACCTAAGTTTTAGAAGCGTAAAGATCACAAAAACTTTGTCCTGCCTGTATTAGTTTGGCAACTTCTTGCTGTGTTTGTCACGGCAGCAAATATCTTCATGACGTCTTATCTGAATTAATACAGGCTGTGAGAGTCAAATTGTCATCCACTGTCTTTTATGGCTAAGTAATATGCCAGGTGGTGTTAGGAGCAATATTACTTTCAGAGGACATTTCAGGATAAAGAGTAATGCTGTTCAAGTTAGTCTCTTGCATCAGATGGAGCTCTGGACTGGTATCCAAGGGGTTTTATCCCATTTTGTCATTGGTTTGCTGAATGACCTTGAAAACATGCTGCTTCTATTTTCTAAGCCTGTTTCCCCAGCTGTAAAAGATAGATCACTGTGTCTGGATGCATTTGTGAAGTTCTTTCAGTTCTTGTGATGTTTCCTAACAAAAGCATCTGAGTAGGAAATTTTAACTAACTCTAGGTCCCATTAAAGTATAATGTGAACTCTACAAATATGTGAGAACTCTGTTAGCAGCCATGACAAAGTGTCTCTTTGCAGCCTGATGCGTGCTCCTGGACTCTTGTGTTATCTTGGGCTTCCTGCAAGCTCAGCTCATTTTCCAGTGATCCAGCTGAAGCCGTGGCTTGGCAGCTCACATTAGCTTGTCCACAGGCTTCACAAATATAAAACCAAAGCTGTCTAATTTGGTGGGGAGGGACTAGATCCTGCCCAGTCTGTTCTCACATGCTGCATACAGCATTTGATGCACTCTGCCAATGCAGAAGTTTCAAACTCTACCAGCTCATTAAAAGTTGGTTACTCCTCTGTGTAAAATCACTACATAGTTCCTGTGTAGGAGATTTACATATATAGCCTGAAATGTATTCTGGGTTTCAGATGGTTATTTCAGATGGGCGGTAGATGGAGTAAATGAGTAAAATTAAGTGATAGGTAATGGACAAAATTATTAGGCAATTCTTAATGTTATGGTGGTTATAATTGAAAGCTGCACAATTTTATATGAAATTGTACAGTGGATTAGAGAAGATATAGCTTGGAAAGATCATAACCCTTTTTCCCTTTCCTTGTTAATTTTAGATTTGATCTACAAAATAGAGCTTGCTGGAGGACTGGGAGCCATCCTTCTTCTGCTTATTTTGCTTGTGACCATCTATAAGTGCTACAACATAGAGTTAATGCTGTTCTACAGACAGAACTTTGGAGGAGATGAAGCAGCTGATGGTAAGCAGTTGCACAGAAAACTCAATATATGCAATGGAAATATTTCAGAGACCCAAAGTGGTGAGATTGAAATTAATCCTAAAAGATACCTGCTGCTAGTTTACACTACTAAGCACTCAACGGTGTAAAGCCCTAAGACTTTCTTCCAAAGCCCCCTGAGATTCGCAGGGCTTATGTCACTGGGCTCTGCTGTGAGCAAAAAGGAGCCAGAAGAATTGTTCATGAGTCTGCTACAGAGGCTCACATGTCACTTGTGAACTCTTCATATTCATGTGTTCAGTGCCACAGGTGCCCAGGGTCCCTCCCTTCTGAGATCCACACTGGATATCTGAGCAGCCTTTCACCAGGTGTTCTTCATGAAGCATTTTCATTGAACTGCCACCAGGCTTCCAGTGACCTCTACTGACTAGTGAGAGATGATTGTTATGAGGCTAACTGGTTACCTCAGTTAATTGGGAGACTCTAAACAGCTTGGTGGGAATGTGCAGCTTGCCTGTGGAGTATCTTTAGGAATAAACTAGGCTGTTTTCCATTTTTCTTCCCCCACCTTCCCTCTCACTGGCATATATTCTGTTTGGTGCCTAAAGCTAAACTTGTATTTTTAAATTGAAGCTTTAATTCTTCTGAATATAGAATATTCCTTCTCCTATGAAGCTGGAGTAAGCCCTGTAAACTAAATCCCAGTCTTTAAATCCTACTAATATGTTCTTAACATTTCTTTCATAATTAATATGATATTAATATGCACCTAAGTAGTATCTGCTAAAGAAAGAAAGTGCAGTATTCAAGTACGGGTACTTGCCATAGCCCACTGCAACACTTAGCAGTCACACAGGCTCTGGAATGCTACATCTAGAAACTCTAATGTATTTGAAAAGAGAGCAGGGAACACATTTTCTATAGTGCCAAAACAATATGCAGTTGCATAGACATGTTGCTTTCTGCAGTTGGCAATTCTGTTATCACAGTAATAAATGTTTCCGTTTCACAATGGGTAGATATGGTGTGAAAAGATTCCACTACAGTGAAATCCATAGGAGTTTTGGGGAATGGATGGAATGACATCTAGGGGATTTTAGAAAGAGGAAGGATGATCCTTGTGGGTCCCTCCAGCTCAGAATGCTTTGTGATTCTGTGATAAACTGCAGGATAAACTTGTTCTTTCTCAATCCTCATGTATGACTGGGAAAAAACTAATACGCTTTTTCCATACTCGATGATTCTGCACAATATTTATACTGGTACCTAGGACAAAGGGAAGGGTGAGATTATGTGGTTTTAGAAGTACTTCACCTGAAACACTTTGGGATTATACCGAGATAATATCCCTGCTTCACACCAACCAAAAATGGTGACTTCCTCCAGCCTGCTTTAATTTGTTTATCCCGTGTTTTCAGTGTGAAGCTGCTGCATTTTTATCATGGTACTTCCTTGGTCCAATCACTTTTTAATTTATGATACAATATTATTTTCTGCTTGTTTAGAGGAAGCCCCATGAGTACACAGGGGATTTTTTGTGCCTATATATTTTGAAAACAGGCTTTTATTTTTCCAGTGCATAATTGTAGACCTTTCACAGCTTTGTATCTTGTTCTGATTCTGCAGGATGAAAGATGGAGGCAGAATGTTGCAGAAGTAAAAGCATTTATAGGGGTGTTTGTTTCTTCTCATGTAGGCAGTAGTGGGAACATACAGAGCTCCCATGAGCACTCAGCTGTGGATGCAATCACAGGGTCATTTTCCACTTATATGTGTATTTCTTTAAAAAAGATTTAGAACTCAACAGATCCGCTTTATTCCTATTTCTAAAAATATCCCACATAAGCAATGTTGGACACACTCACTTCCTGTGTTGTGTGTAGCATTGCTTTTAGAGAAAATGACAGTGAGGATTAAAGGATCCATTTAGGAAATGGCTCCAAACAGTGCTGCTCCCAGAGCCAGCTGTGCGCAAGTATGGGCGGCTCCTTCTCTGCCCTGGTACATGGAGCTTGTGGGGAGCGAGGTGAGGCAGTGGAGCTGTGACACCACTGCAGAGCTCCCAGGAGCCCGAGGGAGCTGCTTCTGTCAGCATTGCTTCCTGGCCCTGGGAGCTGAGGTGAGCAGGCAGGGCAGCTGTGTCCTGCAGGGGCAGGAGGCTCAGGGAACGCCGGCTCTCTGCGCCGGGGATGGCAGCGCTCTGCTGCCCTGGCACAGCTCTCAGACCTTTGCAGGGATGCTGCCTCCAGGATCACTGGCGTCTCTTAAAAGGTTTTGGCAGCTTTCTTTATGAACAGGGCAGCAGGTTTTGGATAGGCTTCCAAAGCTGGCTGGCCTGTTGACTTCAGAGGAATGTCAGCAAGCCAGGTGGACATCTTCCATCCTTCCCTACAGCCATGTTGACACTAGGCAAATTGCCTTTTGCAAATATGTAATTATTCACATGGTTTGACTACAGCTCTGACCCTCATGGGTCTGGCTTTGTGTCAGGAATTATAAGTAAACATCAGTTCAAGGTCATCAAGAGATATATTTTATTATGATTAGGTGTTTGTTCTTTTTATCAGAATATACTGAGGAATTTTAACTGCTTTAATTATCTTTCATGTGCACTATTCTTTACAGATAATTGGTACTCAGAAACCCTCCATTCATGCAGTTTTCTTCTCACAACATTAACTATTTGATTTTTCATTTTCTGTAAATAATGGCAGCTGTGCTCTTCCCTGGAGGCTGAATTGCTGAAGGTTGACTTTTTCTATATAGTTTTCCATTACTGCAGAGGAATACAAAGAGAAATGTCACTAAGACAGTCTGATCCCAGCATGGATCCCCAGCACTGTGGTGGCACCACTTCTGTTCCTGGCACACTCATGAGCCCTTAGCTCCATGTTTCAGAAGCAGAGCTGGAGACAAGCCCCAGTGCTGGGCAGGAGGAGGAGAGGAAAGGAGAAGAGAGGAGAGGAGAAGGAAGAGGTGTTACCCTTAATGGGAGTTATTTGTCTGTCTTAAAATGTGATCTCCAAGTATTTCAAATCTCCTGGATCAAGTGGATTGTGATCTAAAATTAGGATATTGATTTTTAAAACTGGGATTTTCTGAAAAAAATGCTTTGAACTGTTTGTATTTGTCATTGTTTTCTGAATAGTCAGTATTCGTTTGAATTAAGTTATATCTTTTCTCACAATTGCTTGTGGAAGGAAATTTTCCTTGCTCAAAACTTTTGAAACTCAAAACTTTACCATACTCCTAGAACTCCTGAGGAATAGAAGTTGAAAGAATTGCATTACAAATATGTAAAGGCTTAAAGTAAAAGTTTCCACTTTAATATTTGTATGAAAATTTTGGTCATGATCTTTTCAGCTGTGACACATGTCTGACCACATGGAGCAGAGTTACTGCTCAGCATGCAGAAGAAAACTGAAAAGATCCATGTGATTTCTGCCTGGAAGCCAGATTATATGTTCCTGTGAAGAGTCCCCATTTTGTTGGGAAATGCTTGGTGTTTTCAAGGAATAATACCATTTCCAGTACTCTTCTGTGTTCCTTATGGTGTTCTTGCAAGCAGCAGACTGAACATGATTTGTTTTCTTACAGACAACAAAGAATATGATGCTTATCTTTCATACACCAAAGTGGATCCTGATGCATTAGATCGTGATAATAATGAAGAGGAGCAGTTTGCACTTGAAATTCTGCCAGATGTTCTAGAAAAGCACTATGGATATAAGCTCTTCATTCCAGATAGGGACCTGATCCCTAGTGGAAGTAAGTATTTCTGACCTTTCAATTTTATTTCTGTCTGATCTGTCACAAAGGCCTGCACTGTGTGATAGGTACTAGATATGGAAAACTTTGGGAAGTGGTTGCGAAGATTGGAAAAATTTCCTCAGCATTGCAAATTTGAGTTCTCTGTTAGAGATTGTTCCTGCACTGCTGAAATCAGAGGGAACTGCCATTGATTGCAGTGGGGGCAGGAGCTGGACTTTCCTACAGGGAAGGCTGCAGCACTGCAAGCAATACCAAGTTCAAAATGTCTGCATCAAACACAGGTAACTAAGTAGGAAACTTCCTAAAAGGATTTTATCATCTCTGTTACATGATTGAAAATCGGATTATTGGTTTTTTTCAGTGATTAGTTGTTTTCTCTACAGCAGCTTTACAAGTAAAAGTCATCTTTTCTATTGTCTTTTGGGCTTTTCCTTAACTTGGAAGTCTCATAAGATTCAGCAGCGCCTTTGGATGTCTCCACCAAAGGTCAATGCTTTCCTAGTGGTAGTTACGGTATTTCCTCTACTGGACTAATTTTTGAGCAAGTCAAAAACACCATAAACCATATCCATTGTGTTGATGAATTTTGAATGCACAGTATATTTGCTGTAATATCACATTTATTTGAAGTGCTACCCTTGTGAAAAAACAGCTTTTTTTTTTTTACAAATTCTATCTCCAAATCGCTTTCATAAAAACAACATAAAGAGAACATGAACTTCTCTCTGTATGTGCTACTGTGTAGGAAATATGAACAAGAGAACAATGCAGTGGCTGTAGTGGAGCAGATGTCCCCAAACATGGAATGGCTCGAGCATAGCTGCATTACAACCTGCCTGCCAAAAGACTTGAAACTGCTGCCTCACTGTGCCAAGCTCCAGTGCCTGACCCAGAAGTCAGAGCCTGTTTCTTCTCTGACCTTTGAGAGCACTGGAAATAGAACTCTGAACCCTTTACCACTGGGAAAGAGGAGTCAGAGCCTCACCAGAGATCATGAAAGGCCTGTGCAGGGGGCTTGAATTTATCACATGCGTTTTCAGCTCCTAGTTTAGAGCTGATCCACTTATTTCTTTTTGCCCCTGTAAGGTGTAATTTTTTTCTCTCGTAGTGACAAATTCCAGAAAGGGAACTTGGCTCATAGCTTTTTTATTTCTTACAGTACAGGCAAATTATATAAAACTTTTAGATATTATTAAGAGAAAATACATCTTTTTGTGGTAAAAACTACAGAATTGTTGTAACTAGTTGTTTCCTATCCAACAGTATAGCAGTTATACATAGCAGTTATGCAAGTGAACTAAGAAGTTTAAAGTTAACCCTTCAATAATAACTATAGTGGACCACAGATTAATCTGAAATGAGATTCTTTTTTCCAATTGTTTTTCCAGCCAGCATGGTATTTTATTTTTGTCTATTTTTGTCAGCAAGGCACTCAGCAAATACTTGTCATCACTTTCGGTATTCATTAAACCTCTCCTGAAAATGTAGGGTACCTTAAAATGTCAGTTCTCATTTATGAACATTCACAGATTTAATCCTTCTCTCCTCTCAAACTCACTTCTTCAGTATTATGAAAAGGCCTGATTCTAACACATGGAGCTTCAAGAACGCCTAATCAGACATAATGACAAGGCAGAATAAAATGTGGAGCTGAAATGAGTGTGATTTGCATGCTTTAGCTTTGAAAAAGATATTGGGGAAAGCACTTTATTTCTAGAGGGGCTAAGGGAGGGTGAGGTGATGGGGAAGGAGGGAGGACTTGGCCTCCTGCATTTGTGAGCTCTCCGTGTGCCCTGGAGTAGTGGAACGTGGCTGTGTTCTGCCTAATACTCATCACTCTCACAAGGACTTGCAGTGCTTAATGAAGGTAGTGTGATGTGGAATGGGCCTGCTAGAAAATTCAGAGGAAAACACAGCGTATTTTAGAGTGACTGTCTCAAAAAGTGGCAGATGCGACAAAATATATGGCTCTCCAGGGCAGATTTCTGTAGAAAAACGGGGGGGTTGATCACAGCTATCATTTTATTTTAGGAAATAAATCTCTTCTCACATGTGCTTCACTTCCTCATTTTTCAGTGTAAATTACTTTCACTAATGGAATAATTTCCCAGTCTCTGCTCTGCCGTGTGTCCTTCTCTGTGCTCTGTACCTCGGTGTGTGTCACCCCAGCAGTGCAGGCAGGAGCTGTGTAGGGCTGGTGCTTCCCGCAATCCCTGCAGTTGTGAGGAGCTGCCACGGGAGGGTGTGCACCATTCGCTTCCTTCTTGGCATGCAGCAGCTCCTACAGCTGCTCTCTGCATTTGAGAGCCGGCAAAAAATAGATTTGTTAAATAGCATTTCATTAATTTTCTTGCACGGTTCTGCAAACAGCCTAAAAAGCTGACTTCGGGAAAATTCAGGGACAAGTTTGATTGTGTTTGTGTTCAGCTGGCTCATGGCTAACCTCTGGGGGAAAGCTGCGATGGGCTCTGCATGTTCCTATGCAGCCAAGGGAGAGATTACAGCCAGATGTGCCGTGGCTGGGACACACCCACAGCCACCTCCTCCAAGGGCACGTCTGAGCTCTGCTTTCAGCTCCGTGTCTGATTCAGGGACGTCCATGGAGCGAATGCTGCTGTCCCCAGAAGGACAGAGGGGACTGAGGCCACCTCTTCACCATTGGGAAGCAAATCCCAGGGTTCAGATCAGTTTGGGGCTGAGTCATGTTTTGCAGTAGATGTTGGTTTCTGAGCCCTGCCAGGATACAGACTTTATCCCAGTGGAATGTTTTGTCCTAGGACATAGGCCAAGGGCCTCAGCGATGCCCATCACACAGTGGCCAGCAAGGACCTTTGTGATGACTCTTGGTGCTGCCTGAGAGCAGTGTGGATGGAACTGGCAAGATGAAAGACAATCCCACACATCTGTGCTGGCTGGGAGACAAGACTGGTGACCCAGCAGGGAGACATGGCAGTGTAGACCGAGTTTGTAACCCAGGAACTGAATTGCATGTTATAGGAAATAGTGAAGCAGCTATTCTTTCTTAAAGAATATTCTTTAGTCTTAACAGAATGAATGTTCTTCATTCTGTCGAAGCTGACAGCACACACACCTCCCTGCCCAGGTAACTTAGGCATGATTGGACAAGTTAACCTGCATAAGGAGACTGAGATCCCTGAGATGCACTTGCAATTGTTACTGAATTCCTTACCAGTTCTCATTATTTTCACCCTATTCATCTTCAGGGCTCTTTTAACAAACCCTTTTCCACTCCAAACATTCTCAAGTTCTATGAGTTTTTTTAATTCACTGTTAGGAGACCTGAGGAGATTGAATAGTTGGTGGGGGGTTAACAGGACGAATTGTGTTTTCACCTGAGCCATTTTTTGTATTGCCGAGGATGATGTCTGCAGAGAAAAATATCTATTTGCACTTCACTCTTCTAAAATCAGGACTTCATCAGAGAGAAGTGCTTTCCTCCATGTTTTCTGCAAATTATTTTAAACCTGAAAGTGAAGAGGTAAAAATTGTCAAGTTAGATTTTTAATTCTAGCAATACATATCTATTAGAGCATCATCTACTTGTTCTTCAAGCATATGTGCATTTGCTCTTGACAGGATTGCAAAAACACCAACAATTCACTCCAGCTCTGCTCAGGGCATGAAAATCAGGTGGTGAAAGGAATAATCGTGATGGAATAAAAATATTTGTTTACCTGAAAAATTAGAAGTTCTCAGCACAAGGGGAGAGTGTCTAAGGCATGTGGTAAAAAGCACATGACAGTCAATATTGTAGTTCTGGCACTTCTGTGTGGTTTTTGCATGGTGAATTCCAGCTTCCTGGGTTCCTGCATGAAGAAAACCCGGTTGGACCAAGTGTCTGGGGTTCCCAAGGAGCTTCAGTGAAGTATAGGATACCATTTCTTTGGAATAGGAATTCAGTATCCAGCTCCACAAACTCCTTTCAGAAGTCCCTGGTTGTCTGCTTTGTATGAATCTTACTTTTAATATCAGGCATGGGTGAGGGTAGCAAGGATACACATGGAAGTCAGCCAAAAGAGGAATAAATATGAACAAAAGGCAGAAGGGGGCTGCCTGTCCTATAGTGCACTAATCTGCATTATTTATTTGTGTTGAACTCATCAGCTATCCCTCAGCTCATCCTGGCCATTACTCTGCTCTGTGTTTCAGTGTTCTGGTCCAAGCTAAGAGAAGCAAAACATATTTAATAGGAATAGCAAGACACAAAATCATTGGTGTTATAATAACGTAATCAGACTCAGGGTTTGGGAACTATTCAGCTAGGAAACCAGGACTGAATTAGTCTTCTATAAATAACTTTCTCAAGTGATCGTCACACTGCCAAACGCAGAAAGGCTGGTTGTTTTCAGAGTGCCAGGAACCAACCACCATGGGTTTGATGGTAGATACTCTTTGGTTCTTGTAGTACTGAAAACCATGTTTCCCAAAAATATCTGTAGGATTTTATATGATTTCTAGTGGTTTTTTTCCTTCTCCCCCAACTCCTTCTGCAAATCATCTGAATTTGGCTAGTCAGTCATTTCTTTGTATAAGCAACTGTGTGCCCACAGTGTTCATTAATTTCCTTGCTCCTAGTCTGCTTGCATATTAGGTTTCCTTCCAGCCTGTGGTTAATGTAGCTCATTAAGGATTCCATAGGCAGTTACACATGATTTAATTGCAAACAGGATGCATTTCTTGAAATTCTCTTCTTCAGTGCTTCAAACTACAGTTCAGCATCATTACATGTAGATGGTGTTTGGTGAGCTCATACTTGCTGTCAAGACAAATTTGCTGGCAAGACTAAAACAGTGTTTGGGTTTGGGTATAACACTTTTTGCTGTCATTCCTCTTTGGGCATTGCATTGAATGTGATGCAAGTAAGTTACTGATAGAGCTACTCACAATGTAATTTTTTTTTTTTTTTTACCTATGGGAATTGCTAACATTTTGAGAACAGTTTTGTACCATATTGCAAAATAATGTTTCAAGGAGGGGGGAAAATGGTCAAAATTTAAAATGTATTTTTATTAAATAAAAATAAGTGGGTTCAATCTAACACTGACATCTTATTTTTACATTCTAATTTATGATAAAATACAATCCCTGGGACTTAAAAGTGAATAATTCCATACTGACTTTGTCAAAACTATTTTTCTTCTCCCATTACAATGAAATATCATTGAAGTTGACACCTCCTGCAGCAAAAGTGAAGTTACAGTGAAGTTATATTTATCTGGTGGAAATATGTTGCTTTGGAACTTTACAGTTGATACTAGTTGGTGACATTATTCCTGAAGTCCCTATTCAGTTTTTTTCTTGTAAATGAAATAGCGCCATTGCCTGACAATAATTTCTTAGCTCCCTGGAAAGGTGAAAGCAACCCTTTCTGCATCCCACATTGCAGTATAGATTGCTTGGATTTAGTTCCTTCTGATGGACTGAGCACTTGAGACAGACAACTGAACCTTATTTTGGGAAGTCTCCAATTCTGAAGTAAAAGGACAGCAGATGATTTAGCAACTCAGAGGTTTATGCAGTCCAACTGGCACCACTAGGAAAAACAAAGCTGGAATTTCCAAAGACAAGAACCTGTCTCCCCATGCTTGTCTTCACAGTAATGTTCAAGTTGTGCAAATCTGACATACTGTAGAGTACACGCAGTGGAACCACAGGCTCCAGAAAGGTTGTCACCTGCCTTCAGTAGTAGTCTCAAGCTGGGTTTAGTGGGAGTACTAAGTACTTCTGGACCAGACAGATGGAAACTTGGGGTTCCAGTTTCTTATAACTCAGTGTACTTTATCCTCAGTGCATCAGCAAGTCCCCTGTTCATTGGCCACATTTACAAGTGACCAGCTCCAAACATGAGATTTGAGGGATCACCTCATGTTTGTGAAGATGTGCATTAGTCAGCTGAGGACAGAACTCTAACATGTAGCAATACCCAGGAGGGAAGGTGGGCATCCAAAAGAGACATGAGAAGCACAGAGGAGAGCAATGTCCACCTAAGAAAATAGAGAATTTCTCTCGTCTTCTTTCCACCCAGTTTGCCCAAGGCAAAGGCTGACAACTCTTTGATTGCAATAGTATGATGGATTATTGCTGGGGTGTTGCTATTGAAGTGATTGGTGCTGGATGTTTGAAGAGATGAAAGTGGAGTGATTTTTTTGTTTGTTTTGTTGGTTTGTGTTTTTTCTCAACTGGATGCATTGGATATGCATGGCTGTGCTCAGCACTACCCTGGACATATGGCACTGCCCAGTGTTGTGTCCTGCAGAGAATTGTCTTGTGCATAGCAGTGTTCTGAGGTGTTTGGAGGAGGGATGAAAATGTCTCAGGAAAGATGCATGATAGTTTGTTGTTTTACTGTATCTTGCAGATTCAACCTCTAATGATGAAGCTTCCCACCTAAATTCTTTCTTTTTGGGAGCAGAAAGAAAGGAAGAAAATGAAGAGTCTGAGCTGTTGATACATTGGGATAATATCTTTCCATTGTATTGAACCTTTCTACCTTTCCTTAAGTTTTGTTTCACCAGTTCTGCTTATCATTTTCTCATTGTTGCTGATTCTCTCCCCGCTCCACTGCCTCTCCCATGGATTTTAATGTTGAATTTTTTTCATTAATGAGTAACTATTTTACACAGAACAATGGGGGGGTTTCCTCTAAAGTATTTCAAGAGAAAAAAAAAACAACTGTAAATGCTGCATGATTAGAAAGTCATAAACCATTAACTAAAAGTCAGGACTGTTGCATAGACATTTGTAATGTATGTGTATGTCTTAAAATTTTGTGTGTCTGTGGGATGTTTGCAATTGCCTCTTTTTTCCATTTGTGAAAGAAATTCTTGCTGCTAAGTGGTGAAATAAAACATTGGTAAAGGCAGATTTGATGCTAACTATGCCTTCAGTCTCATGAAAATAAGCTATTTTAGAATGTTCCTGTTGGCCTATTTTGTAGCTATTTACTTTACTGGAAGTGGTGTGAATAAGCATGCTGTGGTATGGTGCCTGGGACTATAAAATGAGTCTTGCAGTAACAGATGTTGATTAATGATGTTATTTGTAATTATTGTTCCTGCTAGAGGGCAGATGTGTAAGTGAGGTCCTGCCCTGTGCTGAGTAAAGATCTGTTCTGTGCAGCTCTTGTGTCCAAGTCTTCATTTCTAACACATGCTTCTCCTCCCTTGTTAGGCAGCACATTCCCAGTAGCATGGTCAAGAGGTTCATGTAGTTTAACAACACAAAGATATCCTGTCTCGAAGCTTGCAGTTGTAATGCTGTGCAACCAATGAACGTTTTCTGCCCTTAGTGGTTTTGTTCAAGGGATTTAATTTTTCTGGTCTTGACCCAAAACCCACTGAAGTTTGTTGAATGAAGTCTGTTCATTTGAATGGGTTTTGGATCAGGTCTGTAAGTAGATCTCTTTCCCATCCTGTTCCATGTCAGACCAGTGTATTTGGCTTCTCTTTCCTACCATCCCTGGGATAAATCAACCTCAGGGATCTAAGTCCAACTTCACAAATATTTTGAAGTTCAATAAACTGGTGTCATGGAGCTGCTGATGGGGCTGGCATTTCAGCTTACACTGATCGTTTGCAATTAATTGGTATGCATGAATAAAAGAATTCTACTCTTTTCTTTGTCACTGATGTCTCAACAAATAAATATTTCAAATATGTTTAAATTTTCCATTTGTTCTGTCACTTGTGAAGTCTCTGTTAATACCTTGGGGTACATAGAAGCACAGGTTTGTGATATTAAAACAGACCACTGGGCCACAAAAAATGTTCTTATGCTTTTGTGGTCAAAGGTAAAGAAGAAAAAGCTACCATGATGCTTCTATGCAATAGCACAAGTTCTGCATGTGATGAGGGTTCTTTTCTTTTGAGCTTTTGCAAGTTATGGTTCATACACCCTGCAGCACCCTCATGTCTTTGCATCTGGAACACAGGAAGTGCTTCCCAGAGCGTGCTTCCCTCAGCGTGGTGTTAATCATAACCAATGTTAATGTTAGAATTTACACAAACATTACATTGATCTTGACCTACATTTTTTTCACTAAGTGAACTGTGTGTTTTATTCACTTATGCACCTACACAGCAAGAGTGTTATGTAAATGTCATTCTGCTGCAATGAACAGGGAAAAATAGCAAAGGATGGAGGGTGTTATTAAGGACTTTTTTATGTGTACGCCATAATAGAAATATTTTGTGATACTCAATCCTATTTTTGTTGAAGTATATTGAAATGCCCATTGTTTTAAATGGTGTGGATCAGTAAAATGCAGGGTTTTGTTATACTTGATTGCAAGCCTGATGTTTTAATACAATAGACTTCTTTATTCTTTACTCTTTCTCTCTTTCTATAATTTGTAGCCTACATTGAAGATCTCACAAGATGTGTTGAGCAAAGCAGAAGACTCATTATCGTGTTAACTCCAGACTATGTTCTCAGGAGAGGATGGAGTATTTTTGAGATGGAAAACAGACTCCATAACATGCTAGTCAGTGGAGAAATCAAAGTTATTTTGATTGAGTGTACTGAATTAAAAGGGAAGGTGAATTATCATGAAGTGGAATCATTAAAGCACACCATCAAACTTCTCTCGGTGGTCAAGTGGAAAGGACCAAAAAGCAGCAAACTGAATTCTAAGTTTTGGAAGCACCTAGTCTTTGAAATGCCAGGGAAGAAAAAGGAGGTGGTGTCTCGGCATCAGGTGCTGGATTCTGCGGAGCAGGGCCTCTTTGGAGAGCTGCAGACTGTGCCCTCTCTTGCTGTCACAGGCACTTCTGCCACGCTGGTGGAGTCGCGGGCGGACGGCGGCGATTTCCAGCAGGCAGACTCTGTGCACACGAGGCACTACTGCAGAGGCTACGAGTACGACGTGTCTGCAGCCACGCTGCCCATGGCCTCCATCAGCAACCACCACACGTACTGTAACATCCCCCTGACCCTCCTCAACGGACAGCTACCTCTCAACAACGCCGTCAAGGAGCCCCAGGAGTTCCACAGGAACACCCCCTTGCTACCTTTATCGGCCAAGGAGCTCAGCTTCACCAGTGATATCTGGTAGTGAACGTCAGGGCTCTTTAGAGATGCTTCATGGCCACATGAAGAGACGTCTGTAAAGAACTTTGCCCTACCCACATGGGGTGAGAAAACCTATTCAAAGCAGCAGCACACTTGTTTGCTTTTCTACTTGAACTTTTTTGTTTACGTTTACAAATTATTGACGAAGGGGGCATTCTTTTGTAACTCAGTAATGTCCTTCCTGTCTTTTAAGGTACAGTTTTATTGCTTCTTTAAAAAGGAGGGGGGAGAGAAAAAACGCATCCCGCCACTTCACAGTAGGTTTACAATCTGGGCTGGATAAAAGGTCACTGTATACAATCTCCAACATCCATACATATTTAAGTAACAGCATTTGGAATACACGGAAGTTGTTGGGTTTTTCATATAGACTACAGTACAATTTGAAATTCTAATCATGCTACAAAAATTATTCTCTCCTGCACAGACCACAAGGGGTGAATCATCTTGAAAAGGATTGTCTTGCAGATACTTCTTAGAAGATGCCCCACTGAAACAATGCAGACAAAGCTTTATCAATAAAGTACATAGTAACAGTTACTACAAAATAAATCACCTGCTCCCATCAGCATCTCTTCATTTTATTATTGAGGCATGTTGTATTCCTGGTCAATGTTTAGCAATGTGGTTTTATTAAACAACTTACTAGAATACTGAAGATATTTAGGACAATTTTAAACAATTTTTCTCTCAGCTATAGATTATTTCACAATTTTTTGCAGATTTTTAATGACTTTTTTCCTAACAGTTTAAGTATAAATTTAGCTGTCTATTGGCCAGTTCATTAATCTGAAATTTCTTATGATCTAAGATTTGTAGAAAAGTAATTTTATGTAGGATTTTTTTTTCCAAAACCAGTAGTTACAATTTGAAATTAACCTTTTTTGTGAGAACATCAGCAATAGAAAAGAAGTACTACAGCAATATTCAGAGATTATGTGCTAAATTATTCCTTATTCAGGTTTACTAGTAAGTCTGACTTCCGTTGCAGTGATAATCACTTGAAACAGTTTTCTCTGTTGTTTATCTATCTGCCAATTTATGTACCTTTTGAATATGGCAGAAGCAGGAAAAGTGATATTTTTAAGCAACTGGCAAGGTCTTGCATTTCCCACTTGTGTGAGTGATCCCATCAGTCAAATAGGATCCTGTCATTTAGCTCTCATGAATGGCATTCCTGCTGCTGGTGGGTGACAATTGTTACACAGGTGCTCAGCATCAGGTGTTGCTGCTCAGCGAGTAGAGAGTGTTTCATGGAGATTTCCACACTCAGCTGGGTAAGAGCTGCAGAGGCAGGCTATGGACACAACAGCATTAAAGGAAAAAAGCTCTAAATAATGAAGTCAAAAGCCAGTTTTGCAGGTTTTGGCATGGCTCTAATGAAAACACAGCAGACATGAGAGTTTTGTCTCAATAAGATCTGCAAGTTCCCAAAAATATTTTTAAGGCAGGCAACCTTGCCTGTGCTACAGTATGTCTTTAGCATTGTTCTATTTGATTGCATGAATAAAAGTTAGCACTCTACACTCAGCTGCCTGTGGTTTCATCAGCAAACAAGTTCAGTAAATCCTTGACATTTTGCTGTGGTTCCTAAATTGTACCCTACAGTCAGATGGAAACAAACACTGACCTAAGACTTAAAAGTATCCAGAATTGGCCCAAAGGCCATGAAAATGATCTCAAATGTGCAATAATTCATAGAGGTCAGTGTTTTTCCATTGCTTCTTTCCCCTGTTCTTTATTCTGTGCCCTCCTTCACCAGTCATTGTCTGTAAGATTTTTCATTAGGTTCTAAATAATACTTGTTTCTGTCATTTTTTTCTAACATTATTATGCATTTGACACTAACACTGAAAATGGAAATCTAGAAAATATATTAATTTATTACACAGTATAGAACTATAACTTGCTCTTTTGTGAAGTTCCAAACATAGGTGTTTAATAGATGTATTTTTCTACTGAGAAAGAAAGCGATTTTACCTCCATTATAAATATATGTATTTCAACTTCCTCCCAAAAATTTACAAAATTTGCACTGTTTTATAAGTGTTACAGACTGTATTTACACTGGCTATGTTCTTTAATGCAAAGTGTAATTAAAAAACAGAAAAAAATCCTACATGAAAACCCTGCATGAAAAGAGCTGCATATGTTTAAATGAAAAGCTGTACTTTTCATTATTTTCCTTCCCACATTACTCTAGAATCTAATTCACATAGAATGTTCAGTGAGATTTTAAACCTGCTAGTTCTGTATTAAGCATGCAAACTCAAAAAAAAAAAAGAAAAGAAAAAAACATATGCAGGATGGTCTGCTTCTTTTATTTACAAGGATTTAAAACTGGTAACAAGTTCATTTACCCAATGATAATGTCTCAGAGCAGTAGTTATTCTAAAGCAAAATGCAGTCATGTTTGTATTGAGGAAACATGAAAAGAACAGGTTTTCAGTCATTTTGCAAAAGCACATTGAGTGTCTGTGTATCAATATCTTTAGTTATAGATGCCAAGTCACAATCTGCTTTAAGATTTCTGAGTGTGTATTGAGTACTACGACAATATATTCATGAATCAGACCTGCCTGTACCCCTCTGCTTTTAGTGGGGGGTGGGGACCTGAGCTCGGGGGCCTCTTGTTGACTCAGTTTTGTGTGATGCCAGTACAGAATCCTAGAATTGTTTAGGTTGGGAAAAATCTCTAAAATGGTCGACTCCAGCCATTAACCCAGCTCTGCCAAGCCCCCCACTGACCCATGTCCTCAAGTGCCACAGCCACATATTTTTTATACACTTCCAGGGTTGGCAACTCCACCACTTGCCTGGGTAGCCTGTGCCACTGCTTGACAACCCTTTCAGTGAATAATTTTTTTCCTAATCCAATCTAAGCCTTCCATGGCACAAGTTGAGGCCATTTCTTCATGTCCTGTTGCTTGTTACTTGGCAGAAGAGGCTGAGCCACACCTGCCTATGCCCTCCTTTCATGGAGTTGTAGAAAGTAAGAAGGTCCCCTCTGAGCCTCCTTTTCTCCAGGCTGAGCCCCCCCAGCTCCCTCAGCTGCTCCTCACCAGATTTGTGCTCCAGACCTTTCCACAGCTCTGTGTCCTTCTCTGGACACGCTCGAGCCCCTCCATGACGTACAGGAGGCCAAGTGTTCCCATAGGTAGCACTTAAGGGTCTGGAAAATCGCTGTCAAACAGTGAAATGCATCCATCCATGGGATTTGGGTGGCCCAGGAGCCATGAGCTTGTCCCACTGTGGGAATCACCTCCATAGCAGCCCTCCAGTGACAGCAGTGACAGCTGGCTCAGGGCCTTGGTGGCAAAAATGTCCCAGCTCATTCAGCTGAAATTCGTCAGCTGAAATAGAAGGGCATATGGCCATTCTGTGTTTGCCCTGTCTCACCAAAGCCATGGTGGCTTTATCCGCTGGATTTATCAGGGGAGAGGCCAGGACACCA
This sequence comes from Toxostoma redivivum, assembly GCA_013397375.1. NCBI lineage: Eukaryota > Metazoa > Chordata > Aves > Passeriformes > Mimidae > Toxostoma > Toxostoma redivivum. The sequence goes on from VXBI01001939.1 coordinate 79,153, forward strand.
CCCTGAGTGTGCAGCCCCACCACCACCAGCTTATCAGGCTATGCCTTGCCCAGTGACAAAAATCACCAGCAGCAAATGTCCTTATTGCAGCCATGGGGACTTCTGGTTTGGGGCACATTCATCTTAAAGATGGTTTATGAGAATGTTTGGAAGATACTGTTTTTACTTTTGTGTGATGTACTTCAGAGACAATTGTGGTTTAAAGTTTGTATATAAAGTGAGCCAGAGGTTGGAAGCCTATCCAACAGATAGGCTACAGATGCTACAGATTTGATGCTCCTAGAGAATGTTCAGCAAGAAAACGGGGTAATTTATTTAAATTTTAAATTAAGTAACATAGTGAATATTGAGATTTATTGGGAGCTATGTGCTGGGCTGGTATTTTAATAATACGTCTTTTTATAGACAGTAGATGAGAAGCCTCTATAAAGATATCGCCATACTCTGCCACCAGGTCTGCTCCAAAACCCATTCAAGTGAAGAGAAAGAGTTCCATCAAGTCCAGCAGACTTTGGATAAGGCCAAAATACCTTAGGCTTACTGTGTACAGAGTACAAAAAAAGGGAGAGATAGAAGGCAAGAGACTTAAGAAGCGTTTGCTTATTTATTCTGTCTAAAATGAAGCTTATTTTTGTCCCTGTTTGGTGTGGATATGCTCCAGGACCGTCCAGCCTTGGGAAAGGAATTTTGTTCATTCTTTGTTATAAACAAGATAAGAACTTGGGAATAAATAACAGATACTTTTACAAGGAAAAAAAATATTATTTATAAGGGCCTCTGCTCTCAGTAGTTCCTTTGACTCAACAGGCTCTCTCTGTTCATCAAAATGCATAAGCACATACTTAAATTCAGTGAGAAATGGTTTGCTGAGCAGGGGCTGGAAGGGCAGTTCAGTGCCAGAAATCTCAGCATTCAGCAGCCTTTAGAGCTGAGCCCTACTGGAGAGCTCCAAGCAGCTTTCCCAGTGTCTGTCTCTGAGCAGAGGTGAAAGGAGCTGTCAGGTCTCACAGGAGGGAAAGCCTTCAATGCCCCTTAGCCTGGCAGTGACACCACCCTGGCAGCTCCTCATGGATGGGGGAACAGTGGGGTTTGCATTGTGTCCCAGCTGGGCAGCTGGGAGCTCATCCCATGGGAATGCTTGGTTAGAAATTCTGTCTGCAGGACACCTCCACATCTGTGCAGCAGCTTGTGCATCCTCCCTTGTGCACCCTTTGAGGTTCATGCTGGTGCTGCAGAGTTTCTGGGACTCTAAAAAAAAAATGGAGAATGTGAAGAAGGCAGAGGAAGAAGAGAGCAGTTAGAGTCCAAGGGTTTTTCCAGGCAGAAACACTGAGTGGAAAAGGTGAATGGCAGCTCTTGTATGAATGCATCTTGTTTGTCCACTCTTCAATGGATGAAAGTTGTCATTTCTTGCCAGCCCACTTGTTTCAGAACCCTTGTCTTGATAATTTTAAAATTAAAATTTCAGTTTTAGTTTGAATGGGAATTTCTTGGTTTCATCCACAGGGAACAAAAAAAAAAGAAAAAAAAAAGGAAAAAAATCTGCTTCTTTATGTATGGAAAAATTCCCCACAAAACAAAACTTTACATTTTCAATTGGCATGTCATGCCAGAAGTGTTTCCTTGTCCAGGCCCAAAGGAAAATTGGTATGTGAACAGTACAATAATACTGATTTAACATTATCAATATTGTTTTATTTATTTATAAAATAATGAAAAGTAGAGAAATGTACCTTCCTCTGCTGTCTTGAAAGGTACATTTAAGGTTTTGAAATTTCATAAATAACCTTGATTGAAACAGTTCCAATTCAGCAGCAGTTAGCCCAGCAAATGTTAAAATATATGACATTTTAGAATATTTTGTTATAGGAAGCAAGCAGAATTTGAAAATTGAAAGTAATGGCATGATACATTCTTGCAGACACAAAGAACAGTGTTCTGAAATATATTTTGCTTTCCTAAAGAAAGGACCTGCAGCATTTGTGGTGCTAAGGGAAGGACAGTTTTGCAATGCTTACCACAAGAACCCTTTTGATCATTTCAGTGCCACTGGAGAAATTCAGAGGTTAATAAGGCTGCTCCAAAGAGGTATAAAACAATGTTGAAAAAAAAAGGAAACAAAGTAAAAGTTACCAATCTTTGCCAGGATATTTGTCATATAAATATAAAACATCAGCATTGCCAATAGAAGCAGAACATGACCTGTCAGCATTTTCTCTTCTTTGCAATATTATTGTATAGCTACAGACTAAGCAGTAAAGACAAATAAATAATAATAATAAAAATACAGTTTGTCAAACTGATCCAGATTCTCATGGTAGGTATTCTATAAACTCCTCTAATTCATTTTGATATAGTGTAATTGGCTTTACAAGGTTTTAAGGGCTTTCCTCTCCTCAGGACAAACAGAATGACAGAACGATGTATTTTATATTAGATGAGTTTTGCAATTTCTAAGACTCTAAAGTAATTCCTTTGTACACAGCACTGGGTGGCAAATGTTTGCCTGGCTGTGAGTATCCACTGTGGATATTCAAAGTGGTTTGCTGGAGTGGGAGCACCAACAGCTACTGCTACACCTCTTGGAGCTGGTGGAGCAACAGGGCTAAATTTGAGGGCAGTGGGGTACCCACCATGCTCAGCATGGCAAGGTGGGCTCAAGAATTTTGCTGGAGAATAGAGCAGCAGTTCAGGCTGTGCTCACACTGGATAGAGGGATTTGGAAATCTCTGGTGCCCTCTTTTAATGGAGAAATACAGTCAAGCCAAGGCAGGAATGAAAATTTTCAAAGGAAGAATGTGCACCCAATTTCTTTCTAAATCAAACTTACTTGGGATTCAGAGCATGCCTTGGGATTTATGATGTGGAGGAGAGAATTAGTAATTCTTATGCAGAGAGCACAAGGGGTTTTGCTTTTGCTACCAAGATGTAAGAGAAATCCAGACCCTAGCATGGCCTAGACTTAATGTAAATTAGGTGACTCAAGAAGAGAGAGTCTAATGAGAAGTGAAGAAGCTTTCAAAGCACACTGTACTCTAATCAGCTTGTGTGTGAGGCTGAAAGATAACTTCTGTCAGCATTTTGAAGGGAGCGTTTAATACTTAGTCCCCTAATAACATTAGAGACCCCATGTTCTGTATAGGCTGCACACAGAGAATTAACATCTCTTCCACAGATTATAACAACCTTTAAAACCCTTAACGACTCTTAGATTAAAGGATATCAAAGGCTTTGTGATCATGAAACAATCAATCTAACACCTAACTCCTCTGGGGAAGTATTTTCATCTACCCTTTAGCAAATGAAAAATAGGGTTTAGAACCCTTTTACCCAAATCCTACCAAAATAACAAAGGCAGAGTTTGGGCTGTGTTCACAGTCCCAGTCTGGAGTTCTGACCAGCAGATAATATTCGCTGGACTGGACTGGTAACTCCAGGGCAAATTTCCTCATCCTAGCTCTGTGGTCACATCATCTTGACCAACAGAAAAATTTGTTGCAGCCTGTGTGAACAACCTCTGGGTGTGCCCCAAGGGGGTCAGGGTGGAGCTGGTTTGGGGTACAGCAGAACTCTTCCAAAGTGAATCGTGATGCTTCTGTGGGATCAGCAGCTCACTGCAGAGAGGAGAAAAGACAGAGGCTGATCATGGGCACTGAAGTGACTTTGGAAGGATGCAGGCTGATGGGATGACAGGAATTCTGTGCACTGTAGCAAATTATTGGCAAGAGAAGACAGCAGGGAAAAACACTGAACTGACACACATTTTCTACCTAACAACCAGCCTGAACCCATATTAGAGCTCTTATGGTGCCAAGCTCAAGGAAAGTTTGAATGAAATTCAAACTTCATTGCTTTCACCCATCAACACAATGAACAGAAGAAGCATTTGGGATGTGACAGTGACAATCTGCAAGGAAGGCTTTAACCCAGGGCAAGAAATTTCAGATAGCCTCAAACTGCCCAGACCAATGCAGGTGTAGGTACAGGTTAGTGCGCAGATAATTCATAGCAGCCCCTTTATTGTGGAACAAAAGTGAGCAGCCTGAGACAACAAAACAAAGGAGGGTGTTCATGAAATTGCTGGACCTGGCCTGTCCTTGGCAGACTGCCCAGATGGGAAACACAAGCAGGAGTGCTCTGTGGAAAGGGTGACATGGCAGAAGCAGCCAGGCTGGGTGAGTGTACCCAAGAGATGCTACAGAACAGCAATTCAGGGCAGAGAGGGGCAGGGGCTGATGCATGAGGGGAAGGAGCCCACCACCACTGTCCAGCAGACCTGCCCATGCTGGCAGCATGTGTAGGGTATAGGTTCTGCTTGGACACAATGGCAGCAGCATCTTGTGATCATTGCAGCCTCTCTAAAAACTACAAAAAGGTTTCTAAAGCTATTTATACCAAATTCCTGAGCTCCTCAGGGTATAAATCCTATGCAAACAGCTCTGCCCTCAGGAAACAGGCTAATAAGGGACTAATAAAGGAAACAATAACAGTAGTCATTAATTCATCAATTTGTTTTGAATCCCTTTCTTAAACCACTAACTATATCTTAAACATTCATCATCTTACTTGTTTTAAACATATTGAAGTCTAGGGAGAGGGTGTGGGAATAGCATTGCACAGAGCAGGAAGTGTTTTATGTGCCATATAAAGCTGGTCACAATCATTTAGATTAAGAGGGAGATGAGACATTAGGTCTGGGACACCACTTGCAAGGTCTGGGTACCACTTGTGATGTCTGGGTGCTGCTGGCCATGGGAGGAAGGGAGGATGAGCAGGCCCTGCAGGGCAGCAGAGCAGAGCTGGCACCACAGGCACTGGCATGGGACAGAGAGCTGGGGCAGCACAGCCCAGTGGGCAGAGAGCCCCAGTGCCCTGTGGGCAGCTGAGCATCACAGCTCACAGCCACAGTCAGCAAAAGAGGGGCAGCCCATGACAAGGGCTTCTCTTGCAAAATACAGCAATGTAACCTTTGAGCTGCTAATCATTTTTCCTTTCTGGCAGCCAAACAAATGTTACGAAAGAGTAATTCTCAGTACCCATTGTACCCTGAGGGTTAAACATGTGTAAGAAGAGATCCAGATAGAGAGCTGGCAGCACCTGCTTCTCCTTTACTGTGTGGAGAGCTCTTCTGAGACTTGAGGGATGATGGGAGTTGTCTTTTTTATTTTTTTTTTTTTTTGAGAAATAAGGTCATGGAAATTGTCAGAGGAGCATATGGAGTGATTATAGCAAAAGCACAGAAGTGTCTTAGAGAAACTTCCTGACTTTAAAAGCCTAATTCTTGTTATTTTACAGTAAGACTGTAAAGCACAAATTCTCTCCAAGAGAGCCAGGGAAGGTGCAGTGGTTTGTGCAGGGTGGTGACAGAAGTTGAGGTGGGAGTGGGCAGAAGGCCACAGTGTGTGAGGGTGGCACAGGGATGCCCTTCTGGGGCCAGCATCCAGGGCACGGGGCTTCAGGAGCTGTCACTGTCCCTTCCACAGAAGGACATGCAACTGCATTTCAGTAAACCTCATGACAGTCTGATTTCTAGTACTCACTCCCCCTGAGCCAGCAAAAAGCCACAGGAATAGCACTGGAGGCAAAGCTGCAAGGTAAGAGTGGCTGAAGTATCACCAGGTGACCTAGCCAGGGCAGTTTAACTTGCAGCAAGTTTTTACTTTCTTTAATAGTACTTAAAAACTGTGGTGTGGAAGCAGTGTTTTCCCAAAGTAGCTGAAGCAGAACAACCTCACATAATCATCAGCCTCAGTGTGTCCCCATGGCTTTGCCTGGCACCACTGGGAATGAGACTTTCCCCTGGGCTGACCTCCCTGCCTCAGCCCACTGTGCTTCACAGGTTTCCATGTGCTGGGGTATCCCTGCTGATCCCCTCATCCACCCTGCACTGACACTGTTCCCCTGACAAAACATTTCCATGTTCAACCAGTACTTTGCACTGAGCCACATGAGCAATTCTCTGGCTCTGAGAAGGGAAAAGTTCCTCACGGGCAACTTGAAATGCAGCACTGAGGCAGTGAGGCTGACTGGAACACTTAGAAATTACATTTTATGGGACTTGGTTGATTCAAAAGCTTACCAGGTAATATCAAGAAATCAGTCTTTAATAATCAGCCCCTGGCCTCAGCTTGGGTGTTTTCCTTATGGAATGAAATTAGTTCAGTGTCCTTGTGAGCAGGGAGACACCAACAATAAGCTTTGTTAGAAACGAGCATTTCTTTAACTTTGCTGTCTTCCCTACAGGCTGTGGAGGAAGTGACTAACTCCTGAGCAGGCAGCCATGGACCTGGTGAGAGATTTCAGGTATGTGTTAGAAGGTAAAAAAATGTGCTGGTGCCTGTTAGTCAAGCACTAATCAGCACTACATCTAAGAAAGACTTCCCCAGGGAAATCATAGACTGCTAATTTGGAGGGAAGAAACAGTGCAGATTTTTTCTACTAAGATGATAAAATAAAGGTCTCCAGCTGAGATACCCATTTGGGAAGATGAATGATAATTTGCCAGGACAGGGGGTAGCTGAAATTAATAGTGGTATTCTGCTGTAATTTATACTGTTCAAAAGACAGAGTCAAATCAGTGTGGTCACTAGGGATCTGTACCTGATTTCTCTGAATGAGAATTTGTTCCATTAATCTGGGTGGCTTAAAAGGAAGACCATAATGACCCTGAGCACTGGGCTTCTGTTGGTCCAACGGTCTCTATCGAGGAAAAAAAAGACCTGTGAGTTACAGGGTCTGTGCTTTTGTAACTAGATTAGCTAATGTGATGTGGCTTGGCAGAACTTGTGATTCCCTCTAACATGGAGGGAAATTACCGAAAGTATTTTCAGTTTGCCAGCTGCAGTACAAAACCACACTCATCCTCTTCCCCCAGTTTTACATGCGTAGGACATCAAGTACTGCACCAAATTTTAAGAAGTGAGCTTCCCACTCAAACCAACCAAATCTTCCCAGAGTCAGCTGTGCTGTAAAAGACTACAAAAGTCACAGAGGCCAGAATTGTCCCTCCTGACCTAAAGGGCAGCCAGATCTCACTTATCTTTCTCTTAGCTTGTGCCTCTGCAAAGAGCCTCAGCACATCTGACTGCAGAGTCACCCCAGAGCTGGCCCCTGTGAGCCCCCCCTGCCACCCTCAGGTTCCTGTCTCAGAGCTGGAAAGGCAAAACTGCAGAAAATGCTCTCAAAAGGTTAAAAATAAAAATGCAATAAACTAGACATTCTGGCCAAGGAAGGATCAGCCCTGGAAGCTTTCTTATTCTCAGTTTGAGCTTGGACATGTGGAAAAAATAACAGTCATGAAAAGACTCACAGGCTCTCCCGGTACAGATGAACAATAAACAATACAAAGGCAAAGAGAAAAATAATAGATAAATTTTTATTATTCTCTGAGTAGTTGTAACATGGAAATTAGGACAGGATAACAGGCAATTTAATGCCAGCATATGCATTGGAAAATTGGAGGTGGCCACAAAGGGGATTAAATATTACTGGAGAAACAGCCAGCATTGGTATGGGAGAATAATCAAAATAAGCAAAAAGGAGAAAGGGAATGAGGATAAGCACTACCAACCTTTGCCACACTGTTCACAGAAATGTCAAGGGAAAACCCAAACCATACAGCTATACACAAGTAAAGCAAATTATCAGCCTGAGCAGGAGGACATGCCTGGACAAGAAAGAAAACAATTGATCTCTGTGGGGTGACCTAAATCCAGCAAAAAGAACAAAAGGGTTCAAGTATTGCAGAGTTAAACTGAAAGTTTTCTGGTCGGTTTTCTCTGTAGGTTTAATTTTTTTTTAATATTGATCAGAGAAAAAACAGGGAAAAGAATAGAAGTGGTACTGCTGCTTCAAAGCAAGAGATGGTACAAAGCATGTGGCTCGGAGGTGTGTGAGCACCCACAGCATGTGCAAGTCTGTTCACTGCCAGCCTGTGGAGTCTGGTTTGACACAACAGATTAAAGAAGAGAAGGTGCTGAGCACATGGGTGTTAGTCCACACCAGGGAAGCCCACAGGACAGCCAGGCTGCAGGGACAACCCCCACTGTGTCCTAAATAGCTCAGCACAGCCAAGGCCAAGGGGAGCAGAGCTCAGGTGGCTAAAACCACCCCAAAACCAGCGAGTCACAGCCAAGGTGCCCTGAAAACTGAGGGTTGGAAAGCTCTGGAGGAAGTGTGATGGACCATGGTGGAGAGCATCACTCCTTTTTGCTGCAGCAGTGTCAAATTGCAAGTGACAGCTGCAGGTCACCAAGTTACACAAAGGCATTGATGGGTTGGGCTCAGGTAATGAAAGCACAAAGGGCTTTACTGAGACAGGGCTCATCCTGGAAAGTCCATTCCAGAACCCTCACATCTGCTTCAGGATCCAGGGGCTGCACCTCAGTGTCACATCCTTCCTGGGTGAAGCAGGTGGAGAGGGCACTGCCTGGGTGCTGAGCAGACAAAGCTTTCTGGTTTGATTTGTCACTGGTTTAGAAGAGACAGAGGTGGTGGCCTTGAGCAGCTCCAGAGCTGCAGGTTTGCCCTTCACATAACACTCATGGAAATGTTCCTTTTCAGGCATAAGCATGACTGACCTCAAGTATGTGAGCAAACTGTATATTTATTGCTATAAAATGACAGCAAGTTCACTGACAAAAGCAGATTGGGCAGCTGGTGGGGATTTTTAATCACAGAGAAGATTCAGTGGTCACTGAATGTTAATCCACAACTGTTTACAGACTCACATTGTTACTGCAGCATGTTGGTTTTTCTTTGAAGGAGTTAAAACTATTCTGACAACATAATGACATACAGTTATTAACTGACTTAAAAAGAGCATTTAGGAGACATACAATGATTTTTTTAAACATATATAATGTAAATCTATATACTTTATATATAAATATATCTGGCTATGCAGGATATGTCTTACAGGAAACAAAGGGGGCTGCAGATAGCTTCTCATAAAATTTTATGTTGTGGTTTTCTGGCTTTCAAGATGTTGCTGATTTGTTCTTTTAAAAACAAACAGAAAGAAACCCTAGGGAAAAGGCCTAGAACAGTACTTCAGACAATTGGTTCTAAGCTTTCATACTCAAATATCAAATGACTGTATTACTGTTCTCCTACTTGTAGTGTCAACTAATCCAAAGGAAAAAAGACAGGAAGGAGAGATAAGACACTGGGATGGGACCCAAGGGGATGACACCAGTTATGTCTGCCTACACTTCCACAGGGGATGTGTAAATGAGGATAATAACTGCTTTACTCCCACTCTCAGTGTGTAAAGTTTATGAGCACATGAGCCATCCATTACTTTATAACCTAGAGCTGGGGCTTCTGCAAAGCAAAGGAATAAAGATGGAGTTGGCCTTTTCCAAAGCTGCAAGGATTTGCTCTCAGCACTCTGAGGCTGGTCTGCAGAGGATTCCAGACTTGCTGACTCTGCCTAGGATTGCTTGGCCTGTGACCTCATAAAATGCTCAGGTCCTGGCTGGATGAAATCAGCTTTCAGCCTGTAAAGCCATGTAAGCATGCAAACTGCTGGGGAAGGTAGGAGAGCTCAAGGACTTAAAGATGTTTAATTGGCTTATGGAGCTAAACTCCTTAAAGAACTTAAGCTGCTGTGAAAAGGGAAGCTGGTTTAAATCCCCAAATCTCCCTGCTGGAAGGGAAGCCTAAGAGTGCTATAGGGTGGCAGTTCAGGGCCTGGCTGTGACTTGGCTCCTGCACAGCAGCCAGCAGCCCTCCAGAGGGGACAGGTTTCCTGGGAGGGACAGAAGCTGCAGTGGCCAGGACATCTGGCTCCCCAGTAACTTTGGACTAGTGAAACTGTCTGAGAGGCTGCTGAAAGAGCTTAATTTGGGGAGGTCTGAGCACTCCTTCACACCCTAGGAATCAGAAAGTGAGAGACCTGTGAGAAATGGAAACCAGGAGGTCTGTGAACCTTGGTGCCTTTGTGTCTGCTTCTTTGAAGGTTTTTTAGTTTGGGGGGGGGGGGGTGTTTGTNNNNGGGCGTTATTGTTTTTATTGTTTGGTTTCTGCTTCAGCTACTGGCTCTCATTATGTCTCGTGATTAAAATGCCATTATTTTCTCCTTACGAGAAAATAAATAAGTAACTTCTCTTTTTAATAAGGTTAGAGCTTTAGCTATTCCAAGTGAACAGATTAACCATTTTGTCCTCAGTATTAATTTTTGTGCCCCCTCCTTTCACTGAATCAAAGTCTTCATTTCTGCTCTGTGAATTACTAGAAAGATGCTGGAGCTGCTGCCTCACAAAGCAGTGTTGGAGGGAAAGTCCCTTCCCTTGTCCTTCCTTGCTTATGCAGCTGATGCCATCAGCCCTTGTCCTACAGTGTTGCACTGAGGTGTTCCCCCAGACTGGACATAGTTTGGGGCTCTGGGGCTCTGGGCAGTGTCCAGGCAATGGTAGCAGGGTCTGTGCCACAGCTCTTCACCCCACTGTGTGCAGGCTGGGCTTGCACATAACCTGGCACCAGCTGCTGTTCAGGTGAATATTGTTTCAATGGATTTATTTAGCAGTTGTTTCCAAGTTATCAATAAAAACAGTGAATACACCCAGTCTCAGACCTGTGCAAACACATTTCTTTCCCACAAAACTTCCATGACTAAATATCAGTGAATGACTGGCAGATGTACAGAGCCGTCCCGTTCTTCCCAAACCACTAAACAACTTGTCAGATTTAATTTTTAAAATGTTTACAGTTTCAGCTGACAGCTGCACTGTGCAGCAGCAACATCAAGGCGAGTGCACCTACTCAATGCTCTGCCCAAAATGCTGTGAAGTGCAGACAGAAGCTGACAGAGCCCCACGAGAGCTGTGCTGCCTCTTTCCAGGCTGAGCACGGTGTTACAGGCACAAGTGAAACTTGGCTGGAAGTTATATGCAGGTTATTAATATACAAAGATAGAGAATGTTTAGATAGGACTGGCACAGATCTACAGGAAAAGACACAGACTTATTCATTAGTTAATGTTGGAAGAGGACACTGTTGCTCAATGCCTAAATGAGCTTCCCTTTGCCTTTTCCATCCAGAAGACACACACACACAGATTAGGCAGCCTCCCAAATAAAGGATACATTTCCCTTGAGGAAAAGAGGAGAATTTAAAAGATTCAGGCACTGCACTGGAGCACCCAAGTGTGTTTGAAATGGTGGGAGTTGGCAAAATACTGAGATGAAAAGCAGCTTGGAATTAAATGGAAGTTGGAGCGAGAATAGAGGAGACTTCCCCAAAGATGTTTAATAGGTCACAGAGGGCAGGTTTTGTTCCAGAGGGCTGGATAGAGGTTTATAAATTACAGTTCCTCTTTTGCTTTTTTTTTTTTCCTCCTCTAAGAAAAGGAGAAGCAGAGGGCCTGGGAAATGCAGATGTGTAAGAGGGACTTGAGCAGTGAGTTGGGCTTTTTTTGTAGCTAAGGCAAGGTTAAAATTGTGTAATTTTGTGAGGCACAGGTTAGGCTTGCAGCAGGACCAAAAAAATCTGTTTAATTTACTGAGAATATGCCCGAATTGACACATGACATTGAGAAGGTTAAAAAGATAGGATAAAGTTAATTTTTTAGAAATAATTTTCTGACTAAGAAAGGTGTTCCCACATTAAAAGTTGTTGATTTTTGTTTTCTTTCCTTTGGGAAAGAAGGGAACAGAAACCAAACCAACACCCTGCCCCCAAAACCCCATGCCCAAGACTTTAATCTGACAATTCCTCCCAACTAATGGTGATTCAGATACCAGTTCCTTTTTAGCTTACCACCAAATTTCAGTGGTTTGGATAAAAGGGAACCGTGGTCTGAGTCATCCAGAGTTAGTATTTGGTTGGCAAAGCTATGCCTGCAGGATTTTCTAAAGTCAAAAAACCCCTGCTTGCCTGCCAGAATTACCACGACTTGTCTTGCTTTCAGAAAAAGACCGTCTGCCATGTGATATTTTGATTGATAAATTTAATGTGGTAGTGATTAAACTGTGCATTGTCAGTTTTCTTTGTGGTTTTTTTTGTTTGTTTTGTTTATTTTTTGTTATCCCACATCCCGTATTTTTCTCGGGGCTGCAGCCCGATCTGCCTGTGAAGAGGCAGCAGCTATTTTATTCCATAATTGCATCTGTTTCAGAGAGCAGACAGATGTTGGGCTGAAATTCATTATGGTATTCATAAACCCCATTGGGATCTGATGACCTAGTAACATATAGCTACTGTTCCTTGCAGTGTTTCAAAGTGTTCTTAGTTTGAATGAAGAGATAAATTTGCAGAGGGTGGGAGGGAAGGGGAAAACCTCTAGCAAGGCAGATGGCTGCACAACAGCAAGATACAATAGCTATACAAAACGTGAGAGTTCAATTTATTTCAATAAATTACCTTTATTTTGCAAAATTACCAGCCAGCCTTTGTGCACTGGTATCACTGTAGCAGGCAAATACTGACTTGGTATTCTGATACAAGGCAGAGTCACAGTGAAATACTCAGTGACACAGGAAACAAAAGAAAATTAGAGTAGGAAAAATTCTCATGGAGATACAAAATAATAAAAACAGCTTTCACACAGGGAAGCAGTTATCTATATAATCCATGTATTACTGCACAAAATCAGCAGTGAGGATTCAGCTGGTGCTGGAGCAGAGTCTGAAGACAGGAGTGCAAAACACCATCAGGATGTTTCTCCTCTCCCTGGAAGTTGGTGTGGCTGTTTCCAGGGAGAGCAGGGCTGTGTGCTGGGCTGATGGGAAGCTGCAAACTTCCAGTGGCAGCATTTGTTTCCTTGAGAAACTCCGAAGGGCTGAGCTGAAACAATGCTGTGAAGTCCTGGGTCAGGCAGCCTGGCAGGGTTATCAGTGCTGCAGAGAGGGCTCCTCGTGTTCCCTGTGCTCTGTGGGGACAGCCTGGCAGGGCTGCCTTCTCTGGGTACCTCTGGAAAGGAAATCAATCCCTGCAAAAGTGCCAGTGAGCAGCATTTGGAGTAATGCACGTTTTGTGGGAGACCTATATATTAAGTTTTAGCCTTGGGAAATGAGGTGGACATGCTGGCTGGGATTACAGTATTCAGAGGCACTTTTTCCAGCTTGCCTGTCCACTCAGGAATCCTTTGGGAAGGAAGCTGTTTGGTCTCATTTTGGATATCCTGTGAAACTGAACTAGCATGGTTGCCAGGAACTGAAAACAATTATTTAATTTTTAAAGAGCTGAAAACTACTGTATGTGTTACCGAGTACTGTACGGGAAATTACTGTTTTGGTTTGTTTGTCTGGAATTCTGGTATTTCCAGTTTACTCAGGATAGCAACCCTGCCTCTTGTTCCTAATGCAGCAGTCTCTGCAAAGTGGAAATCTGAAGACAGATTCAGGTTTAAATATGACTTTCTGGCCCAGCCTTAATGTGTTTGGAATGAAGTGGGAATTTTCTTCAGTTCAAATAGGAGAAGCATGAGAAATATTCAGAGCACAATCCAACAATGCATTGAAAATGTCATTTTACTGTGATTTCCAAGCACTGTAGGGATGGGTCCCAGGAATGCTGAAGATATGAAGCGGATTGTGTTGGTAGGGCTTTTTGCCTCTTTTAACTAAATTGGAATGTAAGTGGATGTCCATGGCCTGAAACTTAAATCTTCCCTTCGCAGTCCAAAAACATTTTGCAGCAGCTGCACTAAGTTATCCTGGTATTTTCCAAGGTGTGACCTGATAAAAGTATTCTCTGCTTTTCTGTGGTCATGAGATAGAGCTCCTGGAATTGTGTGACTGCTACCATGCAGACATATCCAGGCTGTATACAAGCCTATAAAGACTTTTAATATGTAACCTTAACCAGCCAAGGGTTGTCCCCTAAAGAAATACTAAGGAGATGTCTAAAATCTCTAGTTTATATAAAAGCCAAAAGTAATGGAGAATTGCATGAAGTATTTTTTATCCTGGGAGAAAAGTGCTGATGTTGGAGTGTCAGTATCAATCTGATCAGGTGTCTCGGGCACGGGTATAACACAGGCTCCTTACAGAAGGTAAGAAAGCTTCCAGCAAAATAAATCTCTCAGGGAGTGTTTCAGTGCCAAGAAAAGCTGGTGCTCATAGAGGTCCTGTCTAACACTGGTGCATGTGCTGGGGAGCTGCTGCAGAGAGGAGTCCTGGGAAAGGCTGGCACGTTGGGATGGCTCTCCACCATGAAGCTGGGAGCAGGGGAACCCACAAGCTTGAAGAGGGATTTGTCTCCTATCTGTATGGGAGGGAGCCTAACTTGAGCTTTGGGGTTTCTGAGCTCCATGTTGGATTTGTATCCTGAAAATGCTGGGAAATATATGCAGAGGATTGGCTCTGGAGTCACAGATGTGGCATGAGCTGCTGAGCCTGGCTGTTCCCACAGCCATGGGAGTGGCAGGGATGTTCATTCCCTGAGCATCATATGGCTGATTATTTCAATAAAACGATCATGAGTGTTGGAGTTTTTCTGAATGGTAATGTTTCTGAATTTACAGTTCAGAGAACTGAGAAATGCGGAAAAGAGTCAGTTTGTCCTTTTCAGGCTAAGCCCCCGGTTTAAGAAGCTGTTTATTTCCTGTAGACCAGAAATCTTGTTCTGTTATGAGTTATCTTCTTGTTTATTCCTCTGCCAGCTTCACACCTGTAGCTGAGACCCAATGTAAACAAAGCTAGAGGAAACAAGCCAGCATGTCAATTTGAGCCTCAGCTTTAAACACTCTCTTCCTTTACTGAGTGTTACATCTGGCAAGGGCAATTACTCTTGGTAGGATTATTATGGGCCCAAATCTGTGTTAGGATGATGACAGAAGAGCTCAGAATTAGCCCAGTACTTCTGGGGTACAATGGCATTTCCTTTGCTGAAACAAAGGAAGTTCTTTCCCCTTCATTCTTGCACTTCCCTTTTAATACAAAACATCCTTTGCATGGACATAGACATTTGAAAAGTTTTTATGTTTGGGTCTGTGGTTGTCGAACTTGGCTTCAGGGTTTTGACCATGGCTGTTGGAGAGGAAAGTTGTACAGATAGCACTTAATTGTCTCTTGTGTTTGTTATGCTTTGGTTGTTTGGTATTTTTAAAATTGAATTTATTATTAAGGGAACCTGTTCACTTTTTATTATTGGTAAGGTGAATGTGGGTTTATTAACAATTGCACTAATGCATCGAATTTCTGATTCCTAGGAGTTCCTCTGCCACACAGCTTCATGCAGAAGAGCAAGGTGGGAGAGCCTGCTCACAGGTCAGCAACAGCACAAGCACCCTGTTGGTCAGGGCTTTGGGAAGGATTTGCCAGAAGCAGGGCACGAGGCTGTGGGGGACACCTGGAGCACATTTCTGTGTCTGTAGAACCAGTCAGAAAGCTGGTGAAGAGCTAGGGCCCTGTAAATCTGGTTCTACTATGTAAAGTAACCTTGTCCTTGTGGCATTTGTAGCTTCAACAGATCTGCTGTGAATATTGGTGGCAAAAGCAGCTGTTGCTTCTGCTAGACCTGCAGGGCCTTTATGGGGAAATGATGCTCTGCCTTCCTTAGCAGCAGCAGAAGAATTGCTCAGAGCCCTGCCTGCAGTGGTGTGAGTGGGACTGGAGCACCCACAGAAACTCCTGCAGGGTGCAGGGGGAAGGCAATGAAATGTGGTGGTAAAAGCACATTGCAGGGATAGTGAGATCTGCCTGCAAAAATACTACAAGCCATGTTCTACTTGTAAACACTTTTATACTTCTCATTTTTGAGTAGAGCTTTCTGTCAAGTGGAAATTAATCCTCAAGTTGGGAGCACTCACCAGAGGTGAGCAAGGCAGGCAGGATTAATTTCAGCAAAGGATCTCTTAAAGAGATGGAGAGGGTGTGAGGGCGTTGGGTAGACAACAGTCGGGAGTTTCACACCAGTTCTTACCAGGGAGGCAGGAAGGAAGTGGAAAATGGCAGGAGACAAAGGACAGCCTGAAGGTTAGAGAGAAGAGATAAATAGGGATTGTGAGAAATAACACAAGCAAAAAGGCTAATGATGTATTTATGTAAGGCAGGAAGGCTCAAATGGGGAGCAAAGCTCTGGCTTAGCTTTGACAAAGGTGATATGAGGGCCAGAATTTTCTAAATGCTACCCAGGGGACAGCAGGGGGCTGGGCTGTTACTGTGTGTGGATTTCTGCTGCATTGCACATCGCTACATTACATGCTTAGTTCTTCAACAAACTTACACTTTAATGCGGTGATTGGCCTCAACTCTTTAGCAGTGCCTCCACATACTGGCCTGCAGGCAGGCAGAAGCACCAATTCAGGGTCACATTAGCAATAAGGTACCCAACGGGGGCTGTTGTACAAGAACACTTTGAAGCTGAGTGATACATCAGCACTTCTTTCAAGGAAATTGCCAAATGCCTTTATTACAACACTGCCCCTCGCTGCTGGCATTGCAGCCGTCCTGGTGTGCTAATAGGCACCAAAGACACTTCGACCACTTTGTTTTGATTTTATGTCTGCAACTGTGAAAGTACTGATTGAGAATTTCGGCCCCTTTGCTTACTCCCTGCGAGGGGACAACGCCCTGAATATCCTTTGAGAATGTTTAAGGACTTTGTCTCAGAAATGTGCATTTCTACTGACATTTGTCTCTAAATACGAGGCCCAAGAACACCCACAAGTCCTTCCAGCCTGCTACACTACAGTTGCACGGCGTGTTCCTCCTGCGTCCCAATTACCGGGGAAAGGAGGCAGCGAGGTTGCGGTGCCTGCGGCGCCCGGGGCCGGGCTGGCGGAGCGGCTGCTGCCAGCTCAGCACCGCGGGCACGGCCATGCCCTGGATCCGCCGGGGCCGCGGGGCTGAGCCGAGTCCGGGAGCAGCGCCGGGAGCATCGCTGCCGTCACCCGCTGGGCTCGTGTTCGCAGCTCCCGTTACCTGAGGGGAAGGGGCTGGCAGTGTCTCAGCTGTGCGTGTATAAAATCCTCTTCGTTGGACGCTGTCACTGCAGTTTTGGGGGGTTTCGGGGGCTTGGCTAGCGCTGGCGCATCGCCCCGTGCGGGAGCGCAGCTCCGGGCCGGGAGCGCGGGGCTTGCGGCGCCGGAGGGGTCCCCGCTCTCGGCACGGCCCTTCGCGTGGGGCGGCGCGTGCGGGGAACCTCCCATATCCCATATCCCATATCCCACATCCCGTATTCCAGAGGCGATCCCCCCGCGCGTGGGGGGCAGAGCGCGGCCGCCCCCGCCCCGCGGGCGGGCAGGTGGCCCCGACCCCCGCCGGCTCCGCACGTCACTTCCTCGCAAACTTTTCCCCGAGCTGCTGCTCCGCCAAAGTTGCCGGCGGCGGCCGCCCGGACCGGGAGGGCGTTGGGGCGGGCCGGGCATGCCCGGCTCCCTGCGCCCGCCGGGGCACGGCCGGGCCGGCCCGCGGCACCGTTAGCTCGGGCGGCGGAGCCATGGCCCGCAGCCTGGACGGCATCGACCTGGCGGCGCTGCGGGTAAGGACGGCGGGGGGACCCCTGACCCCCTACCCGGGCTGGGGGCTGCCGGCCCCGCTGCTCGGCTCCGCGGTGCGTGCGAGGCTTCACCCCGCGCTGTCCGCTCGCCGGAGGGGCTGCGCTCGGGGAGCAGCGCCCAGGCTGCGGGCGGCAGTGCGGGGACCGTGGGACATCCGTGGCGGTGGCGGGGCCGGCGGGCGATGCTGCCGTGCCCGCACAGGCAGCGCAGATGCTCGGGCTGCTCGGGGCTGCAGCCCGGGGGTCTCCCGGCCCGCAGCTCCCTTGGCCGGAGCGAGGGTCCCGCGGGAGCGCTGTGCCGCGGAGCCGCCTTCCCCTGCCGGGATAATAAATAATTCCCACCGACAGCCCTAAAGGTGTTGTGAGTGCTGTGGAGAGACAACAAATAGGAAACTAGGATCTTCTGAGAAAAAAAAATGTGCGTGGGGGTTTGGCTTTTGTGGCCTTTTTGTTGTTTTTGAAGTTTGGGATCTTTTATCCCCCCTCCTTCCCCCAAGCTAAAAAAGTCAGCATTCACCTGGTTTGCTGTTAATTTTTATTGTTATCCTCTTATGTTTCTAATGTAAGTCAAACTTCGGCCACATTAAAAGCTGTGCTGTCAGTGTGTCGCATCCACAAAGCGGTAGCAGGGCTGTGTGTGATGCTCCGTGTTCCACTTGCCCTTTTTACACAGGGCTGGCCACCGAGCAACCCGTCCAACCCAGGCAGGGCTTTGTGGAGCGCTCTCGACAGAAGAGGAGGGAAGAGTTCAATTGTGGCAAAAAAACAGTCTCCCCAGACAGTGAAACCAAAGAAAGCCACTTTCTAAAAATATCAGGGAAAAAAGAAAGAGGGCTGGGACAAGCCTTTGCAATATTCACATGGCGAGGAGGGTGTTCCAGACTGGAGGCAGAAAGAGGAAAAGCAGCAGGGACAGTAAAGTTAGGAAAGATGGCAAAAGGCTTCTGGCTAAGTAAGCAGAAGTTTAATCTGGCTCTGCTGGGAGGTGTAAGGCAAAATAATGGAAGTTCTCCTTTAGAGCTTTAGCAGATGAATCTCATCTCCTTAAATAAATAAGGAAATAGTGTGAGTTTGAAAAAGAGTCATTCTGCAAAGCAGACAGCAGGCTTTGTGACAGAGCCATCTGATTCACAGCCTCCAAAGGCAGAGCACTGCGAGTTTCAGCCTCAACAGGGAAGGGACAAATGTCTCATTTTGGAAGAAACCCCTTTGCTCACATCAGCAGACTTACTTAGGGGTTTGTTCTAAGAGGAAATGGGAGGCAGGTGAGGCTGAGCAGTGGGAATTATTTAAAGACAGGTGCCTTGCCTTTGCTGTGTCTGAGGTGTTCCTGTGCTCCAGCATCCCCACAATTGTGAATGGGGTTATTTTCAAGCTGAGATTGCCCTGCTCCCCTCCAAGTGGGTGTCCACCAGGGCTCTCCCCTTTCTCTGGAAAGAAAGGGGCCTATGGTTTCCTAAAGTTGCTGGGTTTACCAGGGCAGTCAGAGGCTAAAAAGCCCCTGAACTCTGCACTAGGTGCTGAGGTCCAGAGGCCATGTGGAAGAACTTGTGCTTCAGACACCTGTTCTTCTTTGACTGCAGGGATGTGAAAACAGCATTTTGGTCATGCTCTTGCTGTGCCTGTTGCTTTTCATACTGCCTTGCAGAGGAGATGGATGTAGCCTGGGTGCCTCTGGGTCAGCAGTCTTGCTCTTGCTTTCTGAGTGTGCTGCAGATGACTCAAGGCAAACCAAGGTGCTCACCATATGGTAGAATGAATGATGGTAATTAACCTTAGAGTGATGAATGTTCAGGCCAGTATTTTGGCATCTTTCGAAGGGAATCTAGCAATTTGGCAGGTTCTGGCTGGTGAAGGGTTAGCTGGACCATGGGCTAAAGTGCTAGCTGAGAGAAAGCATTACATCAGTGATGATATGTAACTCCAAGATAATTAAGAAGGTGGCCCATTGTGAAGAATGCCAGCAAATAATGCAGTGCTGATAGCCAAGCAAACAAGGGCAATCCAAGGACCAGAGCCCAGATTAATATCCTTTATGACTCTTAACAAGGCTTGGTTCACTGTGGTGTCCTGATTAAAAGAAGGGAGATGGCCAAGTATTTGGTTGCACTCAGACCTGTGTAGGCTTGAGATGTTAATGCTCAATTTGCTAGCAAGGAGAGGATAGGATTTGCACCATATTAACTTAAATGCTGATGTTAATTTAGAGAATTTTTAGGGTCTTTCCTAGAGTGTCAGAAGCCTTTAGAAGCAAACCATTAGGATGCTAAATCAGAATTAAATTTATTGAAAGAGGAGGTAATTTTGAGGCACTTAAATTACTATATTTGCATAATGAATAAGTTTAGAGAAGAAGAGTGAAGACAGCACACACTTAAGTGAGAGGCAGTTCCAAAGTCCAAGTTGAAAATGCATTTTTGGTTCCTCTGGGTTTCTGTGCAGTGTGGGCACTTCTTAATTCAGCAATGCTGCTTTCTGCTGGAGAGGTGGAGAATTAGGGTGCTGTTCATGCTTCCATGCAGATACTATGCATGGAAGCCCTTTCCTGGGAGAGGTTCTCAGAGAGCTGCTGGGAGTTTCTCTGCCTGGACCCTGAGCTGCCCACAGCAAATTTCTGTGCAGAGGCTGCACATGAAGCAGAGGTTTTGTGTCACCCACCAGTTGCTTTAGCAGTAGCAATGGTTTATTTGCTGACTTCAGCCCCACTAAAGTAAAGTGTTTGTTTATATCCAGACTAGTCAAAACATAAAATGACGAAATGAGAAGAAAGCAAAGAAAACTTTAGTGAGATCCAGTCTTGTAGGCATTCTTATGCTTGTGCTAAAGTCCATATGTGAGTATTCTCGTTGGTTTCCTTTTCAGTGAGGGCTTTTGGAGTTGGTGTTTAAGTCTAGAAGGCTTATTTACTTGTTTTAAAATAAGAGACAGAGAAAAAGAGACTCAGAATGACCTGCATGGGTCAAAAGTAAGTCATCTTGATCTGATTTATGCATTGATTTTGAAAAGAAGAAAAAGTCATATAAGATTGACAGTCCAGGAAGTTTTAGATTAAAACTCATTTAACTTAAAACCGAATGAACTCATTAGTACTTTAAGTTATGGAAATCTGGGCTATGTTGCTCTGAAAGCTCTTGCCATTTATCATGCCAGTTGTGCCAATGAAGGTAGAACCTGCTCAGAAAAAAAGCCTGTGTGTTTCCACTGGGATTTTGTCAAGGTAAACATTTCCATATCAGATATGAAGAAAGAATTACTTATATTAGAGGATTAACATATAAGTGGAGTGGAGAGTAGCTTGATACCTCTAAAAAAAGGATATTTTGCAACCGGGGCATAGAAATTGTTCTTCTGAGATAACGTTTTTCTGTATCACATCCCTCAGCAGTACCAATAGGCATTAGCTGACATGACAGATTGCTGAAACAGATGTGGTAAAACTGACACATGGAGTTAATAATATTTTATATAAAACTCTCAGTGATACCATGGCAAGAAATGAGCAGTGATAAATGGCTTAGCCAGAAACCAAGAAACTGATCTCTTGAGTTCTTAATGGTTTTAAATAAATAGCTCAAGTGAGTTTTAACTGAAGCACTAGATTTTTTAATGTTCTCAGTCATTCAGGAGCAGGCATTGCCCATGCCTTGCAGCAAGATGGGCTGTCTGTACCTGAGGGGTTGCAGCAATGCTGCAAGAGAACCTCTGCTGCAGTGCTTGGTGTTAGAGCAACTGGTGTTACAGCACGAGAATAGAAGCTGGTTCATGTGGAATGGTTGACTGATCACCTGACTCATTAATATTTTATGTAAATTAACAGCAATCTGGTTTGGGTTCAAAGCCAAGAGTTCATTACCTCAGTCAAATTCACTTTATGTTTGCAGAGCAGAAGAGTTGAGTGTTCTCAGCCTGCCTGTAAGTTAAGGTTACCTGGTTTGGTACATTTCCCTTCACTAAGGTAACTGGGCTCAGGTGCTTCATCTTGTAATTTTTTCAGCTCTGCTCTTTAGTTTTTTTTTTATTTGTTGCATTGCTCATACCAAGTATTTCACAGCAGAGAAGAGCAGCTCAGCCTCCAGGCTAGCTCAGTGTGGTTAGGCTTAGGAACCTGGAGCTTTTACTTATTCTACTGTAAGCTGAGTCAGTTTTTCACACACTTTCATTTATTTGTTGTATCTGCTGTAGTACCATCCTGCCAATCTTCACTGAGTTATTTTGTATATAGAGTTTTGTGAAACTTGACTGAAAACTTAAACATTAATGAGTTTCTTACCCTGTAATTTGGTGATTTCTCCTTTAGTGTGTAAGGCAGATCATTAGGAGATTTCATTTTGATGGTGATCAGTTTCTGTTATGAAGTGGTTGCTCTAATCCAAATAATATTATTTCTTCTTCTTTTTTCAGGACCCTGCGGGAATATTTGAACTGGTGCAGGTTGTTGGAAATGGGACATATGGACAAGTCTACAAGGTTTGTATGCCTCTTTAGTTTAGAATGCTGTTCTTGATAAAGCTGTATTGCCTAAAGCAGAAGTGAGCACCATCTAAGAAGGCAGACAATTGTTCCAGTAATAGCTTGGTTTATCTTGCTCTCTTTTCTGCATAATGCAAAATGTGCTACCTATGAAATTCCATGGCCTTTCCTTCATGTCTCTTTGCTTCCACAGGTCACATAAATGACTTTTGTACTGACTTCCCTCTGCTCTGTGCTTACTTTCTTTTTTCAAAATTATTTAAAAGGTATCTGGCAGAAATTTACATCAGTGATGGCTAAATTTGGCCTGGACTGGGTGAAGTTCAAAACCCAGACAGCAGTGCTCTTCAAGACAGAGGTGTCAATTAGCCCTGCTCTGCAGGCAGGCAATGAAGTCTTTGATTTCTGTCATTACCTTTGTCACAGCAGAACCACCAAACAAGAAACTACAGCAATTAACATTGCCACAACATACTCTGTGTACACTATGCAGTGCACAGCTTACTTTAGTTATACAACAAGCCTAGAAAAGTGTTCCTTCACTCTGAAGCCTTCCCTAAAAGTGATTTAAGAAGAGGAAATAGTTGTGATTAAATGGAGAACCGAATTCCCATTTCAGGAACGAAGGCAGAGACAGGAGGAGGCCGTGGTGCTGAACCCTTGGAGGTAGATCAGAGGAGCAGTGGCACTGGAATCTGTCTGTCTGTCTCCCTCAGGTCCCACTGCTGACAAGCCCCTGCTTGGCAAGTCCTTGTGTGTGTTCAGGCTCTTTGTGCATTGATCCCTCTGTGGAAAAATGCACAAGGGTCCTGGTGTAGCAATGCAGGACTGTTCTCTCTCCAGTGCACTGAATACAAGCTGCATTTTGGTGTCCATCCTCTTGTGGCAGATCTGCTGTAATCACATTTTACTTTCCCTTTGAAGCTATAGGTTGTGGAAAAATGCTTTACAGGAGCAATTCTGGAAAGTCTCTCTTTTCCCATGCTACCATTTAAAAATTATTATTTTTATGTGAGAAGCAGAATCTTTCTCATGTAACTCTTTGTGGTGGTGAAGTCTGTGTTGTTTTGGAGATTGTCATTCAGATACTGCTCTTAATACTACTGAATTAAAAATACATGCTGTGGGGTTCACATGGACAGATTAGAAGCTAAGAAAGATTTAGAGGTGCTGTTGCTTTTTACCTTTAAAAAGATCCCAAACCTCCTGAATGTTCACTTTCTTTTTGTGTCTGGATTTATTTTATATTGGGAAAGAAAAATTGAAATCTAGTCATCTTTCATGAATGTTGAGTATGAATCAGCTGCTTAATCATGGCAGAACCAGGAAGGAGCAACATAGTTTGCTTTTCTGCTGCAAAAGAAAATGTTTTGAGCTGTCATATAACTCACTAGAATGTTAGTTGCCAAAATGTGCAAGAAATATTGACAGTGATAATTTAAACTGTACCCAAAGGCTGCTCTCCACTGAGGGTCTGCCAGCTCTGGGAATGGGGTGATTTGAGTCTGCTTATTCTGCACTGGGACTGGCTGGAGCAGCTGAGGAAGGCACTGAGAGAAAGGGGCACTGAGGGGAAGCTTTGTGCATGTGCATCCTGCACTGGAGGAGTGAGGGGCTGTGTGTGAGCCCAGCTCTGTGCGAGCACACCCCTACCTGAGGCTTTTTTTATTTGTCAAACAAATCCATGTGATCAGTGGGGGGGTCTGCTGGGGCTTGCTTGGGGGATGGAGCTGCTCTCAGTGGGAGCATGGCAGTGAAACCTGCTGCTGAAGATGATGATGGTGACAGCCAAGCTGGGCAGACGCAAAATGCACATTCCACACTCAGCTGTGTCGCTGTTGTGAACAAATTCCACGCAGTCCAAAGCTTCAGTGTGTTTGGAAATCCTCCTGCAGACACTGAGCACCACCTGAATGTTCTCGGTGTGTTTGCCTGGTGGTATCTCCCTAGAGCTGGCTTTAAAGCCAGAGCAAGTGTCTGTTTTCTCAGGAGGGAGCTGCAATGGAACAACTGCTTCTGCAGTGCCCATGAGAGGTTAGGCTCATACTCACTTTTCTTTTTAACTTCTGTGTAGTATGTCCTCTGATCTATAAAACGCTAAAACTGATAGAGTGAAAGAATGGAGTTCTGGAATAATTTTGCAGTTTGTCTGGTATAGGCTTGTGATTATAAATATTTAAGTTGTAGTCTCTGTTATCCATATACTTTGCTCATATCATTGGAGCATATTTTTATTCTCCCGAGGTGTTAGAGTCTTCCATACATTCAGAAACTGCACATAGTAATTTGCACATAATCAAAGAAACACTTATTTCAGGCTAAATAAATTATATTCAGGATTACTAAATTGCTTTGTTGGCTGTGAAGATGATTCATATTTTAATATATGCAAGTCTATAAAAATGAAAATAAAATTTTGAGGATTCATCATTAGATTTGGAAAACCATGTTTAACAGATTTGTTGAGAGTATTATTCATACTGAATTATTCCAGTTCAGGGTCTTTTAAAATGAAATGGAAAAGGTATGAATCGTACACAGAACAATGCTAGCGCTGAGTAGAAATGTTACAAAGATTTGTGTATAATAGCTGACTAAAGGCCAGCAGATTTTTTTGACAACTTATGAAGTAGTAGGACATAAATATACCAGTACTGGCAACTTCAACCTTTGGAAAGTGGGAATTAGATGTGAAAAAAAATCTGATGGTACCCAGAATTCATGAGACTTAGGGTTCATTATCTCTTGAAGTGACAGGTGACTTTTTCATTTAATTCCTGGTTTCCATGTGCTGGAAATCCAAAGAACAATCCTATGTAAGAGGTGATTCAGAATAATGCCATGGGAGGTGGTAGCACAGAGTCTTCCTGACAGTAAGGGAAAGCTGGAAGTAGTTGTAGTGCATTTGCTGGTGGTTGGGAAGTATGAGTATTGACTCTTTCATGCCTTTGTCTCCTCAAAATTGAGGAGCTGAAGGTCAGATTGTGTCCAGTGTGTGCACCATCTCCATTGAATGTGCACGGAAAAGATAAGTTTCTGAACATCCCATGTGCTACTTCTAGCAAGATCTGTCCATCCTCCTGTGTACTCTTGAGGCCAGGGATGAAAATGAGTGGTTGCCCTCCAAAGGATGAGGGATAGAATTTTTGAGGGTTTGTAGAGCTTCTGATCATTAAGGACCTTCAGACAGCAGAGAAATGTTTTGTATCACGTAACAATCAGTGTGTGGGAGGAGGTGAGCAGGCTGAAGGTGTCACTTGGAAGTCCTCGGGATCTCTTTGGACATGGCACTGTTGTGAGTTCTTTACCTGCTCCCATTACCTCCAGGAGTTTAACTGTATGGACTCTGTGGCTTTGAAGTGCTCCACCCTTGTGTCCATCAGCCTTGATGTAGAACAGTTGTATGCTGGTCTGTGCTTGTGTGTTCAGTAATAACTAAACTGTAAGTTCAGGGGAAGTGAAATTTCATTTTTTTCAAAGACTTCTGCTGTTAGTTTCATAATCTTTGAGAAGTATTTCTTCCATGGAAACCTGTTATGCATTTTCGATGTTTCAATTTTCAGTGCAGAGTCATTTTTTTGTTGAGTAAATGGGGTAAGGGAGATATGGGGGCAGCTGGAGGGGTTGCTGTTTTTGAAGTTTGGATCACACGATTTTTCCTGAGCTCTGGAAGAGGCTGTGAGACTCTTGAGTTTATAGCTGCTCCCATTTTTCAGTTGTCAAGATGAAGAGGAATTGTTCCTAATCCTTCTCATTCAGCCATGCTCTGACAGCCCTCATCCTTCTGCAGTTTTCATGGGGCAAATGAGGTCAGCAGCCGTGTTTTCTGATGTCAAGAGGCACCTGATTGTGGTGTTTGTCTTCCTTATTTTTAGTCATGTGGATTAGCCTTCTCTTGGGCTTGCCATTTTCCAGTGGCCTAGGGAAAGAGAGACAGTGTCTTTAGATAGTTCCAGGGGCTGATGTTTTTTGGCACATGATCTTGGAGGCTGGTGATAAACCCTGACAGATTTGCAGCTGCTGTGTGTGCAGAATGGTTGTTTCTTTAATGGAGTCTGAGGGCACAGGGAACTTGAGAGAGGTGCTCTGGTTTGGAGCTATGAGAGTCAAGAGGGAGAG
Source organism: Toxostoma redivivum (assembly GCA_013397375.1). NCBI lineage: Eukaryota > Metazoa > Chordata > Aves > Passeriformes > Mimidae > Toxostoma > Toxostoma redivivum. The sequence continues at coordinate 105,187 of VXBI01001939.1, forward strand.
CGTGGTTTCCAGTAATGCAGCTGATGAAGGAGCAGCAGTGCTGTTGCTGGGGCTTAGCAGGGGTTGGTAGCAACCCTGCCTTCCTGTAGTGACTCTGCATAGCTGATATTTTTATTTCTCTGTGGTCACATAGGACTCAGGATGCAAAAAGGAAGCAGATCTGAGTAAGGAAGTGTATGGGGTTTTGGTTGTTTGCTTTTTTTTGACACAGTCACTTCTTGGCATTGAATGTGCTTCAGTTGCTGACATGAGTTATGAGTTACTTTGCTGTTGATGTAGAGTGGCAGGAGTGCAGCAAAACATAAATACAATGTTTCAATTTATATTAATTTGAAAGACTGTAAAGTGCTTCATATTCCATTTCACTGAATAACTGGCTGATGTAATTGAGTTGGGAGTGGTGGGGGGAAGGAACATGGGGTTTTTTGAGACTGTGGAAAGAATCACTCAACCATGCTAAGTTATGGAGTGTTATAATCTGTGGACTGTATTGAAAACCTTAATTAATGGTAGCACCTGGAAGGTTAAATGTAAGAAACATTACAATTATGTTCAGTATAATCCAGATGGTGAATGTGTATAAACTGAAAACTTTAAAACCATCCTTTCTGTGGGTGGGTCAGAAATAGCCACTTTCCAAAAATTATGTCTTGGGGCTGAAATGCAATTTCAGTCTCTAAAGTGCTGCAGAGACGTTAAAAATGACACATAATCTCAGGTTGTTTTGTTGTTCTTTGTGGTGAGTTACAGTTTTCAAGCTAATCTTAGTCTTCAAGATTTTGATGATTCAAGGAGGGAAATTAATTGTACTCTCCAGAAATGACCAAGTGCTACTCTGTTTTATTAGCAGTTGCTAAAAGTGCTTGTTTGTCTATCGGTTTGCTTTATTTCAGTTTTTGGTAGTGATGCCTTTTTCTTGATCCTAAAATTAGGAGCCAGACATGGTTAAGGGATAAAGGGTTTTTACTTCAGTGTTGAATAAAGATCCTTATGGTACAACAACTCATCAAGGTGGAATACACCAAAATGCACACACACAGTAGATGGCGTGTACAATTTTATAGACCTTGCACATTAGCATATCTAACAAAGCTGTCCCAATGAGAGGCTTGAATGAATAGTGGGGCATGTCCCTATTCTAAAGTATTCCCCCCCAGATGGGCCTAATCCTGGTTTACAGGATGTGTTCTAGAGGGGGCCTTGGTTTCTCAAGACAGTGTAGGGCTTTCCAGCCTCCAGCTGTGAAGCCTTTGGATGTTTGGTCTCCTGGCCTAGCAGAATACCAGGACTATACTAAGATACCTGGCTTAAAGAATTAAAAGCATGCTAAGGGTGTGAGAATACATAAAAGGTACAGAAAAATGAAAGGCAAAAATCATCACAGCATCAGTAGAAGAGCTGATTATCTTGTCCACATGAAAAACTATTTAATTACAGCAGGCAGTAGTGTGTAAAGACACTGCCAGCAGTGCATGGATGGAGTCAGCAGCTCATTCCACAGATCCTTGGTTGGCTTGTGCAGACAAAAAATGGAGATTGCTGCTCCTGGCCACAGGGATCTCTCTCAGGAGTACGTCTGAACTTAATTTGTGCTGCTGCATTGTCATAAGATACAAAATGCTGTTGTGCTTACGAATGATTTGCCTTGAAAACTGAAGCATGTAGGGTTACAATACCAATAATACACTAGAGAGGCATGGGTTGGGCTTTTGGCATTTAACTATTTCAATTTTTAATAAGACTCTTGAAGTCTTCATACTATCAGGTGTGTTTCTTCTCTCGGTTGTCTGCAAATCCTAAATACACTCCCATAAATGTCTCTATGCCTTTCTTATTGCTTCCACACCACGACTGTCCTTTTCCTCCCCCACCAGAACAGGTGTGCATTTGGAACCTTTGATACAAGCAGGGCAAACTCTGCCTTGGACTGTCAGCAAGAGCCTAGCAAGCAAATCACAAGATGTGATTGTTTTCCATGCTCTTGTTAGGCCACACCTGGAATACTGCGTCCCATCTTTGCTCCCTCAGTTCCAGAGAGGATTCAACAAGAGGCAGCCAAAACATTTAGTGTGTTGAGGAAAGAAAGGCTGAAGGAATTGGATGTTTTTGACCTTGGGAGAGAAGGCTGAGGGCAGTCCAGTCCCAATGATAATTGGTACAATGATAATTGGTACAAGAGGTGCAGCACAGGGATGCACAGGGCAAATGGGTTGCTCAGGAAAAGTTCAGTTTGGATGTAAGGAAAAAATTCTGTGCCATGAGAATGAGTCATCACTGGAATAGGTTTCTCATGATAGTTGTGGGGTCACCCTTGCTGGCTGTTTGACACTGTCTTGCTTAATGTAACCTAAGTCCCTGCCTTGAACAGAAGGTGGGACCATGTGTTCCCAGAGGTCTTTTCCAATCTCAGTTTGAGTTTAAGACACACCTACTATCAACCCAGCCTATTAGAGTGTGAATTACTAACTTGGAGGATACAAAAAAACTCCACTTTTATTTATATATAAAATAGGTAGGTTTTGGTGTGTATTCAGTTATCAGGGTCAGGAGCATTTTTGTGCTGGGGTTTGGCATTGTGTTTGTTTTTGTTTTTTTTTAATTTTGGCTTCCCTGCCTATTTGCATGGCAGGGCCAGACTATACTCAGCACTGGATTTAAAAATAATGGATCAAACATGTGAAATTAGCAAATTGTGAAGTCCTGGTTCTAGTTAGTGAATATTTCAGAGGAACTTGATTAAAAACCTAAGAACCAAACTAGTTTATCAATAATAGAAGAGTAAGGATATGATAAAAACCTCTCTGTGGAGTGCCTCTATACCATAAAGGCTCTGACTGAACAGAGCAATGTACAATAATTAGATGTGCCATTAGAGAGTAGTAAAATCCTTGCAAATAATTTGTTGACAGGCCTGCTGCTTTCAGATCCTCCATGTTTGGAGCTAAAAGTCCATGTGGGAGAGTACAATGCATTTTCATCCTAAACTGTTGGCATATTGAGCTCATGTTGGATAACACTTCAGATTTTGTCACTGGGTCATGCTATTTTGAAGGTAAGAGAACGTGCTAAAAATGCACTGGTGGTAATATGAGCATAGTAGGAAGTAGTTCAAGCTCTTAATTCCACCTTGCTGTGCTTTAAGCACCTCACTAGTGACACTGATGTCAGTAATCCTGACTGCTCAGTAGCACCCAGATACACATCAGTGTGAGCAGTGCCTCATGGGTCTGACTTTGCAATATCTGACCTACTCAGAAGTATTTTCATTGTATATGATATATAAATTGGTGGAACTTGGGGAAGACTCATAATGGTGTATTTGCAATCCAGAAAACCATCCCTATGACAGTTAATGAATGAATTACATGATATTACTTAATTTTAAACAGCAGAAAATCTAGTATGTTGTTTATAGATGTTTAAGCTGATTCCCGTGGCAGGTTAGCTTTAGTAACTACTTTTTTCACGGTGAACTGAAGGATTTTAGAGCCTGGTGAGGACATGTCACCTTATCTCTGTGTCTCTGATTCTTTCTTAGAGCTCCTTATGAATTTTACTTTCCAAATCTGCTTTAATGTCCTGAAGAGTGCATGTTTTTTTGAATGTCCTTCTTCGGTACCTCTGGGCTATAGCTAATAAAGCATAATAAAAGGAACGTCAAATCAGTTGATTTCCTAAAATTGAAGAAGAAACTATTTTTCAGCTGTTTCTAGTATACTTTTTATTTTTCAGTCCTTGCATATTTTAAGTCTGCCCTTGTACCCTACTGACCTTGTGCAATTCCCAAAAGGTTTCCAAGATTTGCTTTAGAAGCACCTTCTCAAACGCCAGTTCTTCCATGTCCCCTACATCCTACCCTTAAAAATATTAAATTTTAGCAACTTTTGAGATCTTACAACTGAGCAGTCCAGAAGACACACTTTGTAGCAAACTGTGACCTTTTCAGTGTCCTGCATAAATGAAGTTATTAGCTCCTGTGTAATAGCTGGGGTGTGTTCTGGGGCAGTGCCTTTAGGAGCTCTGAGTGTGTGAAAAATGCACTTATTCACAGAGGTAAGAGAAGGGCTGCTGTGGGCAGGAGATCTTGCTTCTCTTCTTGCCTCTGCTTCTCATCATAGCTAAATCCCGTGAATTTGCTGGAAATTGAGCTCTTCATGCGAGTGTAGCTGTTAAAATGGAGGCAGCCTTTGTTTATGTGAAACGTTTTGGGATTGTGGCTAGGAGGAATTAGTGTGCTCATGGAGGTGATTTGTGAAAATTGGTTAGCAGCCACTTACTGAACAACGTGCTGTTTGAAATTCAAATCCAAACCCATTCACTTGAATCCAAACATGGGTTCAAGAGAAGCCAGAGTGGAAAAATTTCAAGAAATGAGTTGGCTTTCGTTTTCAAACTTTGCTTCAGAAACGTCAAAACATTACATTTAATTTGCTTCATTTGAACATACATTTATATTCAGCAGGATGTTTAATAGTTTGGGGAAAAAAGGTACAGTCATACTGAAATAATCTGGCATGACAAAAAGAAATGTGAATATTAATGTGAATTATTCTGACTTTCTGTTCTGAGAGGAGTGTTTGCAACCAGAAGCGAGACCAGTTGGCAAAATGCTGACATTTTGTTGGTGTTTACTGAAACTGGAATTTACTAAATTCCGTTTTCTGACTCTGCGATTGCTACACCTGATATGAGCTTTTTTATGCTATTTATTCTTGTATCTCTATTGTTAAAAATGGAAACATTTAGAAGAAAAGGGCATAAGAGAAATATGTGATGGCCTTCTGAAGAGAAAATTCCTCAAGTTCAGTAAAATGTCAATATCTTTCTTATTTAGTATGCTGAATTTAGCAAGGCATTTCCCCAGTATTTATAAATAACAAAAGAGTAACCAGTTTACAAATTATTTCTGTTGCAGTAGATTTGTCTACTTCTGTTTTACTCTTGGCTTTAAACCTGTGGACAATTATACTAAAATATGCAACAAAACCATAATGAAATAAATATGCATATGACTTAGATAATGGATTCTCAAATGTATTATTTACACAGATTGTTCACAATGTTGTCTTGTTATATGGAAAAAGGAAAGAGCTAGAAAAAATATTGGATTTTTGCAGTCTAACATGAAATATTTATCGTAACAGGCTTCTTGCAAACATTCTGCCCCCAGAAGCCAAATTGTATCAGTAGATATCTGATTGCCTTTTATTATTATCAGAGGGTAAAGTTAGGAGTTGGAGGCCAGCATTATCACTCGTGCTTTGAAAATCAAATCACTGTGGTGGGTTCTTGCATTCTGCTGTGTTTTGCCCTGCAGAAGAGGACAGGCAGCACCAAAGAGCACCAGACCATCCCTGCTGTGGGACCCTGAGAGATGAAGAGTGGTTTGTTCCCAGAGGCACTGGGCTGTGCTTTGTTGTCCCTCCCAGTGGAAGGTAGCCAAGTTTTGCAGGCAGGCACGCTGGAGTGAGGAGTAGGGGTGCCCAGTGAACCCAGCAGAGCCTGGCAGGGCTCAGGTGTCGTGGCAGGGGTTTGAGCCACTGAATGGGGTGCACTGAGGGCACACTGGGCTTTTTGTGCATGTGCAGATCAGCCTAAGCAGGGCTGACGTTTCCCAAAGGCATTTTTGCTCCTGGCTCACACGCTGGTGTGTGAGGATGCACGTGCAGATTGCTGGGCACCCAACTGGGACAGCTTCCCCAGCAGAAAAAGGGCTTGAGTGGGGAGAACATGCATGTATGGTAGCCTGCTCTCCAAAAATGTGCCTGGAAATGGAAAAAGGATGAAGGAATAGAGAGATGCACTAACTTTCTTTTGGACATTGGAAAAAATCAGTCAGAACTCTTTTGAGTAGAGGAAGATACAAAACAAAGACTGAAAACTCAGGTCTCCAATAGAACATATTGGAGAATAAAGAACAGAGAGGATTTTGGACTCATCCTTTCCTATGTTCTCCTCTTCCATTCTTTACATTGTTAGTTTCTAGGTACCCACCTGTTGGAAGACTTTGCATGGCCTGTATCCCTGGCTTGAATGATGGAGTTACAGTATTTTCATCACACTGGCAGGGGAATCAGCACGTTGTGTGAATGCTCAGATTTCTGCCCAGGTTTGCAAAGCACCTGCTGCATTAGTGAGGCTGTTCAGAGTCACAGCAAGCTCCTGGTCAGGCCCTGTAATGTCATTTGGCTTCCTACATCTGCCAAAGTCCCAGTTCTCTGACCAGGAATGGGAGGAAATGGCCTTGTCAGAGCTGGGTGATGGTTGGAGCCTGCATGGTACTTGCCCTGTCTATCACACAGATGAGATTTGAATGTCATAGCAAGTATATGAAATATCTGGCTGGCTCAGCTTTTGTGGTTGCTGTGTCCTGCATTGTTTACATTGTTCTGGCAGACCTCTCCCTTTCAAAGTTATTAATATTAAAATAGAGCAATTCTTTATCATGTGGAGATATCATTCTAGCCCAACTCTGTTAGGGGTGGCTGGGAGGCTTCAGGCCCCTGTGCTGGGATGGAGGCAGTGCTGAGCCACACCAGGGCTGCACAGGGGCTGTAGGTGCTGGTGGAGTTTGGGCTGGAGATGACACTGTGGTCCATAAATTGTGGTTCTTAATGGGGAGCCTGTCTGGTTGAATCCTCTGGTGTGTAAATGCTGCTTGGTCTTCTGGAGGGGTTGTACCTTCAGATGAGGTGAGCATATGCCAGCAGTGGGTTTTCTTTCCTTTCTGGCTTCCTTTATTGCCAGGCAAGTAGCATGGATATCATTGTACAGTGCCTTGTTTTCTGAGCTGCCAAAAGCCATTGTGTGATGTGAAAAGTCCCCAGAGATTGCATGATGCATTTTGATTTCTCCTTATAGAATTGGGAGCATCATCAGAAAGAGAAATGGGGAAGCTGCTGCCTCTGCATTTTCCCCCACCCTGGGGCAGGCTGGTGACTGTGCAGTTCTCTAGGTGTATTCCAGGAGTTGGTTGTGATATGATAAACCACATCTGCCCTGCCTGCCAAGCAGGACATCCATGTTTGTGAAGGACCCTTTATTAGCAAACAGTGTTTTCAATACAGGAGGTGACACAGAGGGCTTTGCATTTTAGTTTTTTTGGTTACTCCCACCCATCCTGTGTTTGCCTTGGGTGCAGCCGTGCATTTCTGCAGATGTGCTGCTGAGGTTTTGTGGTCCCAGCCAAGTCCTTCAGGTGCTGCTGGGCTGGGTCTGTAACAGGGCGTGTGCCTGGACCTGGTGGTGAAGAAGAGCAACAGCTCTCTTGAGGTTTGGCAGAAAATAGTTTCTTACTTTTTTTTTTTTTTTTTACCTTGATGAAAACAAGAGAAAGCTTTAGCAGGTAGGAGGTTGATGCTTTGCCACAAAATTGTGTTCTCACATATCGGTACAGTGAGGGCAAAACCACTTGCTGGACCCAGCTCTGGTTGTGGGCAGCATTTACTGTCCCAGTTAGTGATAAAACCCATGCTCTCTCTCATTGGACCATGAGACATAGGAATATTAAATTATTCCAGTTAATTGCTGACTTTTCTATAACAAAATCTCTTTTAAAAAGAAGAAAGAGCTGGTAACAGAAATAAACAGAAATTTTCAAAGAACTGAGCAGTAATCTCCTTCTATTAAGGCCACTGTGAAAGTGGACAGAAAGGGAGTTATGCAAAAAATGAGCATTTTGATGACTGGTGTGGCTGGATCAGTGAAAGGGAAATGACAAACAAACCTGATTCAGGCCACTGAGCATGTCGACGCTTTACAAAATTGAGCTGGAAATAACATTTCTAATTAAACTGGGTCAAACCATGTGGGCAAACCAGGTCTTTAAAAATAATTATATGAAACCTTGGGTTTTTTTCTAGTCCTTTGCACATGATGTCATTTTTTTGACCTATTCAGAGAGGATGTTAAGTGCTAACAGTGGAATGGTGGTGCATTGTGCTCACCTTGCACTCGATTACAGAGCAAATAGCAAATCAGAGTTGGTGCAAGGGAGCCAGTCTCTAAAGGTGACTCAGTGACTAATTTCAGAACCCCTTCTTATTAGTATTTCTTTTTCTGTAACTCTTCAGTTACTGAATGCATTAGATTATTTTCTTGTGCAAACATATCAAAAATAGTCGTTTTCTGTAAGCCTCAATGGTGCAGGGTGCAAAGGATTTTATCTCCTCTAATTTGCAGAGCATGCAGGAATTGAATCATCTTGGAGACTTCCAATTTGGTTGGCATGGGCTGACTGGTTAAAACATGATTGGATGCAAGAGCAGTGCAGTCCCATACACTCTGTTTGCTTAAAAAAAAACTGGCTTAGCTTCTGTCGTTGGTAGTGCAAGTTCTTACAATCTCATGTGCTCCCCTGAACCTGAAGGTTCAGAAAGTAGAAGGCAATGCAAAGCACTTGGGAGATAGCTTTTCTGGTGTGGGGTTTTTATATGCATTCTGTTATTTTTTTTTAATGACACTCTTGTTGTAAATAGAGACTTAATTATTTAAATTTCTGTTATTTAAATATGTGCATTGGCAATGCTGTAAAGTTTTAGTTTATCCTGCAGAATTATCCTCTGGCACATAACACCATATTTATCCAAAGCAGCAGTGAGCTCTTAGTGGTGTATTTTGGCATCTGGATTTGGATGATGGAATATGCAAAGGAGCTGCAAAAGGAAGCTTTTTTGGAAACTTGTGGATGATAAAATTTTAAAGTAAAATTTTAAAGTGAGCACAACTAGATGTTAAAGCAGAAATCCTCGTTTTTAAAATGTATATTATACATGTAAGCCAGCAAATTGCTGGCATTAGCTGGATGCCTTGTGGAATGTTGAGGTTGTTTTGCTGTTTTGTTTTTGTCTTTCTTGACAGCTGCTTTAGATGTGAAGCAGCTGGTTGGACAGGCTATTGCTGTTATAAGGTAAAGGAAACACATAGGGTTCAGAGCTTGGAGAATGAGAAGTGGCTTTGAGACTCAGTGATGAGAAGGGCTCTGGTGCAGCTTCACTGATATCTGAGGTACCTTGGGCTAGGCCAGGGGATTTCAGTGTTTCAGTTCTGAATATTTCTAGATGTGTTTCTGTGCATGCCCCTTTGTCTGTAGTACCTGGCCCTCTGAACCCTGAGGTTCAGAGTTTCCCCTTGCTGCCTGTGGAAGCTCCATGTGACACAGCAGGTGACAAACCCCAGGTGAGGGCGATGCCATCGGGTTCCTGCGCTTTGACCGTGGATGTGTCGTGAATCAAAGTGAGTGCTCTGTTCTCATCTGGCCTTCACCTCCAGGTTGTGGAGAGCCTCATTTCCCATCACCATGACCTTGGGTGGCAGCCCTGCAGTTGCTTGTCAGAGGTACTTGTACACAAGTGGACACTGCAGCAGTGGCTCAGGTTTATCTCTTGTGTCACAAGCTCTGGCTCAAATCTCTGAGTGGATCTGTGCAATCACACCTTTTCCAACAGAGAAACCATTGAAAATACATTATTTTCTCATTGTAAAGTGAGGTTTGTTGTGTTTGAGAAATTTGATCCTTTATGAGACAAATTGAGATCTGATAAACTCAAGCAGAAATTCCTTAGAATCATTAAGATTTGTTGACTTCAGTGGGGCCAGAGGTGCGTGCCAGAAGCTCAGTGCTGGGACAATCCATGATCAGCTGTGGGTGGGAAGTGCTGCAGGGAACCTTAGGGAGGTGTAACCAGCAGTGCATGGGAGGAGGGCAGGGGCCCCAGCCCTGCCTTTACCCGCACACAGCTCACTGTGCAGTCCACTACATCATCCTGCCCTGTGCAAAATTAATTTGGCTTGCCTAAACAGGGCAAGACAAAGAAACAAGAGTTTCAAAAACCAGTAGGGCTGTTCAGTAGTTAATTTCAGGAAACTGTTGGTACCTCTTGTGACCAATTCTTGCAATGATTCACTGCTGCTTTTGCTTCATGTGTGCTCATAATTATGCTGAGCTGCCTTGCTTAAGGCTCTGCGGTTCTTCAGCTGTAATGTGTTTAGCCATTTTCTTGAAATTATTCTGCAGGGGTATTTATTTCTTTCTTCCTTCCTCTCAAGAGCTCACTGTTCATTACTGTCCTGCTGTGATTGACTTCAATCCCTTCAAGTAATACAGAAGTTGAGAGGATACAGCATTGAACAGTAACTGCTCGTAGCTGTTCAGGAACTATTGCTGTGCATCTGACCTGTGGTTTGCTTGAGAGGGGAACCTTTGTCAGCCAGGCTTCTGCTGTACAAAGCTGGTTAGATCATTTCAGAAAAAAATTACACCAGTGCTCCTCAGGAATTCAGATTTTTTTTTTTGTTTTGAACTTGGAATCTCCTCTCTGTTTTAAATTCATTAGAAGAGCGAGCCATACTTCATTTGTAAGACTAATTAGAAGGGTAGTCTGGTTTAATTTTGGAGACTAACTTAACACTGAAAGCCTTTCCAAACATTTAAGTAATTTTCCCTTGAGTTTTCTGGACCATCTGGCCAATAGGATTTGGAAGGAAATGGGAATTGACTGCTGCTGTGAGATCAGTGCCATGTAGCTCATCTCTTACAGAAATCATTCAGAAATCTGGAGGCTTGTGTGCTTTTTTGCAGACTAATTGTGTTCATTAACTCCCTTTTAATTTTTGGAGAGGATTCACTGGATAGAGCCAAATGAAAAGGCATTATTAGATGCTCTTTTTTTTCCCCTCAGTTAAATGCTCTGTGAAGACTTTGGTATGTGTGTGAAGAATATGACCTTTCCCTAGTTTCAGATCCTCTGAACTTGACGGTATTAGTCAGCAGAGCTTTTGGCTTCAGGAGTCACCTCAGGTGAAGAGTCCTGGGGAGGGTGTTGGCCAAGAAACGCTGAAGGCGAGACTCTGAGACTGTAAGAGAAACCCTTGTAATGCCAGTTGTTAGTGCTGGGCTGTCCTGTGCTGTGTGTGCCATCAGCAGAGGTGCACACCCGCGTGGAATGGTGATCTGTGTGACAAAAACACCAGCAGAACTGGAATGGAAAAGGAAATCACCCTTAAGGTTGTTGTAGCTCTGTTATCGTTTAGGCTGGAACTTGCAGCTGTGTACCCTGCTTGTCTCAAAGCCTTTTTTTAAAAAAAAATCAGCAACACAGTTTTAACCTGTGCAGAGCTGTGTCCATGTTGTGTATTATGTGCATGAGAAAATTCAACTATGTTACAGTTGCTGTTCACAAGAATGCTGGAAGGATCTTTAAAAATTCGGTGATATAAATGCTAAGAGATTAATGTGCACACAAGGTTGTGTTTATGTGGGATAGAAGGCTAATAAAGCTACATTATTTAAAAAGTTAAAAGATTACTCTGCTAACATGAGGTTTGTAATTGCTGTGTGCAGCTTAACCTTTGTAGCTTTTAGCAATGTGAGCCAAAAACCCTTCCTTTGAGGGATTCTTGCTCCAAAATTCTGGCCACCCATCAGCTGACCTCCTGCAGTCCAGGCCTGACTTCCTTTCAGCAGGATGGGGCTGGCAGGACACACTTAACTGCTTGTGACCTTATCCAGCAGAGATGTGCTCTGAGCAGGTTTTCTCCAGCGCCCTGTATTTCTGTAAACGGATGTGTATGAGTCAGGCAGCAAAAATTCACTGGGGTGGAGGGTTTTATACCTCACCCCAGACTTAGCTTCTCAGCAACCCCTGTTCTGCAGAGTGAGAGCCTTCCAAAGGCTGAGGCTTTTCCAAAATTGTTTATTTTTCTGGATGAATAGACTGCTGGTGCAGCAGACCTTTGCTGTTGTAAATCACCACTGGGCTTCCAAGTGCTGTGTGGCTCTGTGCCAGGGGTGTTCCACCCCTCCTGTTCACAACAAGAGGGGCCCTGGGACTTCAAATACCCCAAATCCCCACTGCCCTGCATCCCCACTGTCCTGTGCTGTCCTGAGCACCCCACCAGCCCAGTGTCCCCAAGCCAGAACTCCCATAGGAAGAGGGGAGCAGCCTATGTTCACAGAGCCTCTGTGCCCCTGACAGGGGTAGCAAGCCCTGATGGGGGTCTGGGCTGGAGATCTGAGAGTCTTTCAACAGATGTGAAGAGATGTGACAAATTCCAAAGCCCAGGATGAATAGCAAGGCTGTTGAAGCTCTTACTTGTGGAAATAGTGATATTTAGGCTCAACTAAATCAGTTTTTATGTCCCAATAAATGGAGTGTGAGGAAAATGGGATAACAGCACAACCTGCTTCTCGGACCTCTCCTGTTCACTGTGTGCTGCTGTCTGTGTTACTCGACCCACATATGGCCCCAAAATGTTGCTTTTCTTTCCTTGTTGGCAGCAGCTCCCACTCAGGGGCCTCGCAGCTCCCACTCAGGGGCCTCGCAGCTCCCTCTAAACTCAAGCACCTGGATGACTTTTGAACAGAAGGAGAGCTGGAGCTTCAGTGTTTGCCATCCCCTCAGATGCTACTGAAGTACCACCAGATGGAAATTGGACCCAAACAAAGTCAGTGGGAGTCTGGTCCCTCATCAGGACCAGCTCTGCCTCCAGTAGCCCTGGGTCCCCCAGGCAGGCTGACCCCAAATGTGGCAGGTGAAGGTTGTTCCTCCAAGGTGCTCTATGTGCTGCAGCTCTCAGTCTCCCACTGACACCCATCACAGACCACCCTGGCTCTACCTGCCACAGGAGAAGTGTTCCTGCTCCTTCCTGCTCTCTGTTGCACATTGTTCACATTGTTCAGAAACTTTAAGTTGCAGTTGAAGATCTCAAGCATCATGTCTGCATGTTAGCTGAGCAGGGAGAAGCCACAGGAATGGGTACTTCCCTCCAAATGTGCATGGAGCTGCAGAAGATGGGATGTTCTTCTGCAGACACAACCCACTTCAAATAAGTGAGGACAAACCTCTTTGAATTATGGCTAGAATGGAATTTTCAAGAGCTTGGTGCTTTGCTTGATCTTGCTGATCACAGTGAGAATGACCCATTGGAGAGCAGGTTTCAGTATCCCCAAAGATCAGTCCCTAGTCCATTCTCATGCAAGTATGCAGTAGCCTTGAGTGGTTCGTGTTTTAGATGAGGATGGTAATCTGATCAAGTGAACATACTGATATTGCAAAATATGTAGATATTCAAATATGTGTTTGTGAAGGAGCTTGAATTTGTTCCTTTGTTTCATTTTCTTTTCCCACTGGTCTGCAGTCAGACACAGACAAACATTAGGTAAAGCAAACAATCTGTGTTTCCACTCATACAATGGGAGGAAATGGGAACTGAAAGGACAAAAAAAACGTGGACAGAAAAACTGCTTCTGGTGCCTCTTGGGTTTTACAGTTCATGAGGGTTGTGGTACAGACATTTACAGTGGGGATGAAAAACTGTCCTTTTCCTCCAGAGATGAAGGTGACTTGATCTGGTACTTTTGAAATGACCCTTATCCATCCCTCCCTTCCAGACAATGTGGACGTGGGTAGAACTTTAAATGACTGGTGGAGGTTATCTTTTCTAATCTCTTCTCTAGGCTAATGTGTTGCTATTTTAGTATATAGGAAGTTCTCCTATACCACTGCCAACTTAGTTCTCTTCAGTGGTATTATGATTTACAGTGATAATTTTGTTTGTTTCTTTAAACATGTGACACAAGTAGGGGCCCTGAGGGAAATTTCTAATTTTCTTTTTTTTACATCTTACCCCTGAAATATCTAAAGCTTCATAAAACTAATATTTCCAGTTTGAGTGAGTACAAATACATTCCTACTCTTGATATGAGGGGGGAGAGAAAAGCAATAGGAGGGATAAAATGACATGTTCTACACATAAGTAGGGTGGTGTTGTTTGCAAGGAAAAGAACTTGTTTTACACTGAATATTTAATCTACTTTTACTACATAAATGTGATAAACTCTACGAAATTATATTTTTAAAATTTGGAATGCAGTGTAACATTTTAGGGTTTTAAAAATAATTTTAAATCCCTTTATAAAGCATATATATCCCTAATATTTCTTCACTAATGTCGCAGCCTTTGTCTTAAAGAGCACTGAATATTGTTAATTGGCTTTCATTCTTTATATATCTACATGCAAACATTTTAGGGTTTAGCGCTGATATTTACAACCCAAGTTCTGGGATATGTGAAATAACATTTGACTTACTGGTGTGCTCTATACCTAAAGTGATAACATTTTAGCTGACTTCTTAGAACACAACTAATCATAGAGTAGAGTTTAGCATATAGGAGAAAATAACCCAATATGACATAAATCTTGAAGAGCATGTCTTGATTATCTCCAGTGTGTTACTATTGCTGTTGTTCACCACTGACAAGGGTGATATTTTGCAGTGTTTAGGTGATGTGCTTTGCTTTCCCTGGCAGGAAGTATTCAGGGCTGGCTCTGAAGGCAGTGCTAGGTTGGAGTCTGCCAGGCTCCAATGCTGTTCCAAAGTGAGGGCTGTGCCTGGTTCTGTCTGATGTTGCATGTCTGAGAGCAGCAAAGGAGCTTCGTGTGCCTTGTGTTGATCTCAGGAGCTGGTGCTGAGCCTGCTGTGTGCTCTTCCTCTCTTGAGCACAGTTAATGGCAGCAAAGCTGTCCAGAGTGTGTTAAAGGAGCATAGGGAAGAGAAAATGCAATATTTGGCTATGCCCAAGTGGTGTTGGGTGAGACCTGGGACTGTCTGGAAATTGTGTGGCAGATGTGGGGGTGAAAGGGCAAATGTGGTGTGGTTTTATGGCAGTCCCTGCATCCTGCACTGCTGGCATAAAGGCAGTCACAAGGAAAGAAAGGTGTGCTCCAGCTGGGAGATGGAGCTAAGGGCTACCCTAGAGGTGACCTGGAACAGCTTCCAAAATCTCAGCATCTCCCAGTATGACTAAGAAGAAAATGAATGCTCTAGGAGAATACAATTCTTTGATTTACAGCCCTGAAATACAACAGATATCCAGAGCTGATGTGCCCAAAGTACCACCAAAATTTTATAATGTCAGAGGAGCTTTCTGCAGCCTGAGTTTTGTGATTAAAAGGATGAAGCTGTAATCAAATGATAGCTGTGTTCCCACCTGGCTGGTGTCCTGAGGTCTTTGTGGAGGACTAAAAGTAAATGTAAAAAAGACTTTGTGAAACTGATGCCTAGCTGTCCAAGGCATTTGTGGTTTGGGGGTTTTGTGTAGTTTTTTGTGTCTGTGTTTTTAGGGGTTTTGAAACTATCAGAGCTGACGTGGATTATAAGTCATAGCCTATAATAAAATGGATTACTCCTGGAATCCAGTGCTAGTGTTCAGTGTATGGCTTACTCTGAACTTTGCCTTGGGCCATTAACTAACAAAAACAAGCTATAAGCTCTTAATTATTTCTTCCTTGAAATATGTTCCTGTCCTTTCAATTTTTGCATTATTGCTGTATTTTTGGCTGAAGAGCTCCAACCATGACTACAGTGCTTTGTCTCACATGGTTGCAGTTGCTGAATTGAGATGTATGGACTGCTCTTGCTGATAGAGCTCACCTAAAATCTGTCTTCTCAGGTCACACAGCCCCACGTGTGCCAGCCCTGACCACTTGTTCACATCATGAAGACCCTGAGGAACAGCAGGATGCTTGTATGAGTAACCTTTTGCTGTAGAACAGTGGCTGTGTCTAAGCTGCAGCCTAGGAGCAGCATATCTGCAGGTTGAATACTTTTGGGATTCTCCTCCCTGCTGTGCTGACCCACTGGGGAGCACACTGCAGCTGCATGGGAGGCTGCTCCTGCCTACAGTGTGAACAGGCAGAGCTCATGTTCACACTGGCTCTGGGGCTGGGGTTAGCAAACGTAGCTCGTCCCTTTAAAGAACTGGGTCTGAGTAGAAAAGTCCTGTGCAGGTGGAAAGGGAAACAGAAGGATTGTGACTTCATTAAGGTCACGTGGAATAGGACATAGGGTTTCCTGGATCCCTCTGCAGAGCATTGTTCACTCTATGCATAATCTCTTAAAGGCTTTTCTTGTCCTAGCAGGATGGAAAGGGTGGAGAGGAGAGGGGCGAAAGGGTGGAGACCAGTCCCATAGGGATTGTGGACAATCTTGCAGGCCGAGCTGGCAAGCTGCCAGCAACTGCAGGGCCACACAGATTTACCCAAGATGGGCTCAAACTTCAAAGTTCATCAGTGCATTTTGAACAGGAAATCTGCTTGCTCGAGTTCACTTTGGGTGAGAGCTTGCAGCGACACAGCTGTGCCTTCACCTCGCTCCCAAAGGGCGGTGGCCACAAGCTGCATCTGTTATCCCGTGAGGAATGCTTCTGGTTGAGAAAGACCGTGACCTCCCAAGTCCCACACCTCCAAAAGCCACATCTCACTTTACAATGCAAATCTTAAACATCCAGAGAAGGTCCCAAGAGCTGAAGTTGTGGTATCTACCGGCTTTTGGGATTACACAGGCAGGCAGCCTGTGGGTCACCCAGGAGTCCCATTCTCTTGTGCTAATGCTGTGAGCTGATGGTGTCTGTGCCTGATAGCAGAGCATGTTTGGTATGAAATGGCCCTTCATGCATGCACAAAGGTGCAAACTGGGAAGTGTCCAAGTCTTCTGGTTACTGGGAGGTGTCCCTGCACACAGGTGCCTGACCCCCTCTCTGAACCCCCTGCTTTTTCAGGGAGACACAAGTGGGGTGGTGCTTCTGGTTGCAGACAAGAAGGCAAGGGCATGGACAAGACCAAGAACTTCTTGTGTGGTCAAACACACCAGCTCTGTGCTGCTGTGGTGTCCTGCAGCAGCAGTCACTGCCTTCCTCGTGCACTGCTTCCTGCTGTGGTGACATGGGGACAGCTCCATCAGACAGGCCAGAGACACGTGAGCATTAATGAGTGCCTGCTGCCAGAAAGGAAGCCTGTGGTGGGACTGCCGTGGGCTGCCTTGGCACACTTTGCAGCGCTGAACTGGACAGCTGGCTTCTGCTGGCTGGACTTGCAATTGTCACTCCAAATCTGTCGAGTCTGAGTGGGGGGAGAAGCTGATGGGAGCTGTTTCCCACCCCCAGGAAGAGAGAGACGTGCAGGATCTGGGAGGGAAGCTGTCACACCGAGCTCTCTGCATGTGACTTGTGACCTTATAATCTCATTGGGATCTTGGGTATCGTGTAATCATGGCCCAAGCCAGGGACTGTCCGAAATTTTTATTGGAACCTAACAGGAAAAGGTGTTGTACGTGACTGAATGCATCACTTTGTAAATATACTTAATTCATGTAAAGCCCTTTTATCAGCTAATAGCTGGCTGCTAATGTTGACACTCTTGTTTGATGTAAATAGAAAAGTGCGTGTAGACCCTTAGTAGAGGGCGTAGGCCTCTAGTAGAGGGTGTAGATAAGCGGTTCCTTTATCTGAGGTGAAAAGATAAATACACATCCAACAGAAATAGCACTGAGCAATCTGCCCTATTCTCTGTATCTCTCCCTGCAGAGATAATGCAGGGTTGGAGCTCAGAATCAGATCTTTGGCATAAAGCATCTCCCACAAGTCTGGCTGCAATGAGCAGTCTGTAGATTTGAAAAATGTGTGTGCTGGCTTCAGGTTTGCTGAATGTTACTGTAGTGACTAACTGGCAGTTACAGCAGACTTTATGCAGAAATATTTTCTGGAGGAGAACAGGAATTTAGCTGGACTCAAAACTAGTGGGAGAATTTTTTCCAGCTTGGATGCCTCATCAAAATGAAGGGTGGAACTTCAATTTTAGAAAGCTGTTGAGCCTCAGAATTGTTCGTGTCTAAGCTCTGTATGAGTCTGATAGAGTTTGATGTTGTACTCCTGGGTAGAAATATGGGTGTTGCAAATGGCTGTTTGATGTTCTGACTGCATTCTCCAGAGCTCTTACACTGAGCCTTTGGGTGAGAGATGAAACCTTTTATTAGGGAAACTGGCCCACAGACCATCCCAGCTCTCTGCCCAGTTTCTGGGGAAATGTGCAGTGGAGGATCTTGAATCACAACAGGCTGACTCCAATGATCTGGAGAGGATGGGCAGTGGCAGAGTGAACAGAGGGCTGGGAGGGCAGTGCCTCTTGTTCTTCTTCCCATTTCAGATTACATCAATAAGGATGAACTTCAGCATGTCTTGTCACTGGAAGTAAGTGAATCAGGTGATCTCATTTGGTTGTTTACCAAGCTTTAAACAAAAATCAAAACACCACTTTTCTCAAAACAATTCACACATGCTCAACTTAGTGGCTTCAGCAGAAGCAGCAATGTGAGAGTTCCCATGAACTCTGGCTAACCTCTGAGATTTATTGATAAATGAAAAAAATAAGGGGCCAGCACTGAAATCTTTCCTTACTAAGGCATTACTCTCTATCTCTTAACAAGAAGCCCTGGGCTGGGTTCAGGATGTTTACTGGTTTAAGAGAGGTTAAGGAAAATTGAATCCAAACAGTTTAAAAGACGAATATTGAGAAATCTGTGATTTTTGTTCTGAACTACCAGCGCAGTCATGGTCTGTGCCTTAATGCAGGAGCCAGATTGAGTTGTGCATCTTAGTTAACAGGGACCCATTTTTTGAGCAAAGGTGAATCACAACCCACAAAACAAAAGGTCTTGCTGTTTTCTTTCCCATAAATACTGATTTTCCAAACCTTTTTTTAGGGGCATTAGTATTCACATTTATATTGGTAAGAGAGAACAGCAGGTTTTGCATACAGTGGAAATAACTGTGGCAGCAATATAACCAATATCTGTTATACAGAGGGACAGTTTGACCAGGAGTTATGCTTCAAAACCAGGACTGAATGCCAAGCCTTTCCCTCTTCCTTATTGTGATGAATATTCAAGTGCAGTGTTAGCCTGGTCCAGATTGGTTATTTTTTCAATAAAGAAGCAGGTTTCCATGCTTCACTGGAGTTATGAAAATCAGAGTTAGTTCTTGGGGCTTTGCAGAATCTGCAGCAGTCCAGGGGAGACTCCTGGTCACTGGTGTGTGGTGTCCAGAGACAGGGAGCTTGTGCTTGTCTCCTGACAAACTCTGGGGTGGCTGTGCTTTGGGGAAAGCCCTCTCCCTGTATTGCCAAGACATTCCATGGAAATGGGAACGTTTGCAGACAGTGGCTCCAAGAGAGGAGCTGTGGCTGTGCAGAGCAAACTCGCTGAGCAGCACTGGCATTAGCAGGGATGGACACTGACCCAACACCAGCATCCTTTGGGCTGGCACTGGTCACTGCCCATCCACACCCACCCACCCACCTGTGTAGCCTGGGGAGAGTGTGCCCTATTTGTCTTCCTCCTGAGGTCTGTGCTGATATGTAAATCCTATCATTTCACTTCATGAGAAAAAGCCTTGCAATCCCAGGAGTGATTCAGTGGAAAGAGGACACTTAGAAATATACAGAAAACTCAGCAGGAATTAGTTTTTTGTGAAAAAAAACATGACTGACTGTGACATACTGCCTGAGAATGAGGAATCATTTTTCTTTGATGCAAAATTGCTTAGTCTTAGAAATAACATTTGTGTGCACTTTTGTGCAGATAGAACCTGGGTTTTAAAGTTACATCAACTCAGTTTTTAATTTTGTGGGTGTAAATTGCACCTGCAAATAATTTTGTCTGCAAACTGCAGCATTTCATATTTGATTTCCTGATTTCCAGTAGCTTCCTTAACTCGTGTCAGTTAATTATTTTGATATACAGCTTTGCAGGCACTACTATTTCAGGCATAAAAGTGTGGTCTCAAAGATTCAAACCCATTTTTGAGCATCTGATGGAAGTGAGGAGTTAGGATGTATAGCAAACCCACTGTATATTCAAATCTTTTGATACTATCCTGCAGTGTGAGGTCAGTGCTGGTTATAGTGGTGAGAGACTTCATCTGTGGTATCTGTTGAGCAACTTGACCTAACCAAAGCCAGAACCTGCAGCTGACAGCAAGACTCACAGCTGTGTTCATGATGTGTGTTCTTGTGAATCACAGTTTGCCAGTTTCTGTAGCAAGTTTGCTCTTTTAATAGCTTTATTTCCTATTACCTCCCTTTACCTAGCTGTGTTTTCAAAACCAAGCCTATTACCTAGTCTGAAGTTGCCAGTTGTCTGTTGTTTAAAAGAGACTATGGGGTGTGGGCATTTCAAAATGAACTGTGTACATGTGTGGGCACCCACACAGTCAAAGTCCTGGGTAAGTTCTTCCCCACCACCACAGAAGATGACATTTTTACATTCAAAGCTCTTGCATGCTTTTAGGGAAGTAGCTGAGATACTAGCTGAGTAGTAGCTGAGATATAGTTAACTCAGCTGAAGTAAGAATTAGAAAAACTAAGCATTTTGAATTAAAAAGCATTTAATTTTTTTTTAAAGGCAAAAACATGTATAAAGCTTTATTTTCTTGGCAGCCACATAGAGGTTGCCAGATTGATGTACTGGAACCCAGAGTTTTGTCTTTACCCTGAGGTGTACCAGCACATGTCAGGGGTCAAGGTGGTGACAGAGCCAACTGCTCAGTGGCTTCCCCAGCATGTCTCAGCCATGGCTGGCAGGACAGGAACGTGGCTCTTGTTCAGACATTCTGAGACTGTGCTGAGATTTCCTAGAAGGGGAGGCTCAAGGGCTGGCATCACCTGTTGAACAGAAATTCGATGGAAATCTCTAAGCTTGTGCTCTGTTGTGCTGTGAAAACAGAGATCTCCCAGCATTGCTGCTTCCTTTGTGCTAAAGGGAAATTCAGCCCTGTAGAGGTAACTCTATTGAATTCAGAGCACAGTAAGGGCGTGGCTCTGGTAACACATCATCAAACTTCACTTCGGTAGTTTTGTGTCACTGGAAGGTTGTTTGGGACATAGAATCATAGAGTAGTTTGGGTTGGAAGGGATCTTTTAAAGGTCACCTAGCCCAACTCCCTTGCAAGGAGCAGGGACACCTTCTACTGGAACATTGCCTTGAACTTGATTGAAAGCAGTTAGTCAAACATAGTTGTTAAAGGCCTAATTTGTTGATGTTTTCATAGTTTGCCTACATGTTTTACTTAGTGTCATCTGTTATTTTAACAGGGTCGCCATGTTAAGACTGGGCAGCTGGCAGCAATCAAAGTGATGAATGTTACTGAGGTGAGTGCAAAACCAAAAATAATAATTGTCATTGTTAAGCAGCAAGGAAAAATAAATAATCAGAGCATGAGAAGGTGGACAGCTCATGGAAGAAGATCCAGTGGTATAGCTCATGGCTCCTGAGCATTGTTTCATGTTTTATAAAGTACTGAGTGCTGTTAACACAGCATATTTTTTAAGTGTGGCTGACCAATGATGACAAAATGATAAGGGGGTGCATTGCCATATATTTTGGTGTTCAATAATATCAAAGAGAAAAGTCCCTTCCTGCTTATTTCTAGTTGATTATCTGCTTTCAGAGATAGCAATTAAAATATTCCCTGTATCTCTGCACTGCCTCTACTGTGTTTCATTACATCCTATCCCCTTGCATGCCAGCTGTTCTCAGAGTAGTGCCCTGACAGCCAGCAAGTAGGAACATGTTAGAAATGCAAATGCAGTGCTTTTTTATTGTGATTTGACAGATGAGGGAAGGAGACAGCTTAATTGGCACTGTCCCTACTCATATTTATAAATGGGCGTCAGTGCTGAAAGAAGGTGTTGAAAAAGTTGCTAAATATTGGGTTTTGTCTCTCCTTTTAAGAGCACAGCCAGTAGTGGAGCAGCTTGCCTCCTTGAGACCATATTAGCCGGAGCTGCAGGAAGGCTGGGGAGACTCCCTGCTTCTTCCTCTTGAGTCTCCTAGAAGAAGTCTGGTTTGGTGGGATGCATTCAGACTCAGACCAGCTCCCTGTTCTGTCACTCTGGCAGTGTGGATATGGAGAACAGAAATCCAGCTCTTCTTGCAATATGATGGAAGGGTTATCATCTAAAATGAAGAAAAAAAATAAAAAACAGGCCGAATCCTCTGAATCCTCTGGGCCAGGTCTGCCAGTGGTTCATCTACATGTGGTGTTTGGACGAGCATAAGCAAGCTTGGCCTGCATTTTGTGTGTCTTTTCATTGTCTTGAAAGGCAGCAGACCAAGCTGGTGTCTGTGTTGGTCCTGCCACATAGATCAGGTCCAGGACAGTTCTCTCTATTGATGGTGTGGGAATCCAGCCCTGAGCAGCAAGTGGTCTGAACTTGGATGCTACTGTAATGTACAAAGCACATCTAAGGGCTGGTTTGACCATGGCTGCTGTTCATACAATAGGTGTGTGTAACTGAATTGCCAGTTTTGTACTGAGGAAGGTGCTTTTTCTTTAAATGAGTGCTACATTAGATTGGTGGGATTTCTGCTTTTAGGTCTGTAGGTACATATATCCTAAATATAGGTGCTTTGGCTTTAAAAAATGGCAGTCAGCAGAGGCTGCTGGATTTTGGAAGGGAGAGCGGATATGGATTGGATGACAGTCAGATTCCTGAGATGAGAGCACCTCCCTGCCTTGACAGAGGAACTGACAGAATAGATCCTGGCACAGGCTCAGAAGTTATCCAGATCTGCTTTCCTGCTTTTGCTGGGTCAGTCAGCAGCGTGTGAGGACTGGTTAAAGGTGTAACTTGTGGGTTGTCAACACCAGTGATAGTCCCTTCCTTGATGAAACAATTGAAGAAAATACTGCAGGAAGGGAACATTGGAAAGATTTCTTTCCCTATGCCATACATAACTTAGTCTCCTTTGTATGCAAGCAACAAACTGTAGCATCCAGTAATGCCTACTTACTTGGAACCAAAATTTAAACAGAGGACAGCTATATGGTCCCACTCCAGGAGTCATCTTGGTAGACTTGCAGGATTCTGAGAACAAAACAAAGCTGTTTAGGTCTGATTTGCTTCAGGTGACAGAGCTAGCATCATGCTGGGGAATCTGTACTGTTGTTTGAGGGGCAGTGGTAGCAGGTCATGCTGTTTTCACATTGAGACCCTTCATGGGAAGGTGAGGAGCATGTTAATGCAGCTGCCCAAAGGGGTTTTCCCTTTTGCTTTTCCCCCACTAAACCCTGAACAATTCCAGCTCAGCTGTGCTCAAGTGTTCCTGCTTTCTGGCCTTGGCACAGGGTGAGTGCAGGGCTTTCTGCTCTTATATCCACTTTCCTAATGCAGAGTTGGCTGTAATCCTGCTGCTAGGGCACAGGCTGGCATGTCTGGATGCAGTCACTTCTGCTACTTCTGCCACTTTTGTTCACCAAAAGATTCTGATTCTTTTATCAGATCTACAGGGTTTCTTTTTCCAGTAAGAAGAAATTGCCTGACCAGCTCCAGCTGTGATTGTTCAGATCTGGGGCACTCCAAGAGCTCAGCAAATCTGCCCTTTGCTGTCATGAGCTGCAGCCCCAGGCCGGTTTCTTAAGAGCAGCAGCAGGATGCTGTGGTCATTGTGGGATCCTCTGGACATCTGTCAGGAAGTGCTGCTGTATTGAGTTGCACGGGGGGTGCAAAGGGGGAGCCCTTTGAAATGGTTAAAGGAGAGCTGATGGCAACATGTGCTCATGTGCCTCTCCATGCAGACTCTGCTTCCTGTTTTTTGACAGAACCAAACAAGCAGAGTGCTTGCAGAGAGTCTGGATTCTTGCTGCTTATCTCTTCAGCTCTTGGTGCAGGTGATCAAAGAGCTCTTCTCCAGCTCATCATTCTCCATCTGTCTTTGCTTTCATTCTTTCTAGAGAGCAAAATAACATTTAAATGTGAAGCTTGTTGTTAGACCTGCCCCAGTACTAAGGGGTCTCTTGGTGCAGGATTTATCAGCTGATGATCTCGTTTCCATCTGCGGTCAGAAGAGTGTGTTTTCTAGTTCTAATGCCATTGCAGATAGGCTCACATCTTCAAAAACAGCCTTTGATCATGAACCTGTCATCTCTGCACGCAGCCATCTGTGCCCAGGAGCGCGTTGGTTTGTGAAAGCAAACAGCTTTTTGCACCTGCACATCTGCAAGTCTGTTTCCTTTCCTTGAGCAGCATTATTTATGAGCAGGTTTGTAGACCCCTGAGACATGGGGCTGATGGTAATGCTGGCAGGAGAAGTGGTGGAAAGTGGAATTTCTGAGTGTGGGCATGCACTGAGGAGCTGAGGGTGCTTTTGTCCCCAGTCACTGTGCTTGAAGGACGTACGGAGCACTGAGGCTTAGCAAGTCTGGGTTCAGTTCCTGGGCGAGCCTCAGATATGACCCAAGGGGCACCATCACTCACATTTACCCTTCTGCCTTGGTTTTTCCATGGCATAGAGTATTTTTTCCAAAACTCACTGAGGCACTGGGAAGCCAGAGTGCATTTGTCTGTGAAATGCCCAGCTGCTGTCCTATGCAGACTGACCAGCACCTGAGGCTCAGCCTGCTGTCTGCTCCAAGCAGTGTGTCCCTGGGGCATTCAGCTGTACTGGGCAGTGTTACTTGGCCCCATAGCCAGGATGGGCAAAGGAAGGAGAAACAGGTGCAGGGAGGGAGCAGGTTCTGGCCTTCAAGGTAAATAAAGACACAAGAGAAAGTAGGAATTGCATCGTGCTGGTTCTAGGAAAGGAGCATTATCCATGTGCAGCTCCTCTTGCTCTTGCAGTGGGTGTGGAAGAGCCTACAGGGGATCCCAGCTGTGTTCATGGACAGCCACATGCTTGGTTTTGTTTGAAAAACATGGAGGCCAGATTGCAGAGGATTAGAAAGTACTTGGATAATAGCTTTGCCAGCATGGTTCCAACATCCAGAAAATTAATTGGGTAAAGGAAGAAGAGCTGAGAAAGAGGCAGCAGCTATGAGGAAGTGGCTGGGATCTGCCAGCTCCCCAAGGGGAACTTCGTGAAAGCTCCAGGCTGGTGCTGAAGGCATAGCAGGGAGCTGGGCTCCACCAGGGCAAATCTCATGCTGATGGGCAGAGTTTAAAAATCCCAAACCCTTCACATCTGTAAATATTTTAAATAACTTGGAGGAGGCCTTTACCAAAGATGAAAGTTGCCCCTCCACACGTTTGCAGAAAGAGTGGGCAGAGTGCAGGAGGGACAGCAGAGGAAGAAAGGAGTCCTCCTTGGTTGTTCCTCTTTCTGCCCTTCTTCCCTAAAGATCCAGAAGTTTTCGTAGATGATAGAACCCTTGTGGTCAGGTCCAGGGTGACAGGACCCATGTCCTTGTGTGCTGCCTCCTCATTACCTGCTTCTGTCCACCCTTTGATGTGCACTGTCTGGATTCCAAAGGCAGTAGAGCCTTGTTTCCCTTCAGCACAAGCTCTCACCTGCTTTTGACTGTGCTCTGTTCCTGTGCAGAGAATCCCACCCTGGAGGATTTCCTTCATACTCTGGAGTCAGCTCCCATTTCTCCTGGGCACTCCAGGTGCTGCACTGGGCTCTTCTTTAGCCTCACTAATTCAGTCATACAACATCCAAGGCTGAATCAAACCAAGGTTAAGGGTCCTCCTTTCTCCCTAATTGCAAACAAAAGATAAATGATCTATTTAGTATAATGTGTGCAGCTTGAGAGCCTGTGTTCAACAAAGATTATTAGGAAACCTGAAATAGCTTGTTTAGCTTCAACTAGAGTTATTATACATGTCCCAAGACTTAATACAGTTAGGCTTTGGTCTGGTAACCTGTCTCCTAGGTGTTGATGTTACTGGGGAAAACTTACTGGTCCTTTCTGTTGGGAATGATTTTTGTGTGGTCAAGTTTAATAAGACACATAATATGCATACTCCTGAGGGAACTTGGCTTTAGCCTGTCAGGCTCCAGGTAGAAAGGTCAATGTGTCTGACTTTGTAAGCAATCCATTATGATGGTGGTTAAAGGAATGCTTCAATGGCAAAACTACTGGAAAATAGGGGAAAAGCACAGAAAAATGTGCTTTTTCAGTCCTTTGGGGCTGAGTTGTTCTTGCTGCTGCTTCTTCTTTTTGTCTTTTTGTCCCTTCATCTAGTAAGTGCTGACTGGGATGTTTTGCAGCAAGGTAAATTAATTGTCAGGTTTGTCATACTCCTTTTAACTGATACAAGGATACCTTGCAGCACCACTCATTTCCTATTAAAGTGAGTGAGATGGCAAAACCTAGGTGTGTTTCACTGGGTGTTGTGCACTACAGCAAACTGGCTCTGAGGGGGCCTTTCCAAATCAGGCAGCTCTCTCTGAAAAAGGGCATTTCCTTCTAACATAATTATTAAACTTGTATTTCCATTAGTTGTTCTTATTGTGCACAATGTTGTATGGGCAGAAGAGAACGTCTGCCCTGGTGAGACTGAAACAAAGACAAGGGAAAACAGGCAGCTGGTGCCTGGAAGATATCTGGGGGTGTCTGGCCCCCACCATGCCGGGGGCTTCATGGATGGCTTGGTGTAAGGATGGGGAGAAAGCCCATGGTCTGGATGGGGCTGCCTCACAGCTGTAAGAAGGAGCAGATCCAACCCTGGCTTAGGCTGGAGTTTGATTTGTGGCAAATCACCTCCTTCTTGGCTTTGGTTTCCTCCCAGCAGGACCCTCCACAGGACTGGAAAGACAAATTGTCTGATGTATGCACTCAGTCCTTTTCCAAGTATTTAAGTAATGGAGTGTTAGCAATAATTTTATTTTTTGTTTGAATCTGGTTAGTTTCTCTGAGACTAAATTGCTGCATGCAGAAACCATAAATGGAGGAGTAATAGATCCTGTCTAAGCTCCCCGAGGAGACAATATGCAATTTTTATGCCCAACTGGGGACGTTTTTGATTCTTTAGGTCAAACCTTAGCAATTCATTGGTTTAGACTCATGGGTCAGGGTGATTCAGTTGTCAATTTAAGAGCCATCTATCAGCAGCAGTCTCATAATCCAGTGTAACTCTGGTCCCAGTCTCGTGCTCAAAGCAGTGTCAGCCATGGGATCAGACCAGGTTGCTCATGGTGGTTCCAGCTGGGTGTGGAAACCTCCAAAGACAGAGCAGCCCTGGGGCCCGGTGATCTCTAGTCACCTAAGGAGCCTCCTGCTCACTTTTGTTACAGAATGAAGAGGAGGAAATCAAGCTGGAGATAAATATGCTGAAAAAGTACTCCCATCACCGGAATATTGCTACATATTATGGGGCTTTTGTGAAGAAAAGTCCTGCAGGCCAAGATGATCAGCTCTGGGTAAGTGTTTAGTGTCATTTCTGCTGATCAGATTTACAGCTCCTTCTTTAGAGCTCCAGTGTGCTTGGCTTGGACTCTGTCTCAGTGAAGCTCTTCAGTCATTGTTCTGAAGAATAACATATAAAAGAGAAAAATTACTTCTCCCTAGACATCTTCCATCCCTATGATTTCCTTTGAGGATGAGCATAAAATATGTTATGATTCTTGTGACTTGTGCTGTCATTCTGATTTGTTGCTTGAACCTTTTTTTTTTCCAAATTAAATTCTTCTCTGTATTTTTTTACTGAAATGAAAGAGCTTGTCCTTTTTGCCTTCTCTCGTTCGTGTTGCTTTCCTCTCCTTTTTTCAGATGGAAAATAAAAAAAGGAAGCAGAGGAATTGGCAATAAAGAAAAGAAGAATAATGAATCCTCCAATTTTTTGGCTGCAAGATTTTTGAAGCTCTGCAGCAAAATAAGAAATTTCAAATTTTAAAAATATTCCTATACTTTTCAATGCTGTTAGCTTTTGCTTTTCCAATTCTGTATATACTAAAAAAAAACAACAACAACAAAAAACTGCTTAAAAACCTGCAACAGGAGAGGAGCACTAGTGAGGTTTTTTATTTATTTAGCAGTGTGTGTGATTCAGGAAATGAAATTTTAAGTCACTTGGCATCTGAGAAGACCACATGCAGTCTGCCATGCCTGGGTGGTGGTGGGAGTGGGTGTCTGCAGGTGTTCTCTCTGCTGGCCCCTGGCAGAGCTGTGCTGAAGGTGCCCTGTGTGTGTTTGTGTCCCTGCAGCTGGTGATGGAGTACTGCGGTGCAGGCTCTGTCACTGACTTGGTAAAGAAGACAAAAGGGAACTGTTTCAAGGAAGACTGGATTGCTTACATCTGCAGAGAGGTTCTCAGGGTGAGTCCTGCCAGCAGAGCTTCGCTGCTCATTTGCAACAAAAAGGCCTTTCCAAGCCTTTGGTTGCTAAAATAGGTCACTAATGAGCATTATTGTTTAAAGGTTGTGATCCATGGGGCTCATGGGCTATGGTCCTTGAGCTCAGAAGAGCCTGAGAGCTGGCATGATGGCTGCTTGACATCCCATATTGTTGTAGTTAATCCCATTTTCTGTATGAAGAACAGAAAATTCCTCTTCCCTATGGCAAATAGCCATCTTCTGAAACTCCAGACACTGGGCACCTAGAAAATTAAATCAATTTTCTGTTTTCAGTATGTCTGCCCTCCACATCAGATCTTTCTGCAGTGCTTCAGTGTTCATGCTTGTTAGATCTTTCTGTCCATAATTCCTTTTCCTGTACACACTCAGGGGTCTCTTTTCCACACTATTAGAGGCAATGTTGACTAAACAGCATTCCAAAATATTAAAGGTGGCCCTGCTGGGACAGTATTCCCCAAGACAGGGGCTATATTTCATTCTATGCAGGCTCAGTGCTGCTTTCTTTTTTTTTTTTTTCCTGGGAAGTACAGAGGATAAAACAATTCCCAAGTGTAATCTAGTGAACTAGCCTGGAAAAAAATATGATGTTGGAGCCAGTCATTCTAAATTCAAACCCATTACAGAGTCACTGATCTGTCTTCCCTATAATAGCGTTTTACATCTTTTCTAAATAATGGTAAGATAAATGCCTATTCTGGGAGTTGGAATTTAGATGGCATGCTGAAGTAATGCTTGAGTAGGGGTAAAAGTCTGTTTCTGGGGCATAGGAGTTGAGAAATATGCTCAGCAGAAAATATTGGCTTTCTTACAGGGATTTGGCACTAGCCTGCAGATCATGATCATTATATCTGGAAAGTGTGGGGAGTTCTTCTGCAAAAGAAAAAAACCTTAATGGTGTGGTCAGGTTGTTCCTCATTGGTCTGGCTGTAATGTCTCTGTTAAAGCAATTGATGTTAAAACATTTGGTTTATGGTCATGCAACTGAAAACTGTAACAGCATATTGGTAAAAGCAAGGGATTGGATTTAATCATGCTTGTTTCAAGACAAAATGGCCCAGCTGCACATGGATTGACAGTGTTTCCTTCTGGAAAATTTACAAGCTGGATGGAACCCCTGTTTGAAGCCATTAATGTTAGAGAGGCTAAATGTTGTGAGTGAAACATCCCTGGATTACTATAATGGATTATTTCAATGTGTTCCTTTATGTCTATGCTAGTTCAACCATGGGCAATTTTGAAATGCAGGAGGAGACAGCAAATATTAGCTGATTGAAAACAATATTTGCTGCATTCAAAAAGAGGTCTAACATGGTATTTTTAACCTTCTCTAGTCCATTTACCGCTGAATTTCTCATTTTGTTGAATGCAAAATTTAGGTCACTACAACCAGCCAGCTGCTGTCTCTGGTCCTCACACAGAGCATTCTGCTTTGCTCTTTTTCTCTTTAGTTTGCTTTTAGCATAGAGTGCAAGGAGCATCCCTTGAGTCTGAGACAGAAGTTTAAAATATTGCCACCTCGTTCTCTTCACACTTGACTCAAGAGATGCTCCACCACTGTCAGGCCTGTGGTGAAGAAGACAATCAAACTTATGGTTGCTGTCCTCTCTCCTCCCTGAAACATGTTGCTAGTAACATCTAAAGGACTTTTCTTATGAATAAAGACTGAAAAGTGTGAAAGTGTAAAAAGGTAACAGTGCCATACTCAAGGTAATGTTAGGAAGGAATAAGGCAAATCTGGTTTTCTTTTAGGGATTGGCACACCTTCATGCTCACCATGTCATCCATCGAGATATTAAAGGACAGAATGTTCTTCTCACAGAAAATGCAGAAGTAAAATTGGGTAAGCTTCCTTAAATGTGTGCTAGAAACCTGATCACTAGAATTTAAGATTTCCATCTTGACTCAGAAAGAACTTTCAGTAACCTAAGTGCAGCATGTGTGTCAAGTATCATTAATGCTTGTGCTTACAAGGTGTCTGTAATGTAGAAAGAGTTGAAAATGTGAAATGTTCTGCAAGGGTGTCCCTCACAGCCTGAGGACAATAAAGGAGTCACTCACAGAGCCAGCCCAGTAAGTCACAGCACCACCAGGCTTTCACAGAACATCCTGGGATGTAAAAGACTTCCAAAGTAAAAAAGTTGGGGAAACAAATTTTGCTAATACATTTTTCTAAAGGAAGTGGTCTTAGAGATTTGCATAAATCTAACAGTAGGTGGAATTACTCATGTGTAAGGGTTACCACTGAATAACAGTCATCTCTCAAAAAAGTTGGAGGATTTACTCATTTCCTTTTATTACTGTGACATGTTAGTGTTGACAACTTCTGACTTCGTAAAACTAAACTCAAGTACGTATCTCTCTTGAGGAGGGCATGTCTTTCATGTTTTGGAAAGACATCACAGGGAAGTGTTTTAAAGGAGAAATCTCAAGGGGATCACTTCTTATTTGTGATGATCTTTACAGTCCCTCTCTCTTCAAGTGAAAAAATTCACTGTAGCATTAGAAAACAACAAATAACAAACGTGGCTTGTGGATGTGGGGTAGGAGATTTGGAAGAAACAAGTAAAAATAAATACTTTAAATCTCATTATGGTTTAACCTTGTGGCAGAAACCTGACTTCACTGAAGTCAAAGGGAGTTTTGCTGTCAAATTAAATGAAGGCAGGATTTTGCTTGTAGTATCGGTATATGTACTAACTGTCAGCTGTTCCCTCTCAAAACAGGTAAGATGGGAATGCAGTGTGTTTTTATGGTCTTGTATAGTTACTACTTCCAACATTCTTCACATGGTTGACAAAACAGTTCAACCTCTCTAACTCTGGGTAAAGATGAAACAAATTTACTAAGTATACTGATTTTTAAAAATAAGAAAAAAAGTTGTTTCCAGAGAGATTTAGCTCACATGTCTTAAGGCAAAGAAGCTAGAAAGCCAAGAGGTTCTCAATTCAGTTCTATTTCACCTCAGTGTGAGAGTTTGCACTTCCCATCAGAAGCACAGAATGATCCCAAAGATCAGGTCCACCTTCTTCTTGGAGAAGGTTTGCTAAGCAAGCATATGAAATTATAGCACTACAAATTATTTTGCTTTGCAGATAATCTGCAGTGAGGCAACATCAGTGAGAAAATCTGCTCCTTGATGGTAACCATGGGGCTGTCTCCTTTCAGTCCTTCTCTTTCCTCTTCCTTTGTCTCCTCTGTGAATAGCACTCCAGTGCTATCCCAGTGGATCCAATTAGTATATCTTGGGGTTTTGTTCAAAGAGAAATACAATCACATAATTACTGCTTGTATAGACCCTTTTCATATTTGAACAAAATCATTTTTCTATACAGTCCTTGTCAAAATTTCACCCTTTTCAGGACAAAGAGAACCACACGATTCACTCATTATAATGATCAAAGATGAGAATAAAGTAGTAGATTCTCCAGTTTGTTCTGAGATTGTGTATGAACAGAGAGAAGGATTTATTCTAGACTCCTCAAAATGAAGTCTTATGGTGGTTCTTTCCAGCTTTCATGAGTGGCTATATTAGACACATCCAAATTTGCCTCGTGTGTAGATACTATTTTTCTTTCAGTCTAGTTGAAGACCTTGAGTCCTACTCAGTGTAGCATTTAAATTAAGCATAAATTATTACATAATGTTTTGGTAGAGCAATTCCTCTTGCTGTAACTCACCAGGCAGATTTAGCATGCTGTTTATTTAATTCTGGCAAAAAGAAGGGAAAAAAAGAGGCAGTTAAATTTCAACTGGATAAGACATGCTGGAGGAACTCAGATTTCATATATATTGTAGCCCAAAGGTTTGATGTTCTAAAAAGTATGAAACTGACCAAGCACACACTCTGCCATGTGGATACAACTTTTTGCTTATTTCTTTACCTCTTCTTGGCTTTTCAGTGGATTTTGGTGTAAGTGCTCAGCTGGACAGGACTATTGGGAGAAGAAACACATTTATTGGCACCCCATATTGGATGGCACCTGAGGTCATTGCCTGTGAGGAGAACCCAGACTCCACATATGATTACAGAGTAAGTGACAAACACTCCATAAGGTAAGAAAACGTGTGGGTTATTGCTGAAATCCTGCTCATTTGAAAAGTTCAAACTTCCTGCCTTTTAAACCACGGTAGTACTAGAACTGCACAAACAGAAGTATTTTAATATGTGGGTGGAGGCTCTTTTTAAGAGTGATGTTTCACTGTGAGTATTTTTTCTGAATTTTTAATACATGAAATACATTTTCATTAACTTCCCTGCAATAAAAAAGTTCTAAGAGAGTTGCAGGTCCGGATAGAAAAGAAAGTAAGAGAGGAGTTCCAAAGGAATACATGAGTTAGTGTAATAATAATATGGCAAGTTACTGCACACTGTGGTAGAGCTGTTTTGCTCTGTACTCAGCTGTGAATCCTGAGTTAATTGGCAATAATTAGTATCCCTTTGCTCATTCATAAGCATGTGACTGCAAGTGGTTTCCCATCCCAGAATGGTATCTGGTCAGTGGCAGGGTGAGAAGGCACAGAATTTCCTGTATTTCAGTTGGTGAGCATTGCCTCTTGTCCTTACCATGCAGCATGTTCTCCAGGGATGGCTTTTTGAGCAGGTATCTTCTGGGTGACCCTGCAGACACTCTTTTAGTTCTCCCCATTGCTACTTTGTACCTCTCCTTCCAATTGTGGCTGCAGAAATATTTATGAGAGGGACCTGATATTGCTTCCATTTACTAGTGATTCAGAGGCTGTGATTCTCCCTTGCTGAGACCTTTTGTGCTGCACTGGCCCAGTGAGGTCATGTTGTGTGTGTCAGTCATGACTAAAGAATTTTATATTTTTTTCCGTATCATACCAATCTTCTACTGAAACTTCAAGAAGTTAATCTCTTGTCTTCATTCCCCAGTTGATTTCCTTCTCCAAATGTGTACTTACCAGAAGATATAATCTTAAAGAATGTGCACCCCTAATTCTTGAGCTTTCTTTGCCTTCAGTAATAATCCTGGTTTGTCTGCTTCAAAATAGATACTGCAGATGGTAGTTTAAAACTGATCAGCAGAGGGTTTTGGAAGCACTTTTGCAAACAGTGCTGTGACACAGAAGATGGCACAGAGCTCTTCTTTCCCACAGACTTATACCTGATAGGATGGGCTGAGTAGCAGGAAGCTACTCTGTAACTTCTTGCTCTTCAAAAATACCAGAACAAACAAACAAGACAAAACAAGTACAAATATACCCACATAAATAAATATGTTTGTATACACACTGAGCTCTACAAACACTGCTGTCATCCTCCCTTACACCTGTCTGCCTCTCATGCTTTGGAAGTCCAAACTAAAATTCCTTGTAGCCTGGATGTTTCTCTCACTGTCCTCAAAACCTGCAGTACTACCCCTTGAAGACTGTTAATTTTCAGTCATTTATTTAATAACAAGTTGGGATTGTGGATCTATGAAATCTCCACCAGTTTTGTTGCTGAATCCCTCCACAATCTGGGATGTGAACTGGCTTTCAGCTTGTGTGAAGAATTCAGAGCAGCTGGACTGAGAGGACTCTGCTGATAAAATTAGATTTAGAGTGCTGGGCTGGGTATGAGCTGCTATTCATTAATGGTTTATTCCTTCTAATATTTGAAGGTTTTCTGTCACTCTGGGTTTTTTTTAAAGATAAGTTTTAGAGAGGCTCTGCAAGTTGGTTTGGCCACGTGCCTCTCATTTGGCTAATTTAGACACAAAAAATAGTGAAATAATGCACATGATTAATCAAGTGGAAATGTGAGAAGTTTTTACAGCCACTGATGGTGGTTGCAATTTACCTTCCATGATCAAAACCTGGCCCTTGGCACGCAGATCAGCTGATTAAGAGAACTTCACTCTGTTAACTGAGCTGAACATACATTGTGGCGTAAATCTAACTGCATGATGTACTCTTCTCTCGTGCCCAAAAATGTGTGACTAGAGACTTTGTACAGAAAATGTCAGACCTCAAGGCCTGACAATCATTCCTGTTCCATCAGTGTAGAAACTCAGCAATGACTGCTCTGAAATAAGCATTAAGACCAAGAATTATTTTTGGCCAGAAGGAGAAGGGTGAGGCACTGCTGTGTCTTGCTGCCTCATGAAAACAGATTTAAGACACATATTTAAACAGTGCCTGGTATATTCTGCCTGGCTCTTGTTTTTTGAATGCAGAAGGTCTGTATTTTGGGGCTGCCTGCTTAAATGATGGATCAGTTGTTCAGAGTTGCATGGGAAATGGGAAGCTTCTGGCTATTAGCATGTTTCCTAAAAGCTCAGTAAGGGAGTGGGAGGGAACAGAATATGTGTCACTCCAAGTACAACAACATGATCCAGGAGAGATCTAGGGAGACTGTTAAAAAAAAAAAAAAAAAGAAGAAAACAAACAAATGAAACAAACAAGCTTGAATGCTGCAAGCTGCAATGTGCATTGTTTCTTTTCCTGCAGAGTGACCTGTGGTCTCTGGGAATCACTGCTATTGAAATGGCTGAAGGAGCTCCTCGTAAGTGATTTGGCATAAAGGTGGGGGTGTTCTGTGTTAAAATACCTCATGCTTGGCTGATGCACTGGTGCACAGAGTTCTGGTTCTGTCTGTATCTTTAAAAACACTCTATGACTTTTTCCCATTTGGACTCTATTGCGTTCTTCTTCCTTTTAGACTCTTTCAGTATATGTTTTGATTCCTTGCCTTTATCTCCTGGGAAAACAAAACTTCTTTTCTTAAAGTTCTTGTTAGCATCAGTTTGGTGATTGCTGCCTGTGGATACAACTAAGCAGAAGTGATGGATATGTTAGCAGAAAATACTGGCTGGAGTGGCTTAGGGTTTAGGTCACTAAAAAAGTCATGGCAGTGGAAGAAGGTAGGCCTAAAGGTTTTTATTTTTGCTCTGAAACTGACTTGCTTCTCACAGATTTTGGGACTAATATGATATTTACTCACACGTAATGGCTTTGATCCCTGACCACTCTCAGGCTGACAGCAGATTGCTGCAGTTTTACAGCCTTCTGCTCCAGAGAGCCTCTTGCAGGTCAGGCAGAGATCAGGGGGTGCAAAGTCCTTGTGCATTTCTTTGCATGAAGGGCTGGTGGCTTTGCCCACCTCCTGCAGGCAGATGGGATGTGGGGGGTATCCAGTCACTGCTGAGAGCACGGGAGCTGAAATCCATCATCCTCTGGCCTAAGTCTGAGAGCATGTAGGCTGCTTTTAAACAACCCACTTGGCTGTTCTCCCATCAGACTTGGTTTTTAGCAGGAGCCAGCTGGAGTTCAGAAGCACTTTCAGACCCTGTGCTTTAGCCTGACTGAAGCTTAGTCCCGAGACATGAGTCCATGGGGACTTCGGGAGAGACTTCGTAATTTTGCATGCCAGTTCCTCATGTATTTGATGTTTTCCCTAGTTTTGGCAGGGAAATGCTGTGGATTATATTCTGTTGCCTTGTGTTTTGTTTACTGTAGTACAACAATGTCTGGGACCCAGAGCTAAAAACCAGACTTCTGCCCCTCATTTCCACTGTATCATACATTATTGAATATACTAAGGAAAAATCAAAGCCAGAACCAAAGGTGGGAAACTATGGCAGGTGGAGGCAGACAGAGAAATTAATAGAATGTAGGGAAAGCTTTGCCAGAGCATAGTCTTCTCACTTCTACTGGTTCTATAATGCTTTAAGTCCATTTCTGTTAAGAGCATTGCTGCTGAACACCTAAATATGATAAGAAATCAGACTTCGTGCAGTTCCTATCAGTTGCCATTCAGTAGCCCTGTTTGGTGAAGGAAGACCTTTTACCCTCAACATTTCTCCCTGCCAGATAGAACACACTCAGAATTCCATACAAAGTGCCTGGGATAGATGGGATGTATTTGCTTTCTGCTGAGTTCCTCATAGCTTCAACTTTCCACAACAGTAGCCCTAAAGAGAAGTACTGTGGGCTGGAGAGAAGTAGTTTCAGAATGCAGGAGTGGAATCTGTGGCAGATTGCCTGATAATGGTGCTGCCATTCCCAGAGCACAGGATGGATGAAATGTGTGCTCAGTCACTCTGCTCTGTGCCACAGTGCAGGTTTTGAGCTCTGTGCTTTGGATCAACTTTTCTTCATCCTGGGTTTTCTCATATGCCATGGACAATGTGGCAAAGAGTTTGGTTAAAATGGAGCTTATCATTTATCTGAAACCAGAAGCCAGACATAATAACTACATAAATATTTCAATCTCAGCTTTAACTTCTGTTTATGTGCAGACATGCTTTTATGTATGGGAAAGGTGAGCTTTTTTATGTCCTTCCAAAGCTATATACATAGAAAATATGAAGAAAGTTGTACTTGTTTTTGCCTTGCAGCCCTTCTTTTGAATCTCTTTTAGCTGAAAATCTCTATGTACTCAGAGGCTTGATTTCTTGGCTGTAGTGTGAATTTGGTTGGCTCCTGGTGGGGTTCTGGGGCAGATACTGTGATGTTGCAAATGGGAAGTGAGATCACAGGGGGTACATGCATCCTTCCATAATTTGTGGTTTCCTTTGCAGCCCTGTGTGACATGCACCCCATGAGAGCACTCTTCCTCATCCCAAGGAACCCGCCCCCAAAGCTGAAATCCAGAAAATGGTAAAGAGATGTGTAAAAAAACCTGCATTTTTGCTGCAGTGGGCTTAGGAGGGCTTTTAGCTCTCTTGTCCAGAGACAATGATTTTGTTAAATCATGTAGTTATCTAGGAGCTGATTCCTAAGAGCTGGATTGAGCCAGAGGGAAGATATAGTTTACCTTTGGGAAGTAAGACCTTTCTTTTGAACTCTGACTAAACTGTGGCAGTTGTTTCATTTTGGTGTCTGTGGCCAAAATTCAGGATAAGCAAGGAAGGCTCAGATGTGCTGCATGTGGTCAGGGCTTTATCAGAAGGTTGCTTGGATGTTGTGAAGCTAATGACATTCACCTGCCCCATAGAGAATTACTTTCTGTTTTAAATTAAGTGTATAAAGAAAATCTTCACCTTATCAAAAGGTCAAGGGCATTTTTGAAAGGTTTGTGTTGGCCAGATAGTGGTTTTGTTGATCAGGATGTAAATTCAAGGTAACAACTCCTCTGAGAGGGTGATGAGGTGGAGTTCACCATCAGCACTGTGCTGGTCTCAGGAGTCTCACTGGTAGCAGACCTCAAATTATGTTTCTCAGTTCCAGTGTAGAAGGAAACCTTGCAAATTTAATGCTTTCCACCACTCAGGGGTAGTTCTTGGTCCACAAGTTGAAAAGGATTATTGGTCTTTCTCCACTATTTTGTCTTTTTTTAGGTCAAAGAAGTTCCTAAATTTTGTTGAAAGCTGCCTTGTAAAGCATTATTTGCATCGTCCATCCACGGAGACCCTGCTGAAGCATTCCTTCATCCGGGACATGCAGAACGAGCGGCAAGTGCGCATCATGCTGAAGGATCACCTGGACAGGACAAGGAAGAAAAAAGGAGAAAAGGGTAACATGGCAAAACCTAAATAAAGGGCACTTCAGAGAGCATGTCCTCTTCAGATTTTGGCAGCAGAGCACAAGGCAGATGCAGCTGAAACACTAGAACAAGGAAAATTGAGAAAGTGCTGTCCTTGATAGTGGGGCCATTTTGAAGATGCCTTTGTCCAGGCTTAGGTCCTTAATGGTGTTTTAGTGCTAAAGTCATTGGAACCTTGAGTTACTGAGAGGAGCCCTGATGCTAGCAGGGAGCAAGGACTCCAAGTAAAGTCTAGGTCTCTGCTTTCTTGAGCAGTGTTTCCTGATCTCTCAGTTCATATTTCTATCCTAGATCAAATTGATTTACCTGTTGGATCTCCATATAATTTTGTCTTGTGAGTTCTTTGTGGGCAGCAGGACTCTCTAAGTGTTTTGCAATGGAGTGCACAAAAGAGACCTGGAGAAGCTCCAGTGAAATGAAGATGTTATATAATGAATCGCTTCCTTCACAGTGTGTATGAAGAAAAAGAGAGTTTAGATTTGTTCCAAATGCCAGCCTTGCCCTTCAGAGCAAAAGCTGGAAGAAGCAGTGCAGGAATGGGGTGATACTTGTGAAAATGATTGTGCATGGCAGACTAAGGTCTGTGCAAAGGGGACAGAGACACTGGGCCTGTTGACCAATGACCCTGCCCTCTCTCCCCTTTTCCCCTTCAGTGTGTTTATACTGCCAGAAGCACTGTGAGGATCAGGGACTGTGAGAGCAAACTTGGAAAGCACCATGGTGTTGCAAGGTGTCTTAAAAATGCTCTGATTTGACAACAGGACTATTTGCACCTAAAATGAAATTGCTGTTGCAAAGTAGATTCACTGACTCCTGTAGCAGTTGCAAATTCTGTTGCCTCTTTCAACTATGAATCTCAAAGCACACTGAAATGGAAAGATGGTGAGTTAGAATTTCTCACAAATGCCCTTGAGAGGGGTGGAGGAGTGCAATGATAACAGTCACTTCTTCATAAATAGTTATATTTTGACCTGAAAATGCTATTTTTAATCAAAACTCCCTTGAAAAGGAGAATAGTATGGAATTGCTAGACTACACACTTCAAAATAGTAACTTCAAAAAAAATGAAGTCCCAATTTAGCATGTAATACAGCCAATAATGCAGGGTAGGACCAGTTTGAAATTATCCTGTAAAAACTGCCTTCATGTCAGTCTTGAAGAGAACTTTAAAACTATGAGTCAGATTTTAAAACTTTGTGCTAAAACTAGTATTAGATTTTGTTTTCTTTTTTGCTTACTTAATTATTCCCTTTGATACAAAAGGAAACCTGAATTTACTGGTGGCCTCAGCAGAGCCATGACACAGGTACAGAGCAGCAGAGCAGGGCAGTACAAGCTTTTATGTCCTATCTAAATGTCTTTTTGAAGAACCCCTCTGCTGGTGGTGCTGTGGGTGTTGGGTTTCTCTGTGGGTTTAGCCTAATTTGTTTCAGATTATGGAAGTAGGTTAGTTTTGCAAAACCAATAGAGTCAGTCACGGGAAAAGGTGGGTGTGTGTAAAGGGGCTGCCCTGAATCACTATCTGAACTAGATTTTGAATTATATACATGGATATTTTGCCTCCCCTCAGCCTCCCAGTACAACATGTGACTTTTAATTTCCAATTCCTCCTTAGCCTGCAGTTCAGGCTGAATGCTCAGAAACAAAGTTCAAGATCATGTCTTAAATAACAGCATTCTCATCTGGTGTTTGTTTATTCTCTTCTTCAGAAGAAACAGACTATGATTACAGTGGAAGTGAGGAGGAAGATGATGAGCTGAATGAAGATGAAGGAGAACCAAGGTTAATTTTATAACTGAAATAGAAAATTTGACTGCCCAAGCTGTTCTCATTGAAGGCAGCCCTCCTCAGCCAGAACAGCTTTCTTAATTTGCTCTGAATCCCTAATCTCCTGGGTCCCCTTTGGTAGCTTTAACTGTTTTGTAGCTGTCAAACATAACTGCTGAGTATAAAATGTCTAATAAGCTGCTGCTTTAGTTTCCTTGCAGTAGGGGGGAAACTGTCAAACGAAGGACCCAGTAATCAGCTTCAAGCTGGTTTGTAGCACACCAAGTGTGGCTGTAGAGTCAGCTGCTGGAGATATATCGTGATTTGGTAACAGAACAACAAACATCCCAAAGCACCTCCTATTGTCTCTTTAATGCTATGTTTTGTCATGTAGAAACCTCCTCTTTGTTTCAGCTCCATAGTTAATCTCCCGGGGGAGTCAACTCTCCGCCGTGAATTTCTGAGGCTGCAGCAGGAGAACAAAAACCGTTCTGACCCTCACCGGCAGCAGCAGCAGCTGAAGGACCAGGAGAAGTACAAGAAGCAGCTGCTGGCAGAGCGGCAGAAGCGCATCGAGCAGCAGAAGGAGCAGAGGAGGAGGCTGGAGGATGTAGGGGGCTGGCTTGTGTTGTTATTCCATGTCTCATCACAAATCAAAAATGCACCTGTAAGGAGTAGGCTTTGCAAGGCAAGAGGGCTGTGTTAAATTGTCAGCTCAGCCTGGATCGTACTCTTGCACCTGGGGAGAGCTGTGTCACTTTTGAACACAATGGTTTTAGATGGGCTCTGTCATTTTCCTGCTGGTAACCTGCCCTGAACTCTGTGAGCAGAAGAGGAAGGGCATTTTGCTTGAGTAGGTCTGGTGGTGGTTGCCCTGGCAGATGGGATGAGAGATCCCCATTTCTTCCTCAGATGGATTTCCCAGTTTGCAGTCTGTTGGTCTGGTCCAGAGTCTTGGCCCTGCTTTTGTTTAAGATATTAAAAGACAGCTGGTTGCCTTTTCAGCTGCCTGACACACTATTGTCTTAGAGGCAGAGCTAAATCATAAAATCACAGAACCATTAAGGTTGAAAAAGACCTCTAGGATCCAGTTCAGCCATTAACCCAGCACTGATGTGTCCACCACTTTATCTTGGTCCTAAGTGCCACATCCACATACTTTTATTAACACTTGCAGGAGAGGTGGTTCCATCACTTCCCTGGGCAGTCTGTTCCAATGCTTGACCAGCCTTTCAGTAAACAAATTTTTCCTAATATCCAATCTAAACCTCCCATGGCCCAATTTGTTTGTTACCTGGGAGAAGGGCCTGACCCCCCCTGGCTGCAACCACCTTTCAGGGAGTTGTGCAGAGCAGTAAGGTCCCCCCGAGCCTCCTTTTCTCCAGCTGAACACCCTCAGCTCCCTCAACTGCTCCTCATCAAACCTGTGCTCCAGACTCCTCCACAGCTCTGTTGCCCCTCTCTGGACACACTCCAGCCCCTCAATGCCTTTCTTGCAGTGGCACAACACAAAAACCACCACCATGTCTCTTCTTTTGAGTATCTGACTAAACTCAAGCATTGTGTGAGCACTTCAGAGCTTACATTTGTGAAGCACACTGCTGCTCCAGCAAAATGGGAACTCTCTGGGAAAAAAAACCTTTTCTTCTTGAAATGTTGGGAAGACATTTGTCATTAGATTAGTTGCCAACTGTCAGGGAGATCTCTCAGAAGTGACACATCTGCCCTGGGCTGCCAAAAGGGCAGAGGTTTCACTTCAGCTTTGGCAGTCACAATGGTGGCAGCTTGTCCCTGCCCACTTCTGCTCTGTGGTGTGTCAGGTGTCCCCCCTTCGGTGACTGCAGAGCAGGAAATGGGCCTTGTGATTTATGAGCACTGGCATCAGTAATTGGTGGCTACTAAAGTAAAGTAAAATAAACATTGTTATTCCCTGGCTTTCTTCCAGCACCAGAGGCGAGAGCAGGAGCTACGAAGGCAGCAGGAGTGTGAGCAGAGGTGGTCAGAGGAGAAGGTCAGTCAGAGGGAAGAGGAAAGGGGTAAAGAAGATAAAAGGACTGTGGAAGATGAATACTTCATAGTAGATGGACAGAGGAAATTAGAAAAGAAGCAGGTATGAAAAGGGTGTTTGCTGACAGCAGTTTGCAGCTCCCTGTTCTGTATGTGATGTCTTCTCAATTCCCTGAGGGTGTTCCCATCCTCTGAGTCATGGACCAAGGAGGGACTTCACTAATGCATTTACTGCCTCTTGTTCTCAGATTCAGCCTTCCTTTGAGTTAACTTAGATGTTACTGAGTCACTCACCTTATCTACAGCAGGGACATTGCCTCTCCCACTTATGTCCCTTCTGCTTCTCTGTGCTGAAATGGTCTGATTAAAATTCCTTTACCCTGAAAGCTTCCAGCATCGGCTAAACCTAAGGTTAAATCTCCAGTCCCCATTTTGCATTCATGTTTTAACCAGGACCACTTCTTTTTCACAAAAACAATGGAAGGAGGTCAATTTTAATGCTGAACTGTCATTATCGAGTCTGTCACCTTGGCCACAATGTTTTTCTAATGTTTCAGCTGGAAATTGATTTGTAATCAAACAGAAGCATGCAGTCTTTGATTAAAGACCTCTGGTTTTAGGAAAAGTAAAAAGATCAAATATGATTTTCTGACCTGCTGTCTAAAAAGCTAAACAATGTTTGGTGCCACTTTATTCTTCCTGTTGCTCGGGGTCCTGACTCTTCTGTCAGCTCTGCTGGAATTGTGGTCACTTTGTTCTTTGAAAAGTCACTATTTCCAGCAGGCAGCTTGATTGTCTCATTGTCTCTGAGGTTCATCACTCTGTTTTCAGAAGATGGAAGATGTGCAGCACAACAGGAAGATGCACCGAACTCTCCCCAAAGATCAGACACAGCTGCTATCTCTCCAGCATGACCACAAGCAGAAGAAGAAGGAGCCTTCCAAGAGTTCAAATGCAGGACTGCATCCTCCATCAAGCAGCACAAGCAAAGAGGTACTGTCTTGGCCAGGGCAGCATTTTGGTGCTTTGTAGTTGATGATGCTGTAGGAATGCTGAAGCAGAGAGCAGACTGATCTTTAAACCTACATCTGGAGCTTGACCTGCCTTACTACACACTTATGCTACAGTCTTCAGTTTCCATTGAAATTCAGAGGATAAGGAAAGGAAGAATGTGTCACTTCTGCTTAAGTTGTGAGAAGGGTTTCATTGGTGAGTGGAGAAATGAGGCTCTTCTGGTCAAGTAGGTGTCATTCCCTTGTCTTTCAAAGAGGCATGAAATAAAGTAATACCACTTGAGGTTTAGTAGAGGTCTTTGCCTGATGTTAGGGTTCACAGAATTGACCCAGGCACAGAACAGCATCCTGCCTCCTGAGCACAGATCTCTGTGCTCCAGAAAGCATGCTGTGACAACTTTTCTTGGTTTTTATGTCCCAGGATAAAGTTTGATGGATTAGGGGTAGCCACATATAATCAGTCTGTACTGTAATCAGTTTTCCTCCTTTGCTAGCTCTGACTGAATTTCTTCCCACCAACTCATTCTGATCACCGTCACCAAATCATGAAAAGCTCTGGGTCCATTTCCATACATTATCTCCTCATTCCTAGCATGCTTTTTTATATAATCCCAACTGGTTAACCCAGTTCTAGAGCTGGTGTGTGATTTGTTGTGTCACTAAAGTCTGGGTCAAAAATCTGAGCAGCTCACAGGTACCTCCTCAGTAGAAGAATGGGTGTGATGTTCTCTGCAGTCATGGCAAAGTA
Source organism: Toxostoma redivivum (assembly GCA_013397375.1). NCBI lineage: Eukaryota > Metazoa > Chordata > Aves > Passeriformes > Mimidae > Toxostoma > Toxostoma redivivum. The sequence continues at coordinate 148,120 of VXBI01001939.1, forward strand.
TCTTCCCAAAATGCCCAAACAGAGGCATGAGGAGAGCTCATGCACATGTAAATAGGAGAAATGCAGTGCAGCTTCTTAACACCTTGCTGCTGCCTTTAAGCAGGTGCCATCTCTGTCATCTTGCATGTGTGTGCTGCAGCTATGCCCTGAGCTGAAATGTCTTGCATTGATGAATAGTTAAATGTAAGTGCTAGGATTGGTGAAATGATGAATTTCAGTAACTGAATAGAGTCTGCAAACAACCCGGCAGCAACATGAAGACAGGAAAACAAAAGATACTAAGCTCCTTGTTAGAGGAGCAGTTTATGAAAACGAGAGTAATTCTATTTGAAGTACAACCTAACTGTGAAAACCACAAATGCCCTGGCTCTAAAGGCTTTATTGTACTGACTGATTAAACAAATCGTTACTGAAATTTGAATGAACAGCTCTTGAAATCAGTATTTGTTTGATGATGGAGGGCTGGGTCTTATTCCAGCTGAAGAGCAAATTGAGTGTGGATAGAGAAGTAAGCTGCTTTTTCTAAATATGACATCAAAGTCAATAGAAAAGCTTTGCTTTTGCTAGGCCTTTAATGGGTGAAAATGCAACTCAGATGCTTAATTTATTTTCTACTTTATCATAATTAGAAGGCAAAAAAAAACAATAAAATGCTGTCTTGGATACTTATCTCTGGTTTTGGCATGTGTTTTGTAAATGACTCCTTGATAGAAAACTGAAATATGTTACAGAATTCAGTATGCAGCCACTGTTAACTTTTAATTTAGTGGTGAAATACAATATAATTAGTTGCAGTTTAGTTGCTTTTTAGGTTCATAATATGAGATTTTTGTCATTATGGCTACAATAATATATTCTAGTTTTAAGGATATTGTACGATATTATTTACTTAATCTCAGAACTTCTTGGAAGTCACAGATCCTTCCTACTAAATTGATAATTGGTGGTACAGGTCTGCATTTTGTGGTTGAGATTTTTTTGCCAGCAGTTGTAACTATTTGCAACAATCTAAAAATGCTTTAGAGTTGTAACTGTTTTTAACAGGGATAAGTCAGTGATTTTACTCCTGTTGATACTGATCTTTTCCAGTTCATTAGTCAGAGAGATGTTTGTTCCTCTGTTGAGAGGGACCTGCATGGGGACAGTGGTGGCCTATTCAAGAGTGACTTTGTTTGTACTTTTTAGGGTTCCCATTTCTAGGACCAATCATCAATACACAGAAGTTCTCAAGAATTATTGTTTCATTGAGACATTAAAAACAAACAAAAAAATCCTAAAACCCTCCAGAGCCTCAAGTTTAATGTTTGAGGGTGCAGAACTCTCTCTTGGGAGTCCCTTGTCTTTGCCATTGTGCTTATCCTGTCCCCAGCAGGTCCGGACAATTTCCCCCTGCACACCTGTGCCCAGATGTGAGCTCATTCTGTGCTGTGTCTGGTCCCACCAGCACCAGAGTGAAGGAGCTGGGACTTGGGCTGACAAGCTCAGGCTGACACTGCACTAGCTCAGTGCCTGGATGGGGGTTGGCATCAGTTCTGGAAGCCCAAAGTATCACCTGCATGAGTTTGCATCTGGATCATAAAACCTTTCATGCCAGCTCCCATTGGGCACAGAGCTGGGGGGTGAATTATCATTTCTGGCTTTTACATTTTCTTCCTTGTTTATGGTAAAATTTGCCTTTCATTATTACAAGTTGCAGGTCATGAAATGTGCCCTGAAGAATATGTTCACTGGGGCAAGAATTTCATGGTGCTTGGCTGTGGTTGCTTTTTTTAGTAAGGGGTTTATTTAAAGGTTTTGGTCTTCTTTTTTTCAACACTGGGGATCTGTGAGACTAAGTGGAATAATTTTCCATGTCCTCAGCAGTTTCTAGGCTGTGCTAAGAATATGCTTACCTTTCTGATACAGGCACAAACATCCAGATATAGTGAGAGATACCATTAAGAATGCCCACCCCCACACAGATAACAGAGTATTTTTATGGCATTAATCTCTAGTTTACTGTGTAGAGCAGTTTCCAGGCTGCTGATTTAGAGGATATGCTAAAGATTTACACCAGAGAATGAGAATTAGTCATGTTGAACAGAATTGAGAAGAGTAGTGAGGTCAAAACCACAGGATAAAGACTTCTGTAATGAGCAATGCCTTCAGGAAACTTGTTCCTTCTAGATCATGTTCCTCAGTCTTTCTCACAGTACAAGTAACATACCAAAAGACAGTGTTAGAAGTGTTTTAAGGTAGAAAGCAGCATGCAGTCAATGCTGTGGAAGGGGGTAATTAATGCACAGCAAAACAGGCTGCATGTTGTCAAAGATAAGTAAGTATAGACAGATGATTCCTCCCAGCTAAAATCTCAGCCTGCAGCCAAAGGAGTGGCCTAGAATACAGCAGATGAAAACTCAGGCCCTTCTCCTTGCTGCAGGTTGGAAACTTGATGGAAAAGGAAGTGGAAATAGTGGTTTGTACTGTGCCAGGGCTGTCCTCCTTGGTGGGAAAGTCAATCAGAGGTGGTGTGCACTGTGCTACTGTGGGACAGCATGCAGCCCACAAACCTGGGGCTCTCTGTGCAATGTGCTGCTGCTTTTGTCCTTCCCAGGCCGAGGACCGAGCCCAGAAGAGCGACAGCATCCAGCCCTCCCTGCAGTGGCCCCCGGCGCTGGGACACGAGGCCACCCCGCAGCCCAGGATGGGATCCGGGAGCAGCTCCAGCCCCTGCACCCCTGCACCACAGAGAGCCCTGGTAGTGCAGGTACTGCTGCCCAGCTGGGAGGAGGGGCTGAGGTGGTTCTAGGCAGGACAAAACCAGAAACACAATCCAACAGTCAGAAACAGAATTCCCTTCTGGCTCAAATGGCTGGGGCCTGTGCAAACCAGCTCCAAGGTTCTGTGGTGCCACCTCTGCTGCTGAGTTCTGTGTGGAATTACACTTAAGCACTGCAGATCAGGGTTAGGTAAGAGTTATTTTTTTATGCTTGATGCCTGATTGTTGATTCCATGAAACTCCTCTCAGATGTTTCACAGAAAGTCTGAGTGACAGTGCTGTTGCTGTCCCTGGATGATGTATTATTTATATGGTGCCATAAATGTATATGGCACTTCAAAAAACAAGTCCAGACACAAAATTTTCATGAGTGAAACTATGTAAACAATCAAGATTTTTATTGACCTTATGAAACAATCTGTAAATATGTGGAGATACAATAAGAAGCAATGCAGAATCAAATTTTACCTGTGGATAGAGCCTAGAAAGTCTTAGTCTTTTAAAATTTCAGTATTAGAGGTTGAAGTGGGATCTAAATAGTATGTATGTGGTGAAAACATTCTGATGAAGCTCTGCACTGGAATCCTTCTCTCAAAATATTTCAGCTCCTGATATTTTTACCAGTTCTGGAAGAGGTGATTCATGGTTCTCACAATGTGCCCAAAAATCAGGCCCCCTTTCAACATCCTAGTCACAGTGTATGAAGGAAGTAGCTTGGACTGCAGAGGTTTTTTTTCTCCAGTCTCTTGTGAAAGGACTGTAAGCATATATGAACAAAGGAAAAACTAAACAGCAAGTAAAAATGGAATAAACTACTATAAGTGTGAGCACAGCTCATTTAGCCTGGATATCTCCACTTGTTCTGAAAGTGTGCAGTGGCCAGAATAATCTTATTGCTGGTGTATTTTACATAGCATTTCATTTTTGCATTCATTCATTCCCTTAGAGAGGACATACAGTCAGAGTTTTATTCTTGGCAGCTCTCAGTTTTCACTGGATGGATGGATGGACAGTTTTTGTATACATCTCTCCAGTTGCTTCTGTGGGATTTAGCTAGTGCTTCTCACAGGAGGGTGGCATTCAGATCAGGCTTAGGCATTGTTTGTGTGCTGCTGTGGCATCTTGTGACCTCATTCTGTGCTGGGTCATGGAGTCAAAGGGGAAGATCAGACTACTGAGGAGGATGTGTTCTTGGTTACAGCCCAGCTGCTTTCAGAGCATGTCATGCTGTCTCACCAAAGCAGCAGCATGGGCCTGTATGCTTCTTTGAGCGTACCTGAAATTATGGGTTATTGCTATGAGATCAGGTTGTATTATTCTAAATGTTTCTTAAACTTATTGTTGATTTTGCTTGGCATGAGATTCAGGTGAACATCCTGCATTCAAGGTTACAAAGTCAAAGGCTGGTTTGGGTCACAAAGGACCTCTAAGAGTCACTTAGTCCAACCTCCCTGCCATGAACAGGGACATTTTCAACTAGATGAGGTTTAGAGCCCCAGCCAGCCTGATCTTGAATGTTTCCAGAGATGGGGAATCTGCAGCTTCTCTGGGCAACCTTCTCCAGTGTTGCACCACCCTCATCTTAAGAACTTCTTTCCTTACTTTCCTAAAACTCAGGGTTCTGACTTTACCCTTTGCCTGAGCCATATCCCTCAGGACTATGAGCTCCAGAAGTGTGTGATCACTGCAGCCCCAGCTGCCTCCAATCTTGAACTCACTGATTAGCTCCCCTGTGTTGGTGGCCCTCAGGACCAGTATTACATCCCCCCTGTCAGGGCTGCCTATCTGAAAAAGTTATCCTCTGTGCATTCCAGGACTCTGCTGGATTGCCTTCAGCTCACCGTGCTGCTTTCCCAGCAGATATCAGAGTAGCTGAAATTCCTCAGCAGGACATGGGGAAGCAGCTCTCCCCTCTCCTGCTCTGGTTTGTGCCCTGGAGCAAGTCTCAGAGTCTGAGAGTCTGGGAGGTAGATAATAGCTGGCTCTTAGTGTCTCTGAGTCAAAGCCTCCCTGGGCCTTTCCTCTTGCTTTGCTGTTTGGTGATGATGGAAGAATCACCAGAGACAGATGTTGTGAGCAGAAAGGCCTCATTTCACCTGATAGCTTTTACCTGGAAAAATATTTATGTGTGTCTTCTCACATCCTTTTTTTCCAGGGCCTGTTTGTTTGTTTCAAGTCACGAGTATTGTAAGTGGGCTGAGTTGATGGCCTGGCTTGCAGCATCAAATCACTGGAGAGCTATTGCAAGGTCTACAAGAAGGACATTTGTATCTTAGCCTTGGGCAGAGGCTGGCAGCTTCCCTGAGGCAAATATTTCAGCCCTGTAATAGCAATGGGAGCATCCGTAGTTTATGGCAGGGCATTTGGGATTCTGCAGGAGTACAGTGGCTGTACAGAGGATAGTCTTGCCATGCTTAGGTGCCACTCCTGGGATGAGAGGCTGCTTCACCTGGGACAAGTGATCATTCCTCTGCACCCTGTCAGTGCTTTCCCATTTTGCAGCACCTCTCTGAGCTGCTGAGGGGAGTGGTGAGGAATGAAGCAGTATTTAGCAACTTCTTTCACATTTCTTGATGGAAACTACACTACAAAAAATTCATGCTGTTCAGAGCGATGGTGTTACTTAAGGATAATAGCAGCAAGTGATGCACAGTGGTTGCTATGTGCTTTCAGTCCCCACTGGGAGGTGCCCTGGTACCCCCTCACAAGGCAGAGCTCCAGCTGGCAGTGCATGTGGACAGGGAGAAGCCAATCTGTGCTGCTGCCTGCTGTGTTCACATGGAGACCACATGAACTTCAATTGGTAATTTATAAATCCTCTGAAGGGTTATTTTTCCCTTTGCTGGTTGGGAGCAGCTGTTGATGCTAATGGCAGCATGTTTGGACATGCTGCCTGCATTAACTGGATGAGATGTTTTGGCAATACAAGTGATGGGTCAGGTAGTTAACTGGAGATTAAAAGACACAACAATATACTTGTGAAGTTCGGTATGTGGGTGCCTAGTTGATTTAAAATAAAAGCGAACTGTAGAGTTAAAATGCAAGCTGAATTCATCACAGATGCTGCACTGAAGAACTTCCAGGTTTGTCAGAGAGGGATCATCTGCCAGGACTGCTCTGCTCAGACACAAATGACTTCTTATTTTCAACAGTCATATTCTTTGAGATCTTGTGGCACATCCTGGATGCCCAAATCTCTCTCAGAATCATTTCACTGAAAAACTTAACACAGCTCCTGAGGTGAAAGGAGCATGATTTCTCTATCTGTATGCTGAGGGAAATGTGAGATACCACCTGTTCAGAGTGTACCGATTCCACCTGCTTTGTACCAGGTTTGTGTTTGCTGCAGTACAGTAGCAGATCTGGCTCTCTGGTTGTGGTGGTGTGGGATGAGCTGTTTTGGACTGCTTGCAGAATTTCACAGAGGCTTTTTGAACAAAGTCACTGAGTCTGATCTTCTGCCCAGCATCTCCTGCTGCCTTCTCCTGCTGCAGCATTTCCTCCTCCACTTTTTTAGTGGAAAAATTTAGCTCACATCTGAAATTAACTCCTGTGGTTTTCCTATAGGATTTGCTAGGTAGATCTTCTCTATTGTGTGGGGTGATGTGACTGAATCAGAACAAGAAGTCTAACAATATTACAAGAATTAGCTGTGTGTAAAGCCATGGACTGCCCTGGTATCCCAGAGTACACCTGCTCAGAAGTTTAAGAATTCTTTTTCCTTATGCTGTTTCCTAACAACACTTGCACTTTATCTCCTCTATGTAGATTCAGTTCAAATTAGTAATTTGGGCATCCTCCAAAAAGCAGTGCAGCCTGTCTTTTTAAAACTTCTTGCTTCTAAATGGTTTTAGACTAACTCTAGTAATGAGTCATTTGTGCTATAATACCTTATGTTATCATTTTGTGGATCAAAGTGTTCTTTTCCTTAGCTCAGTTACATGTTTATGGTTTGAAGACACACAGTAGGTAACCCTTTCTCTACCAAATCTTTCTGTACATGAGGAGAGCTGCTATTCTGTAGATATTTATTACAAGAAAAACAATTTAAGGTTCAAATCTCACTAGTTTAGAATCATTGTTAGGTGGGAGGGGGTTAATTTTTTTCCCTATACAAACCTAAGGAGAATATCAAACTCTGATTTTGGGGGTTATCAGATATGGTTTTGGCTTGCTTGTGGAAGCAGGTGTCTGTTCCTGGCTTTACATAGAACCAGTGTACTGGGCAGAGTTTGGATTCACCCAGTCACTTATATCATGACTCAGCAAGGCTTATTTATCCATGCTTTTAAGCACACATAGTTTTCTGGTAATCAGCAGGACTCAAAGACTGGAATTTAAAAATAAATATCTGTATCTTGATGAAAAAGTGGCAAGGAAAAGAAAATCCTCCTGTATTCTGATAATAATACACCTGCTACAAAACCTGTTTCTATACCCACAATGAATCACTTCAGGTGAAGACTTTGCTGCTCAAATAATCCTGGTTAACTAAAAACTATTATTAGAGACAATCATGTTGGGAAAAAAGGTATTTTGAAAGGACATAGATTATGAGATGTTACAACTGCTGAAAAAGCTGTTTTCTGTAAATAGAGTCAACAGAACATATTGTCCCAAAAAGGCAGGAAAAGTACCTGAATAACTAAGTGAACTTCTCAGGACTGATTTTGGCAGTTGACTTTGCTAAACTGGTCTAGGAGGTTGCAATGAGACATCTTTGACATCTTTATCTAGTTTTAGAATTACTGCCTGTCAATATTTAATTGACATTGAACATTGTTCTCCTGAAATTTAGTCTTGTACGGTTATAGAGAGTTCATAATCCTGTTATCTTCTTGAAAGCTCTGTGAAGTTCTAGTTCCTGTGGTTTATTTTTTAGGATGAAAAAACTGGAAAATTTTATAGGCGTACCTGATAAATCAGTAAAATACTCATCTGAGTCATTCTTTGGGGAAAGTGTACTGCAAGTGCCTCTGGTCTAAGTTGCAGTAACTCAGTTGGGACACAGGAACTGGAACTCTGACTCAGACAAAAATGGCAAACTTTATTCTTAGGCTTCCAAGTGTTGGAGGTGCTGATCTTGCCATGTGCTTGAGGAAGAGGCACCTCCCAGAGAGCTCTGGCCTAGCATTGCATGGGAGATCAGATGAGGTCCCGCTCAGAGAGTTTCTATGTATTGTCTTCATCTTGTGCCCAAGAGGATTTCTTATTTCAGGGAGGCAATACTCTCAGCTGGCACATTTGACTCTGAGTTTCTTCCTCTTTGGAAGACAGTAGTGTAGCAGATCATCAGTGTGTAGATTTCTTCTTTTACATACAGAAATCAGAGGACCTAATGTTGCCTATTTTAGCTTGAGTTTCGCACTGCTTACTTCTTGTTCCCTTCGAGTTAAGACTTTGTAAGGAAGTAACTTGATTCCTTCCCCTTTCCATGCTGTGATTGGGGTTTTTGCTATCCTAGTGCTCTAATTGGACACCTTTAGAGATGTTTTAAACACAGGCAGCTGCAATGGGATCACCTGGACTTGACCACCCATGAGGGTGTTGTCTGAACATAATTTCATTCTTTCTTACTGGATTCTCAAATTCGATCTCTCTTTGTTTCTTTTTTTCAAGTAATTGAAAAAATTGTTTCAGAGGAGGACCAGGGTCCCCTCATAATCACTGGAGCACTTAAAAGTGTTTGCAGCTGACTGTAGGTTGGTGGTGGCCATGCAAAGAATAGCTTGGATGTCAACATTTAAGTTAGAGGAGGGTTCCCACAGTGATTAGATTATGGAAATTCTGCAGTGGAAGCATTGTCCAGGTTTGAATGAAATATAGTGACTCCACAGCATTTTTTGCATCATCCAGGTAGTTAGTTCCCTGTGCATTGCCAAGGACCTATTTACTTCTCTATAGACTTAAGAAAGGTATGTATGTGTGTGTGTCTATATATATATATATATACAGAGAATAGATTTGTTTACTATTTCTTTTTTTTGTACCCTTCACCTTGGGATATTTGTGCCTAACATGCTGGAAATTAATAGCTCACTGCACAGTGAACAAGGTAAGTAGGGCTCTATCCAGACACAATATTCCTGCTACGCTTAGTAAATATTTATTCTCCCAAGCAGAAGCATTGATCACTGTTGAGACTGCAACCTGTTACCTAGGCAGGGAAGTGCAATTCAGTATGTGTTTTGTTTGTTTCAAGTGTGAGAATTTCCGGGCTAGTAAGGACATGTACCACAGCAGCTCCCTGTCAGACATGGTGACAGCACCGCTCAGCCCCGGGCAGGACGACGTGTTCTGGAGCACGGGCCACAGCAAAGAGCAGCCCCCAAAGGTGGGTGAAACTCGGGATGTTTGGCACCTTTGGGGGTTGATTGCACTGCACTGTGGAGTATCCACCCTCTGCACTTCACAAAAGCTGAAAATCTCGTTGCTTGTTTGTGAGCTGGGTCACACTAATCTAGAAAAAGGGATGCAAATTAACAGGCAGGTTGGTGGTGTGGGTTTATGTGTGTGTTGTGGTATAACACTGGCCAAAAGCTGGGCACCCACAAAAGCCATTGGCTAACCTTCTTTTGCTCTCAGCTGGGCAGAGGAGAGGGGAAAAAATTAATGAAGGGCTCATGAGTTGAGATGAGAGAAAAACACTCTAAGGGCAAAACAAGTTCAAATTTAAAGCTATAAAGTAAATTTCTTATTAACAGAGTCAGAGGAAGATAATGAGAAGTAAAATAAGCCTTTAAAGCACCTTTTTTCCCCTCAGTCCCTCCCACCAATAGTGCAGGGAGACAGGACGAGGGGATTTAGGTCAGTTTGTCACCTGAGCTCGTCTGTTTATTCAGGGAAATGAGTCTTTCCTCTGCTGTGCCGTGGGGTCCCTCCCACAGGAGACAGTTCCCATCTGGAAACTTCTCCACCGTGGCTCCACTCTCACGAGCCACAGTCCTGCCAAAACTACTGCAACGTGAGTCCCTCCCATGGCAAACAGTCTTCCCACAGCTGCTGTGCCGTGGGTCAATTATCCTCAGGGTGCAGTTCCTCTAAGGATAGCTGCTCTCGTTTGGAAGCAGGGGCCCTCTCTCTCCATTCGGGTCTCTCACTGGATCACAGCTTTCTCTGGCATCCGCCTGCTCCAGCCTGAGCACGTCTCCCACGGGCTGTGGGTGGATTTGTTCATACCCCATGGGCTGCAGGGGCACAGCTGCTTCACCGCGCTCCTCTGCGGAGTGAAATGAATAAGGGCAAGGAAATCAGCTCTGGGTGGGGGCCCGAGGGGTCACGTGCACCACCGCTGCTCCCGATGGAGGAGCCAGAGGAGGAGAAATCCAACTTTGCTGGGCAGCAGAGCTGCAGCTCCCGTCCTCACGAGAGTCCCTGCGATAAACGGCACTGGTTGACTTGTAGTCTAGGGATGTCTTGTCGGCTGGGTGCTGTTAGGTCATGGTGACAAGGCAGAAAAGTCCTTGGTTGGCGATTTCATCTTCTCCTTGGTTTTCCTACTTGGGAGTACCATTTTTAGTTCTGGATGTTATATTGGCTCGTTGTTTTTACGGGTTTTCTATTAGCGAGTTGTGTCCCATT
>VXBI01001939.1:158556-192953 GCA_013397375.1 Toxostoma redivivum
TCACCTCCTCCTCTTCCCTGTCTAGAAGAAAAACCGCTGCCAACAAGTTCCACCAATTCAAATATCAGGGTCCCGCAGCACGGAGAGGTTGATCTCATTCAGGTTCTCCCGCCACGTTTCTGCTGCCGGCCGGGCGGCCCCGCCGTCACTGTGCGGGCAGAGGCGGCGGCCGCGGCGCTGGCGCTGTTCAACGCCTCTCCTCGGGCAGGGCACCGGGAAGGAGAAGCCGCCGGGCCTGCCCTGGTGGCCCTGTCCTGGTGCCGCAGCGGGGCTGGCTGGGCTGGGCTGGGCCGGCCCGGCAGGCGAGGCTCGCTGCAGCCGCTCCGAGATGGCGGCGGCTGCGGCCGCACATTGCCGCGGGCTGTGCCGGGATGGCCCCGGCAGCGGCGCCTCGCCAGCCCTGGGAAAAACTGCCCGTGTGCTGTTTAGATTTTCTTCTTAAATCTCATCACAGAGGCATTACCAACCTCTGTAATTGGGCCAGCAGCACGTCCATCTTCAGGCCCATCAGAGATTGGCTCTGTCGGACATGGTGGAAGCTTCCAGCAGCTTCCCACAGAAGCTGCCCCTGTGACCCCCTGCTACCAAAAACCAGGCTGTGCCAAATCAACACAATGTATAATATCCACATACATATGATATCTGCGGGATCTGTGATTGCACACACACCTCTTTTGTTAGATCAGGTATTTGTAGTAGCCTGTTGGGTGAAAAAGTCTGGTTTGTTGTGGAACAGCTTGTTAGTTTGTGTAATCGAGGTGATGGTGTATTTCTCTTTCTAAAAGAATTTATAAGAACAAGTCCAAGACTATTTGAGCAGGAATTTATGCCCATGTGTGTATTTATTTTATTACTTTGCAGTTGGGGGGTGTCTCATTCCCCAGCCTATGGTAACAACATAAGGTAATCCACCAGCTGGGGAAAGCTACCTTCAGTGACTGCAGAATGCCTTTCACTGTCTGCTTTAAATATTGCCCAAGAATGATACTGACTCTGAGGAAAGATGTAAACCTCTTTCTGTCTGCAGCCTGAGAGACTGCACAGGCTTGGAGCAAACTGGAAGCACCTGCTGCTGACACGCAGCTTCCAGTGCTGATATCTTGGAATACCTCACCATAGATCCCACTGAAATATTGTTCATTTCTGTTGGTTAGTCTTATTTTTTCATTGATACAGGATAAGCATTAGGTTTATTGACTGAATCGAAAATATCAATAGCAACCTTGAAATGTTTGATTAAATCCTTAAGGTTCCAGAAAGGACAACCTCAAAATTTTACAGCAGGGAGCAGCCTGGCCATCAGAGAAGCCTTTCGGGGTAAGCTCTAAAGTGTTTTATGCTTATACTAAAACTAAACTTACACTATATATTTTATATAGGTACACTGTGCTTATACTGTGTTTTGTGCTTAAACTAATTTTTTAATGCTGCTTTTTTGTCAAGCATTTATTGTCAATAAATTAAATGTCAATAGGAAAACTAAAGTATCTGGCAGATGTTCTACCTCAGTGCCAGTGACATTGGTTTCAAAGGAGAATCAGGTGTCCAGGTGCTTTGGTGAGGGGGTCTGACCTCAACTCCTTGTACAGGCACTTTTAATTACAGTTTTTGCTGCTTATTTTGCCCGATAGTAGCTTGAACAGGCAGTTTGTAGATACATTGTGACAGTTTTGGCAGTCTGCCCTTAAGGCTGGTGTACTTTTTTCGTGTCCCAGGAGAAAAGACCATGGATGTCTAGAGCTCAGCAGCAAAGGGCAGCCCCCACTGGATGTCTAATCAGGGAACAGAATGGGTTGGAGAGACTGAAAAGTGAAGTAGATTTAGCTGAAATAACAAAGTGATGTGCAGCATTTCTGATGAGTCAGAATCAGAAACATTGTCTGAAATAACTTTCAAGTGAAATCAACTCCTAAATGCTCTCCTCTTGGGAATTAAAGGAGGAAAAGCAGGAAAGAAACATATATAAGTAATTGTCAGTGTTATGAGTGGTTTCTGGGATTGGCTTTCTGATTGATCTGGGTTTCTGACTGGCTTGGCAACTTATTTTACTGTCCAATGTATTCCTTTCTCCATTGGTAAGTCACTGCTGTTGTATCTTCTAGGAAAGTAGTGGAGCAGTTCTCTTAAGTTGTAAAGCCATGAGATTTTGGAATCAGGACTGACACAGGTCTGAAGAGTCCAAGGGAGATATATATAGAAGGATATTTTGTAATGACTTGGGAATCTCTGTAATCTACCATGACTGCCCAGGGGATACTGTCCCCTCCATCATCTTCTCTTATTCCTGGGTGACGCTGCTTGGAGCAGCAGTGAAGATAAACTTTTTGTTATCCAGAGTATCATACTGTAACAGCAGGGAGCTCAGTCTTGTGGCCCAGGAGCTCTGTTCCAGTCTCTGTTCCTGCACACAAGAGTCTCAACTGCTTTTTTTCTTTCTGTTTAGTAACACTCATCAGGCATCCCCCAGGGGACACGCTCTGAAGCTGAACAGTAGCAGCAGCACTCCTGGCACCAAGCAGTGGGAGATGGGATCTCATCAGAGCAACTGGTCAACTTCAGGTGATTCCTAAGTCAAAGAACCATCAGTCAAAATGTACTAAACTCCTGTCACATGAAATGGTCTTCTGCAGGGCATCAAGTTCTGCATTGCAAATGGGGTATGTCCTTTTAATGGCATCCTCTGGTGAGAGGCTTTTGAAAGTCCTCTGGATTTATGGTCCCATGTTCCTAAAATATAAGAACTTCCTCTTTTGAGTCTGAAAAGTGACTATGAATATATTTTTATCTGGAAAATTTGAATTGCCTCACTTAAAAATTGAAAAAAGTCTTTTCTGTTGCACTTAGTGACACAATTGAAACTCAGCAGAGCCAAAATTCCAGACATACAGATGTAATTTGATACAGATGTTCACCCATTGGAAATTCTGCTCTTTGCCCTGCCCACTGATAAGATGATTCAATTGAGCAGTTCATGTACACTGATATTTCTGCACTCTAGTAGTGTACTGGCAAAAGAAAACGTAAGTCTCTCTCTAAAGCACATTATGAAATATTTCTCCAGTGTTCTTTTATGTGCAGAAAGATAGTGGAATTGAACAAAAAGAACAAAATAAGTTAAAAGGAAGAGGAAACCATCTGATTTAGGCCAAGTACAGCTGAGTAAGCTCCTTTGCTGTCACTAGTTGTGGTGTAGGAATGCAGCAGCTTGTTTCTGGTTGTGAAGTTTCTTGCAGAACAGGTTCTGGTTCCTGAGGTTCTGGCAGATGGGGATGTGGAGAAGTGGACAGCTTTTTTCCTCTCTTGCTACTCATGTGGGTGTTTTCTGTGGGTCAGAGCAGGGCAGTTCTTATGTAGCCCCTTGCAAAGCTCTGGTGTGTCACAAGACCTTGCATCCAGGTTGGCCACTAAAGATTGGGAACGTGGGGAATCACACATGCCCAAGTTGAAGCAGGGTGGATGCAAAAAATGTTCTGAAACCACCCCAGTGAGCTTATGAGGTCATTTATTTTTATATCGAGGTTTACATTGTTAATTTAAAAGCCCTTGATAAATGAGAACAAATTGCTTATTTATTACACTTACACAATTTGCTTTTACTAGCTACACAGAATAGGAATCTTTTCTTCAAGAAAAGTCCAAAGCACACTTTAAATTGCTTGGGTTTTGTTTCTTTTTGCTCTTATGTCATTTTGTGTTTGAATAACAGAGTTGAACAACATGCAACAGCCCAGCTCAACTTTGCAAAGTCCATGTGATGTGTAACTCCTGTGCTATTTTGGCATGGGGAAACAAAAATCTCACCAGCAATAGAAAGAATAGAAAACCTCCCTTGTGGTTTAATCTGTCTCCTTGAGTAAGTGTCATAAAATTACAGCTAGTTCTGGCATATGGCATTTCAGATAGAGTTTGTTGCTTTCCCAACCCACAGGGATAATGAATTGGAGGAAAGGGCTATAAATACTTTAAAGCTAATAGTTCTGCTGAGTTGTTTCAGTGCTTATTGACCAGTAAGGAATTCTAAGTTTTGAAAGCTTTGCAAAATGGATGAAGACATGAAACCATTGTGACAAAACTAAATTACCAAATTCGAATCCTAATTTATGTGAGCTTGAATTCTCCCCTGTTAACTTGCAAGGAATCCTGTTGGTTACAGTGGGGCAGTCATGGGAAAAACTGCTGAAAAAGGCAAGTGTTGAGCTGGCCAGTGTGTCCCAGGGCAGGGCAAGGGTATTGTGGCTTTCCTTCCTTTCCCTTGTGTCAGAGATTGTGTGCAGAGCATCCCTTCAAGGCTTCTTTTGCTTTTTCCAGTGCTGGCAGGCAGTGGAGGGCCCACATTTCACAGGTAGATTGGCAGTTCAGCACGGCTGTTTGCCATCAGCCCAGTTGAGTTTAGGTAATCAGACTCTTTGGATTGGTTTTGTGTAACACTTTTATGAAGGCCAAATCTTGGCAGCACCTCTGTTTCCTCCCAGAGGTGTGGGGAGGGACTCAAGCTCCTGAGCTTTCCTGCTGACCCCCCTGTCTGCAGTCACTGGAAATAGCTTTGGTGCTGGAATACATCCAGCAGTTGCTGATGTGATGAGCTGTCTCCTCTCAAGAAGAGGGTCAGAGGAGGGGATTGGGCTGCCCTCATCTCTTCCCATGCTCACCTTCCATGGAAGTGTGGCTGATGTGCAGTAGGAGTATGTTGCCATGGGTTTGGTTTGCTTCTCTTACTCTTGCAGCATTATAGTGCACCAGTATCAATTTATGTACATAATACTGCAGCATCCAGAACTATTGGGAAGCAAGTAATGAGCTTTCCTTTGCAACAAAGAGAAAGTTTGTCAGCAGAGACTAGTATCTGCTTTGCATTGTAGCTATGTATGCTTGTCTTGCTCTCTCACCTGCTGCATGTACACTTAAAAAAAAACAAAACAAACTTTTGGGTTTTTTTATCCCCAGGGAATCCAGGACTGGCCAAGGCAGAGAATGTTTTGTCCCAGAACCACGTGCTGTTGCATCAGAAGCCTGAAAAAGTTTCTCATCCAGGCCAGATTGCAGTAGGTTCTTTTAAATCCACTGATATTTTTGATTTGTCCATTGTTTATCTGTGCAGACAGCTCTTTTGGTGTGTGAGTTTGCTGTCACTCATGAGTCAACCTGAGGAGTGTGTGGGGCTGGCTCAGGCTCACTGCTCTCAGTCCAGGTCTGACTTGTGTGTAGCTCAGGTCCTTAGCAGAGTGTCTGGTTTTGGCTCAAATCACTTTCCTGTGTGAGATACCCACCTGTGATGGACCAACAGAAGCATCAGCATCCTAGTAAAGCTTTTTTTGGTATGGAACTGACCATAGGTATATGCTGGGACAGTAAAATATAGCATGTGCTGTTTAACAATGAGTTCTTCAATGAGTTTTCTTTGCTCAGAGTCCAGGCTCCTTTGCCAAGGTGAAGGACAGTGCCAACTCCTTGTTAAAAGCAGCAGACTATTCCTCCTCAAGTGATGAAGTCAGCAGCAGCAGCAGCAGTGATGAAGATGACACAAACCACACAAGGTTGGCTTGATAATTATTCTTATTATTATTAATAATAATATTTTTGTTACACACTTCTAAATATCTAGAAAAGGCTGGCATGCATAAATACTCCCCCCCTCCTTTGAAGTTACTATCACTCTTTTGTGTCAGTTGTAATTAAGCAATTTATTTGCATTTTAATAAACTCCTGGAGGTAAATGTTTGCTCCATCAGATGTGCAAAACTTTGATATGCTTTGATGACTTGCTGTCCTGGGACAATGAGGAAATGTCTTGTGTTAACTGGATATACTGGGTAGTGCTTTTACAGGGATTACTTCACATTGATCTATATTTACATGGAATTTTCGAAAGAAAAAAGGAAAGGGAAACAAAACTGTAAAAACTCTATGCCTTCATGACAAGTACAGGTTAGAGTTGAGAAAACAAGGCAAACATGACCCTTGAGTTCACATAGTCTGTTCACTCTAGGAAAAATAATTGCCACTGAAAAGTTGATTCCTTCACCAGGGCTATTTATAAAAAGGAGGCATAGTTTTGTAAAATGTGTTGTATTTTTAATACTGACATTCTGTACAACTGCTATGGTTTCCAGCTGATGCTATGGCTTGTCCCACGGCTGATCCCACCTGAACTGTGTCTCTCCAGCTTTCCAGTTTATCTTGCTGGTTTTGTGACTGGCATCTTGTAGTGTTCTATCTGTCATGTAAAATGTGTATTCTGCTGAGAGATAGTGGAGCAAGAATAGCATGCTATTCCAAGAGAAGGGAGTCAGGGAGTCACCTGGCTGCCCTTGCTATTAGGAACAGCAAACAGAAACATTTTTTACTGTTGTTGAATGAAACTTTTGGTTTTCTTGCAAAGAGACTTCACTTTAATTCAAGTTCTAGGATTTACTTTGAAGTGCATCCAGGGCCACTGAGCTCTCTGGGATGGGGCTCTTGCTCTTCTGAGAGAACTACACATGCAGTTTTGTCAGGTGTCAGGCAGAGATGCCCAGATCTGGAGCATTGTTGGCAGGTTATTGTGTTGGGCTGGTACCAGTCCTTTTTCCTGTGCTGCTCTGAAGAGGTAGAATTTTTGTGCCTGCATATGCTCCTCATTTGCATTTCTGAAGTTCATTTTCAAAGTTGAGATGAGGAGAAAGAATGGTAAAAATCTTTTAGCTTATTTAGTGCACCTGATAGAGCTGACTTTTACTGTAATGTCTTTGTTTTCCTACTGATCCTCTTCCAAATCACCTTATTCTGATCTGTAAAAAGTTTTATTCACTCTAGGTCGTAGAATTCATCCTAGACCTCAGAAAGACTCTACATAAAAATATGGATTTGCCCTGTAGCAATGGCTTTGCTATGTAAGTGTCAGATTGCTGTGATCCTTGCATGCTGTAATGATTTGAAGGAGTGGTATCACTGCCTTTGGAACTCTGCATTTGTTATTTGCATCTCCTCTGTGTCCGAGATCCACTCATCCTCTGGAGAGGTGCAATTAGCAGGATGCTCCCTGTCACATTTACCTTGTTGTGCACACAGCCACTGCAAGAGCCCCTGTAAAATCATAGGTATAATCTTACTATTAACAAAGTCCCTTCACCTTGGTTGAACATGATTTGTATTAAAAAATACTTCAAGAAGTATATCCTGGTTGCTGCCAAGTAAATAGCAAAAAAGATAGTGATCTGACTGAAAGGAGCAGCCAGTGCTGGAACTGCATATTTTGGATGAAGTGAAGGGTTTGGGGATATTTTGTTCTTTAAAGCATGTGACTGTAGGATCTGAAGCCCCTTGCTCTCTGAAGTGTTTCTGTGGGGCTCTGGCTGAATCACCTTGGGGCGAAGTTTTAGTGGGTTACTGAAACCAACCTGTGTTTTCCTATTCTTGCCTGGGCTGTGGAGCAGCACCTGATTTCCACACTCCAGCTTTCCTGGAGGAGCTCAGTAGGATTACACTTAGGACATATGCAAGAGAAGGAGCTTCCTGTGTTCTTGGATGAATCTTGGTAACCACCCTGAGAAGGCTCATTTCTCAGGATGCTGGACTAAGGGCTGCTGTGTTTCACCATAAAGCAACTTCTGGTCTTGTTTTTCTTTACAGTGAGATGAGCCAGAATTCTTCCTCACACACTCCAGTTTTTTGCTTTAAGGAAAGAGTGTCAGTGTATATGATCCAGTGTCTTACCTCCTTGTTTAGCACATTTATTCCATTGATGTTAATTTCTCCTACTTTATGGAGAGTGCTTCCTCCTCCAGTGCCTGCAGTCTGCCCCTTAAAACACTGAGTATTCTGGGACTTACTTGTATAGTTCAATTTCCTCTCTTTGCTCTTTAATTGCTGTTTCCTACCAGCATTTGGACGAGGTGGATGCAGGTGTGTGCTTGGCTAGGAATTACTTTCTCCCTCTCCTAAGTTGGAGATTGACATTATTTAAGATCAGCTACTGTTTGCTTCCCTGATAAGAACAGGTCCTGGCATTCACCATTGATCTTGATCCACGTCTTGTCATTCCTTCTAAGTTTAGTATGCAAATATTGAGCCACTCACATAGAATGGGGACACAATCCAAAACCAAAAATAAACAACCAAAAGTGCCACAAAAACTCCTACTCCTACATACCCATCTTAACTCAGTAGGTCTCTCACCAAACCTTCTTTGTTATTGTATGGGGCATCATTTAAAAGGGAAAAAAAGTACATTACAGTCTGCTATCAGTTGGCACATAGCACTGTAGAGCCCTTCACACTGGCTGAATGCAGTCAGTTTTATAATTACTGGAAAGAAGGCAAAAATGTAATAGGCTTAAATGGATTGCAGTAAAAAAGATATGAGTATAAATAAGTAAATGGGATAAATAAATCATTTTAGGTGGAAGTGTGCAGAAATGGGGCCAAGACATGTTTGAAGCAGTTCCACTTGGGTGAAAAAGTTTAAAATGCAAAGATACCTCAGGCAGTCCAGGAAGCAGTGATGTACTGGGAATTCACAACAGACACTTGCCTTGTTCTCACTCTTGTTTTTGGTATCACCTTTTGATCATTGTTGAGGACAGGATGCTCGGCTAGGGGCTCTCTTGGACCCAGCCAGTCCAGCAGCTCTTGCTTTCTTCTGTCTCCCTGTGCACTGGGCAATGTTTTCTGCGTTTCCTCTTAGGTGAGGATGTCCCTGTTTCAGGGACTGATTCACAGGATGAAATTCCAGTGTAGTCCATCCCAGTAGACACTGGCAGAGAGGTCCCTGACAGCAGCACATGGCAGAGCAGTTGCTGCTCTCTCTGGAGTGCAGGGTGGCTCATTGCACCCCACAGGGGAATGTGTGATGGAAGACAGAAGTTTTGAAGTAGGCACTTATCAAATGAGAGCTTCAGGGGCTTGCCTGAGCTATGCAGTGTCTGAAAGATGATGGCTGAAATGCAGGGAGGTGAAGGGATGTTCTCTGTTCAGGTGGGGAGAGCTTCCTGCTGTGTGAGTGGTCCTCAGGCACAAGTCTGTTCAGTCAGATCCACAGACTAATCAGCTTGCTTTTGTACAAGAACCTTTGAGTGTAACTATTGAATGTTAATTATGTTCACTTTTGAACATGGTTATGTGTAGTTTTTTCCTTTTTATTTATTTATTTTTCCCCCTGAAGTAGTTCTGTTCATTAATTGGAGTTTGTTTCCAGGCAACTGCTAAGCGGCAGAATTGCAGATTTCTCAAGGACAAGGGTACCAGATGGAATTGAACTGAAACCCCAAAGCACCGTGGCAGAACAGAAGGTAATTTGGCCATTTGTAAGGGGGTGGTTACTGTGAGGGGGAGTCAGGTTGTTAATGTGCATGGTAAACGCCATATCCATTACTGCTTGGGAGTGTTCTCGCTCTGAAGTTCTGCTCTGTCATTGCAAATTACAGCGCTAAACCTTGGGAAAAAAAGTGTAGTTTCAGGTTTTGTGCTTCCTGTAGAAATGCTTACATTTAGGTACAAAATTACAGTTCTTTATGTCTTTCTCATTGACCTGTAGTAGTTTCTGATGTCAAGGTGTTTTGGGAAGACACTGGGCAAAAAGCACTGTTGATTATTATTAGTGTGCATTGTTGCTATTTTCAAGAATCTTGACTTCTTTTTATTCCAGTTTAAACTGAACTACCTCCTGCTGCTTAAAGTATTACCAGAACAGGGGAAAAACACTTCATCACTCCCTACTGGCTTAGCAAAAATTCTTATCTTCTCATATGTCATGTTGTGGTTCCTTCCAGCTGTAGTTTCTAGTAGAGGCTTCCAGTCATGTGGATTTTCCCCTGTGATAAATATTAGCGCAGAAAAGATGAAGAGAGACAAAGCAGAACAATGTTCTTTGTGGTTGAAAACAAGAAAAAAATTACAGTAATAAGACTTGTACTTGGTGTCAGGGCCCTTTTCAGATATTACTGAGTTTATTCTTGCTTCACAGATAGAGAAAATAAATCACTGTGAAACTGTTTTTTTTCTCCAGAGCTGTGGCAGAGTAGAAAGAAAAAGGAGTTTTCTTTACCTCTGGTGTCTCTAAACTTCAGACCAGAGTGGTGACTCTCCTGCCTGGGGAGAGAGTTTCACTTGGCCTTTGTCCCACTATTCTCGAGGAGAAGAGACTCTGCTTTGGAGAAAGAACTATAGATGGGGCATAAACCAGTATTCCTCTTGTGGCAAAACCAGCCCAGTGTTTCCCCTTTCCCTTGATATCCAGGAATTGGAAATAGGCTGCTTGAGGGAAGGGAGAATACTGGGGTTTTTGAGGCCCACTGAGGATAAGGGAGGATGATAGAGTTGAGGTTATGTGTTTTGGTGGGTTTGGAGGAAAGAGTGTGGGAGGGAGAACAGGCAGATGGCTGACACTTCTCATAAATTTCTCTTCTGCCTTCTAGTCTTCTCTCTTCTTTTCATGGAGCCTCCCATCCCTTCCTCAGAACCCTTTTTCACCCAGAAGTCACTGCCACCATGAGTCTCCACATCATCTCCAGTATCTCTTTCCTTGTCCCTTCAGCATGACCTGCTTTGAAGTGGTTAGGGTGTACCAAACTGCCTGTGTGATTCAAATGGGGATTTGGTTTGCTCTAGTTCAGTTGAATGTGACTGAAAACCAAACTAAAAAGCCCCATACTGGTTTACTTCCCTAATCTCCAATACTGACTTGTATATTTTGGGTTCAGTTTTTCCATCTAAATTAAAACATAAAATGTATTCCCAGAAACCAACCTCTGACTCCACAGATAGTGCTATCAGGAAAAGAGTTTGTATGGTACCTCACAAAGTTCACAGGTATTTCCATGATGCTGTAAGGTCTGCAGAACCAAATGTCACTATACTGGAAATGCTGATGCTGGGTCCTACTAAATGTCCTCTTTCTGGAGTAAGGTTTCCTAATTTAGTAAATGGAAAGTAGCAATGAAATGAATGGTGAAGGGCTTCAAACTAAATGCAGGTCCAGAGCCAAGAAGTGCCTTCTTCTGTCTGCAGTATGCAAAGGTCAGGTCTGAATCTTGTTAGCAAATCATTTGACTTGGTATCTCCAAGGCTGAAGTTCCTTCTTTTTCTGTGGCTGAGTTAATGGAGAATATTTGTGGAGCACTTCTGGAGTAAACCCCAGATTTGTTATCGTGGATGTTTGCCATACAATTAGATTTTTACCTTGCTATAGGGTTTGTCCTTAAATGATGTATCAGGGAGAGTACTCCTCCCCATGTGCTCATTATTAATCATCCTAATTAATTGGAGTGCATTGGAAATAACCTACATGTGGTGTTTAACTGTATGCCCTCATGCAGGATCAGATTTTAGGGAAACAAATTCCAAACACCCAAGAAGGCCTTTGGAGTGTAAACAACCAGAACTATCTCCTGCCAGATCTCCTCCAGCAAAGCCAAATTACAGACTCCTCTGTGAGTCTGCCACAAGTGCCACTGACTTGCCAGGAACCTCAGAACAAACCTCTGACTAAGGTAAGAGATAAATTACAGATTGACTAGATTGAACTCCAGCCTTTTTAAGTTCCTCTATCCTGTTTCTTTTTACAATGAGTATTTTCACTACATCCCTTCTTTTTTTTTTTAGAGTTTTATCTGGGGGGAAGATAAATATTGAGCTGCCTAACAGATTTCATTGCTCCACTTGTTTCCCCCCTGCTCTCTTTCTTTCCTTGCTTTTTTTTCCTCCCCTTTTGCACAAGCTAGATGACTCACACCCTCTGCTCCTTGCCGTGGCAGCATTCTGGTGTGCCTCTGCTCACCTGTCCCTGGCTTTCTCCCACCCCAAGCATCATGTGAGGGAGTACAGGGGCCAGGGCAGCCCCAGAGGGATCTGACACTGCTGTGAGCGTGGGCCTGTGTGGAGAGGTGTCACTAGAGGCAGATAACAGCTCTGTCAGGGCACCACAGGGTGTGTGCCCCAAGCACCACCTGCCTGAGCAGCTCTTGTTTCTCATTGCAGAGCCCATGTGCTGAAAGCCCACCTGCCAAGAGCAGCACATCCTCCACAACATCCTTCACATCATTCATAGATCCAAGACTTCTGCCAATCACCCCTCCCACCAGTCCAGTAGGACCTTCCTGTAGTTCTCGTGAGTATGCTTTGCCTTTGCATTAAAATGTTCTTCCTGGGTTTTTCTTTATTTTTCCTTTTATTTCTTCTTTTTTTTTCCTCTCTCTCTTTTCTTTTTATTTTTTTGGCTGCTGTGGAAAGGGCTTATTTTTTGGAAATGAAAATTCTGAGTAAAATCTGAAACTGGAAGTTCACATTACTGTGAATTTTCATTGTACTGCTTCTGCCTTGTAGGATGTACTGCTTCTGCCATCTTGCAGATGTGGTTTGCTGTACTATTCTGCTCTGTTACCCCAATGCTTTCTCAGGAATGCCTTGAGGAATTTTCCAGATGTTTTTGCTGTACTAAGCTCCCAGGGTGTTTTCTCACCCCTCTGGGGTTTCTTTCATTCTACCATAAACAAGGTGGTTCAGATATGAGCTGTAGCCAAACACATTTTCCACAATTGTGTGTGTCTTTCATTCCAGCATCTAGTGCCAAACCTGAGCCTGTCAGGAGGGAAAATGCAAGGAAGGGCTCCGTTGTCAATGTCAATCCAACCAATATCCGCCCACAAAGTGACAGCCCAGAAATCCGTAAATACAAGAAGAAATTCAACTCCGAGGTCCTGTGTGCTGCTCTGTGGGGTAAGCTGGGAGTCCTCGGGCAGGTGTGTGGAGGGAAGCACAGCAGGAGAGGCTGGCAGTGTCTGCTAGGCAGACTTCACAGTTGTATTGCTGCTCTCCTGGTAGAGTGCTGGAGTGGATCCCTGAGCTGATACCTGTGTCACTTACATGGCCCTACCTTCCCATGGACAAGATGGCAAACACGTGAATTACAGCTGCAAAGGACTTTGTGCATCAGAATGAAAAAATGTTATGATCAAGCACCAAGTTGAAACCATGCTCATTGGGAGAGCCAAAAGTTGCAAATGTTTCAGCAGCTTTTGTGGCTCGTGAGACTCAGCTGAGCTCATGAGCCATGCACATGGGTACAGCTGATCACAGAGCCCTGACCCAGTGGAAATAATCCAAACATGAAGCCTTTTGCTGTCATGTGAGTTAGGTATTCCAAGGATCCAGAGCAGGTCAGGTCTTTCCAAAAGCTTGTCTTGCTTTGTTCCTGCTGCCACTGCTTATTCTGAACATCACTGAACCATTGTCTTAATTTACATGCTTTTTACAGGGTCAGCTTCACGTGGTGTAACACCAAGATACAGCAGTCAGACTCTCAACAGCTGTAGGCCCTGTCCCAGTCGCATGTTAGCTAAATTCTTAGGTTATTTTAACCATCTTTCTGCATCATAAGATCAGATGTGTTCTATGGGACTCACCCAGCCTCTTACTCCTCACTTTTTGAGCCTGGAATGGCAAGTAAATGAAGTAGATGGTACACCTAGATTCCAAAACAAATATAGATTTCCAGTTTATCGCTTCACAGATTTTACATAATGTGGGTTTGTAGGAATCCAGAATTTTAAATTAAGAGAAGAGCTGTGTGGCAAGGTGTGTAATTAAATGTGCATTGAGGCTGAAGAGCACCAGAGCATTGCCAGTGGAGGAGGGTGCTTGTTACAGTAGAATACCTTATGTTGTGTCTTTAGAATCTGCTGATTAGAAACATAGATGCCATTCCAGCCAAAAACAATTTGTGACATTCTCTGATGTCAGCAACCCATAGCAGCAGTTGGATTTCAGATGGATTCACTCCTTAATTTGGCATTTGAAGGCATTTTCCAAACCAGAGACTGTTCTCAAACAAACCATGCACCTCCTTGTAACACAGTGCTTCTTCCCACAAGTTTGCTACCTCCATGATTTGAATGTTGTGTTTGGAAAAAGAGAGTTTGGGGGGGAAGATTTTTTGGTTGTTTCCGTTTTTTTTCATAATTGATAGGGACCCTTGGAACACTTAGTTGAGTCTCCTGTGTCAAAACTGCAATGGTGCTGGACTGGGACTTTAGCACTGGTTACAGGTACTTTCCAAGGTCACCTAAGAAGTTCAGATTCACAGAATATTTTTGTTTTTGTTTAAATCAACATTGTCTTTAGCAAAACTATTCATCCTTCAAGTTCCATAGGTATACAGGTGTTCTGCTGAGTAAAAATTCTAATGGTGAGATTTTTTTTTTTCTGGGAAGTCATCCACACAGCAACAGAGAAATTATCAGGTGCCATTAAGTGAGATTAAATAAGAATTGGTTCTTAAAACAATGAACACTTGGTGACCTCTGAATCATTAGGTGACTTATGCAGTATTTTTTCACGTGTTGACAGGAGTAAATTTATTGGTGGGAACAGAGAATGGATTGTGGCTGCTGGACAGAAGTGGGCAAGGAAGAGTTTATACACTGATTACAAGGAGACGGTTCCAGCAAATGGATGTTCTGGAAGGACTCAATGTCCTAATTACTATATCAGGTTGGTTCAGTGGCTAAAAGTATCTAACCCACGCTGGGGTTGGAGGCAATTAAAAAGAAGAACTAGGTTATAAATTAGGTTGAGGAACTTCCTCTTTCAGAAAATCACAGGACAGTTAACAGGAAGACTCTCCTGAATTTTTTACATTTACACTTCCATTCCAGAGCAGCTTTGGGACAATTCATTTCCTGGTTAATGTGTAAAATGGTTTGTGGGAAGTACAGAGTGTTTCGTATTCCTAAAATGGACTGATTCTCTGCAAGCTATAGTTTGTCACTTTTTTGTTTCTATGATGGGTAGCATCTATCTAAGTGCAGTTCTAATAACATATCATGATATAACTTCATCCTGTGTTCAGCAAGAGGTATGAGCAGTAATATAATAGTGATCTGTATTGTGAAAGCATCGATAACATTGAGTGGAGGTCTTCAACCTCTGCTGGGAAACAGTTTGGACTCTGGCCTTACTCCCCATGGCTGAGAGTGGCCTCACAGGATGCACAATACATGCCAAGGTCAAAGGTGTGGGTCCAACAAGAAGTAACAGCTCATCTCCAGTCCAGACTCATCATGGTGGGCAATGGCAACAGCTGTTTGTCCCATACTGCCAGGTCCAGTTGTTGCTGGGACATGACAAAGTCCTTCTCTTCAGAGTAATTTGTGGTCCCAGAGTGCTGTTGACCATAGGTGCTTATGAACTAAACAAAAAGAGTGGTTGAGATGAAGTATGATAAAATAATTCTCACCTGGAAAGGCATTCAAAAGAAAAATACCAACTTTGAATAAAAATTGACAGTTAATTAGAAGTAAATTAATAGCTTATTCAAAGTGGCCATTGTAGGACATGCCTGTGTGCCAGGATAAACAATTAGTGTGATGGTTTCTGATAATACTAGTGTCTGTAGAAACCTGTTCTTTGGTCCAAGGGAAGAATTTTAGTCAGGTGTGAAAATCTAGCATATAGTTTGAGTCACAAGATAAGTGCATATGTGCCCAATGCCATAGGATTGCTCCTGTGCCAGTTCCCCATGTCCCCATCACCCCAGGCATTCCTTTCGTGCTCTTGCTATGTTCTCTCACTCTGGCAAGGCACAAGGACCTGTGTACTCAGTCATGAAACTCTGGCTTTTTGTAAGTGGGGGAGAGTTTGTAGTTCAGGGAGTTAAAGTCTCTTTTTGCAAATCCTAGGGAAGAAGAATAAGTTGAGGGTGTATTACTTGTCATGGTTGAGAAATAAAATTTTGCGCAATGATCCAGAGGTGGAGAAGCGGCAAGGCTGGGTGTCTGTGGGAGACCTGGAAGGCTGTGTGCACTACAAAGTCGGTAAGGATTTCCTGTTTTTCCTTAGAGAAATGCTTAATCATCCTCCTTTTTATCTTGTGACAGCAGCATTATTCAGTTTTTGTTTCAGAGTTGTATTGGGTGAATATCTCATGAGATCTTTCAATACTCGCTGTTTTGCATGGCAGATGCCTTGCTCCCTGTTGTTCCAGGCACCATCTCTTCTTGCAGCAATTACCAGATGATGTTATGGCTGTTCCCTGTAATGGCTGGAAGGAGAGAGTGCCAGCCACGATTTGTGCTCAGTCAGTTGTTCAGTTTTTCTGTAGTTTCTTAAGGTTTTAAT
Source organism: Toxostoma redivivum (assembly GCA_013397375.1). NCBI lineage: Eukaryota > Metazoa > Chordata > Aves > Passeriformes > Mimidae > Toxostoma > Toxostoma redivivum. Next base: position 174,646 of record VXBI01001939.1, read on the forward strand.
TCAACTGATGTTTTCCACCTCCTCAGCTTCCCTCTTGGCCGTAGGTAACTGCTAAGAAACTGGACCTAGTTCAAGTCCTAGTGAATCATATTTGTAGGATGTCCTTAGGTAGATCAGCTCATCCCTTGCTCTCTCAGGAAAGACCCAAATATCCCTTTGTTTAAACACCCTGGCAATGGTACCATGTGGCTTTTCTTTGGCTCTCAGGCAGCTCATTCTTGAAGGTGAATGTGAGGATTGTGATAATTTCTCTCATTTAACTGGGGGGGGTGAATGTAAGGCACAAATTTTGCTTTGGTGAAAGATGGGTGTGTGAAAGTGGCACTTTCTTCGAAGCCAAACAAAGCCATGATAGAGAGGAGTGCAGGAAATGTGAGGTGGCTGCTTCTCAGTAATACCTTGCTTGATGGTTTTGCCTTTTGGCTTTAGAAGTGTCAGGGGTTAAACTCAAGAAAGAATGTGAAACAAATGTGTATTGTTACTTAAATTGTGATTACAGCTAAGCACCCACATATTCCACTTCAGGTGCTTATCCTTGGGTTTGGTGCATTAAAAAAAAATTACAAAATACTTACCCTAAAATTAGGCAAACTTTGGTAGGAGCTTCTGTGTTTACATATGACAAGCCACTCTTGCATTTTTGACAACATAGCTGCTGCTGTTTTTCTCTTGGTGAATCTTCTTGTATCTTGACCTTTGGTTGTACAGCTATTTTTCCAGGTAGAAAAGGAAAAGGATGTACTGTTCTGCCTTTTCATGGAGTTTGCTGCATTTTCATGTTCTCTGCCTATGGGAGATAGCATCCTGTTTCCAAAAGCTTGTCTCTGGTGGAGTGAAAACACAATGCACAAAAAAGTCTTAATTTTCAATGCATAATTCTTCATTTATTCTCAGTGGGCCCAGCATGACCTTAATTGTCTTGGAGAAATTGCTCATCTCTTAAATGGTTACTCATCTCAGAAAGATTGGAGTCCTTCACCCACACAGCACCTGGGGATTTAACCCACAGATGAGCAGTGAAATAAAAATTCATCCTGCCAAGTCTGACAGAATTGTTCAGCCAACAATCAGCAGTCCTCCAACAGTAGCGTATTCATAGCCAGTAGTGGTAGGGTATGTTCATACTTTAAAAATCAAGTAGGTTGGTTTAGCTGCAGGGTTTAAGACTTCTTTTTCTGAGTAGTGACTTTTTTTTCATTACTATATGAAAAGGAATATATAAATATTGGTAACAGTCATTTGGCTTTACTGAAAATAAATGAATTGTAGGTTTCCAGTCAAGGTACTGTCACTGGTAATATTAAACATTGATGTCCAGAGTGCGTTAGTCTCCCTTGCTGCATAATGTCTACCTCTACGAGTAATCCATTGAACTTATTTCATGTGTTGAGATGGTCTTTGATTTAAGTGTCAGTCTGATACCTAAGGAATTGTTCTTCTTGTATTACAGTAAAATATGAGAGAATTAAATTTCTTGTAATCGCTTTGAAAAACTCAGTGGAGGTTTATGCTTGGGCTCCAAAGCCTTATCACAAATTTATGGCTTTTAAGGTAAGTGAAACATCACTTTGGTTCAGATGTGTGACTCTCTCGCTGTTTTTCATCTACTCTCTGCTTTTGTTTTTGTTGTTTTGTATAACATTTATTCTAGCTAAAGATAAACTGAGTATTCTTTAAAAGAAAATGTAGCACATTTGATGTACTTGGAGATGGCAAGGATGAAACTGTCACAGTTGTGAGTGTTAGATGTGAATAACTTGTTTCTCTCTACACCAGCCAAACACAGCAGGCACTGTGCCAAAATGTGCATTTGAATTGACAAAGTTGATGTTGATTTCCCTCAAAAGGGGAGGAAATAAAACACAAGGGTAGTCAGCCTACTTTTTGCCTAGTCCATTTCTAGAATCGTGATTTCTTTTTCAAACCACAAATGAATTATCCAACTGTCCTTGTAACTCAGTGGTTGATGGATACTTAGCTCCTTAAATGTAACCTACTATTTAACAAAAATAGCTGTCTAACTTTTGAGTTTTGAGAATTTTTAGGATCTTAAATGTAGTTCTGCAAACCAACAATTTTGTTGTGTTACATACTACATTTTTCTTTTTCCCAGTCCTTTACCGCACTTCATCACAAGCCACTGTCAGTTGACCTGACTGTTGAAAATGGGCAAAGACTAAAGGTCATATATGGCTCAGTAGTGGGATTTCATGCCATTGATGTGGACTCTGGATCTGTGTATGACTTGTACCTTCCAACACACGTAAGACAATCCAAAAATCTACATTAATTTGTTCTTTGGGCTGTGTATTGATGATAATCAGGTTAAGAGTTGTGCTATTTTTCAAAAGAATGATCAGTGGCAGCTAATACAAAGCCACTTTTCACATAGTTTTATAACACTGAAGTCCTGTTTAAATGCTTATGCCACATTACCAATTTTAGTGGTTAAATGTCAGAAAGCCTATTGTATGGATGGTACTATTTTTAATTGATTTATCCTGGAAATTTAGGACTTAGTCAAAGACACAATAATATCTACATGAATTTATGTGACTTTTACAATCTGCCACTGTGCAGACAGCAGAAACCAACTTCAGACTAAATAAATTTGCTGATCTTCTTACCATTCGGTTGTCCATGAAACCACTCTGCAAATTTAGAAGTTTTACATTTTCCTTGGGACTTTCTCATTAGATTGTCAGTAAGTTAGCATGAAGGTGTTGATTTCAGGGGTTTATGTACATCCTGCATTGTGTCTCTGTTTGAGGTGATGGTGATCACTAAATTTCTGCTTAAGCTCAGATAACAGCAAATTGCCCTGCAGAAGTGAATGGCTGGCATGGGGCTGTCCAATATGAAGTCTGTGCTATGGTGTTAATATTTTGGATTTTTACTTGTTTGCTTATTTTTTAGCTGTTCTAGATAGTGCTTTTCAAAGCTGTGTGTCCCAAAAGCCAGACAATCTTGGGGGCTTAAGTTCAACAAACTCTGGCAGGTTCCAGATTGGCTCCAGTCTGATGGGAAGCTCCTGGCAGAGAAACTTCTGTGCACACTTGAACCTTCCCTGAAGTCAACAGTGCTCCACAGGGGCTGGGAGTGCCATGGCCTCCTTGCATCCCCAGACCATGTGTCCCAAAATTATGCTTGGGAGGTCTGAAGAAATCTCATCCCAGATCTGCATGTTGCAGCCTGTGCCATTAATCCATTTATTTTTTAACTTTTCTCCACTCTCAGCCCCTTGTCTTCAACCCAAATGAAAATCCACTCCTCCAGTGCAAGCCACTTGATCACTCTGCTGCCCATGCAAACCACAGCCTCCATGTTCTGTCAGACCTGTGTTCCTGATGGACACAGTGTGTAAGATTGGCTGTTAGATTGGTAGACTTCTCTTAACTGAAAAATTACTTTTCTAGCTGTTCTAACGGTTGAATCACCTGTTAAAGGCTTGTACTGTTTATTTCTGTGTTGGTTTTTTTTTTAAGGTACTTAGTATTTGTCTTGTTAGAGGGTTTATTTAATCTGACAGTAGCTTTGTTAACTATGCAGCTGTGATGAATTCACATCAGTTTGTAAATTGAAGCGTGGTACCCACGTGCCTTTCTGGAAGTGGGTTGCTGAGCAAGGTGAGCAGTGACTTGTCAAAAGGATCTTTAGCATAATTACCCAAGAGAAGAAAGGCAGAAAAAAAGTGAACTTTCTTAGAGGCTTTACTTTTTCAACAGGCTGCAAATACAATTAGGTACCTGATGAGAGAGATTTCCCAGGTGACTGCCCTGGATATGTGGGGCACCTGAGACTGACTGTGTTTGTGTGAGCTCTTCAGCCACAAGTTAGCACAGGCTAAAAATACATTTTCTCTTCAGAGTCTTAGACCTGAAATACATCAGCTGCTACAGCAGCTCTATCTTTTTTGATATTCTATTATTTTAAAAGAGCTAGAACTGGATAATTACCTCAAGGAGCTTTGTGGTGGCAATAGCCCATACTGTAACAGGCTGACTTGAGATACTCTTGCTTTCTGGTAGCCTCTTTTCCTGGTTCCCCATCTCTTTCTTCATCTCTTACCTGCTCCGGTCGCTCATGCGAGTACCAAGGCAACGCATTAAAATTGCTCTGCGGCTCTGGATCCCCGTTCTAGTGTTACGGATAGTTGTTGCGGAGGCACGGAGTCAAGTGGGTGGCCTGAGTGTATTCAGTTTGGCAAGTACAGCTTCAGTGCTTCTTTTACTGTTCATTAATGTCTCTGCTTGAGGAAGAAAAGACCTGTGTGTGGCTGGCTTGTGAGAATGATGTAAAGCTCCAGTCATATGCTTCCTATAAAAATACTAATTGTGTTGGTTTAATTTACTGTTAACATCCTGTTTTGAGTAGTGCTTTAAACAAGGAAATGCTTTGTTACTTTTTTTTACGGCTTTCCTCTTTTTTTTTTCAAAAATGCTTTCATAAAACCCCACCTTCATGGTTGTATACTTCACCTTTGATTTTGTTTCTTTTTTTTTTGCTTGGGATATGTTGGCTTCTGGGAGAGATTCGTGTGAGTGAAATGCACTGTTCCTGTGGCATGCAGAGGTGTGCCCAACAGCAGTCAAATGGTCAGCTATTTGTAGTGAAGGATGTGGGAAGGGAAGGACAGTGAAAAGGTCCAGGGAACCTTTTACAGCAAGATAAATACTATTAAATTTGCAGATTTTTAACTTGTGAGTGAGGATAGGGATATATCATGGAAAGTGAAAGCACTGATCTCCTGCACTGTGGAAGTTTCTGTCCTTCCTCCATCTTCTGAAAAAGCTGTGAATTCAAATTTATTTCACCTTTCTTCTATTTGTATAATGCAAGTATTTTGTGAGTGACTAAGTAAATATTATTGTGTCTGAATGGCTCCATGGCTTCTTGAAACCAATGAATGCTGGTAAATTTAAAGTGAACTATTGAACATTGATTTATTTGCAAACCTACTGTCATATTCAAAGGGGGGAGAAGGGGAGAAGGTCTGTTTCAGAGGCTTCCTAACAAACTATACAGCCTCTGAGAACAGGCATTTCTTTCACTTTCCATGAGCCATGAGCTAGTTCTTTTTATTGCTCTGCCAAGCTAGTTAGATCGATGTAATTGCTGAAATTGCAGCCCATGTTCTGATATAAATCTTAGCAAAATATGATTCCAGATCCAGGGGACAATTCGCCCACATGCCATTATCATCCTCCCAAACACCAGTGGCATGGAGCTCCTGCTCACCTATGAAGATGAAGGCATCTACATTGATATATATGGGCATTTCACAAAGGAGACTGTTCTACAGTGGGGAGAAATGCCAGCATCAGTAGGTATGTATGAAAAATAGCTCTTTATTAAGTATAAGATTCTGCTGCATGAAGCCTGACTTCTTTATGAGGTTTGTATCTATGTGAAAATGGTTGTATGGCACATAAAGCAGCTTCTGAGCAAACCAGATGTGTAAAAGAGTAAACAGATTTATGGGTGTTTGTGTTAACACAGCCAGTGATTGCAATAGGGGCTTCCCATTTGGACCACATTCTGTATTCTTGTCACACTGTTTATTGCATCACACATTCACTATACAGACAGACTTCACTGAGGATGCAGCTTACTACCAGTTTCCACAGGGAGAATTATGTGAATTACAGAGGGGGGAAAGTGTTTTTGTTGTTCATAGCTCACAGCGTTTTATGTAGAAATTCACAGCTACTGAGGGGTCAGTTACTGAAGAGATCTGTAACTGCTGTCTAATGGCCCCTTCATTTTGTCATTTTAAATTCACAGGGCTGCCAGGCTAGGGTATTTGTGATAGATTCTTAATCTCCCCATGCTTGTATGGCTGTGTAGGAGGAGATTCTGGTTGTACTGGTGCCAGGACAGCTGCTTGTTTCACCTTTCCCATAGGGCTTCAGGCTAACAGTGTGGGGGAAATGAAGAACAACACAGGCAGATTTTTGAGTTTATTACTTGTTACTTTTAATTTCTATCTCACTCCTGTTCTTTATTTTAAAACAAGCATGCCAACAAAACAAGCCACAGACAATTAGACTGCACAGAAGCCTGTTATTAGCTTGGAGGAAACTGGATACCACAGTGAAAAATCAAGGATGTTCATCTTTCTCCTTTCACTTCTACCTGAGTAGTTTTAGGAAAAGGCCATCTTTGGGATGTGCTACAAACCAAATTTGACTTCTGATTGAAATCACATTTCCACTAAAACTTAACCTAGCCTATAAACACACAACTCAAGCTTCACATAAGGGCCTCTGTTAACTGTTATTTTAATAATTTTGCCATTAGCTCCTATTAATTTTCTTAATCCTTTGATATCCTTGGCTGAAGACAAAAACATTGTGAGAGAAATGTGAATAACTGTTATTTGAATGGCCCTGCTTAGGGGCAACTTGACAGTTTCTTGAAAGATCCTGTTTTCTTGGGATTTCTATACTCATTTCAAACCTCCTGAAGTCTGTATGAGTGTATCTCAATTTTCACTCTCTGTTGCAGAGATAGAAGGGTCTTGTGTTACCCTCAGGGTGCTCTCTAGTCATCCCTTGCTCATTTCTTGATTTCTTTAAACAAGTATTTTTGAAAGAAAAGTTTATAGATGGTGAGAGTATTTTGATACAAAAAATAAAAAAGTTTGTATTGTAATCGATGGATTTAGGGCAGGGAATCTAAATATATCTTATTCATAGTCTTAAATTGGGACCTCTGTGACCAATCTGTTAATAAGAAATCGGAGAGAGGAAGCTCAAATCCCATGGGAAATTAAAACTGTAGAAATATTCTATGTTTAATCTGACAGATGTACACATATGTAGGGCTAAATATAAATATAGCTGTAATATTTTCTATAAAACAGGTTTTAAAAGGCATTAAGAAACATCAAATGAATAAGATTTGGGGGCACTCTTGCCCTTTTGTGTGAGTAATGAATTATTTACAGTATGTAGCCATAGAGGGTTGACACAAATCTGGATATTCCCAGAGGAACTAGTAAAAGTCTTTATTTCCTTTTCCCTGTACATTTTAGAAGCAAGAAGACTATTCTGTAGAGAAACAGACAGTGTTACCAAAAGGTGGTTAAATTACTACCTCAGTGCTCTACAACATACCAGCTGGAATCATAAGATATTTTTATCTAAAGCTGCAGTGGAAAGTGGACTTAAAGTAACTATTCCCAAGTTGCTCGTAATATAGGAGCTGTTGTTCCAAAATAAGACAACTTTATTCTGAGTATCTGCTCTCAGTTCATCTCACATGAAACACCTCTAAGAGCTCCCACGTGGGAGGATTATCATGACTCAGTACTGACCTTTGAATTCATAGCCTGCTATCCTTCAAATTAATCTCCGTGTATGGGTAAGTCCTTATTACTGGACTGTGCAAATGGTGTAATGAGGCTATTTTGTTTGCATGCTGATGAAATTTGGGAAAGAATTTTTTGATTCTGCTACAAAACTGAGATTTTATGTTACTTGTACTTAAACCTGCCATTGTCAGTTGACAAGTTCTTGGTATATTGGCCAGACAGCAGAGCATCAGGGCTTAACTTGGCATATCTGATTTATTCTGTTCCTGTTTTGAATACTGCCTGGAGATCAGATCTCTTCAGAACACAGCAGAATGGTCCAGCAGATGACCTAGAGGTTGCAGCAGAGACTAATGAAATGGTTACTGGGAGCTGCAAGGAAGCAATCAAATTGAAATCTGCCAAAGGCACAGATACAGACACAACATAGTGGGACCTGGAGTGTGAATTTCATGTAGTGGAAAAGATCAGGAGACTTATTAGTTCTTTGTTGCTAGACTTACATGACCTGTACTAAACACTGTAGCCACAGGATGGTTTCATGCTGTTTATATATATATGGATCTGCCTTGCTTCCCACTCCCCAGAACCATAGAGTGCCTCCCTCTCTGTTATGTTCAAAAGCAAAGTTTGAGAAGGTTAATATGATGTCTGTCATTTGGTACAAAAAATAGCAAAAGTTTGAGTCTTGTATCATTTTGATGTTCCTCACTTTTTGTGTAGTCTGGGCTTACTTTTCAGATACTGTAGGCTGCACAGGTGCTGCCCTGGGCTTATCCTGCTACTGCTGCACTGTTCAGAAGTCTTAATGGCATTTTCTTCACAGCCTGCAGCAATGGTGCCCTGTTGTACAGCCTGAAGCATAAAGAAAAGATCTTAAAATATATTCATTTCATGTGTTTCAGTTTTGGAAAATACTCCTCCTCTTTTGCCATTCACCCTCAGTTGCTCACTGCTGCTTTGCTTTTAAAACAGGTTGATCTCTTTCCTCATGACTGGGATACTGGGAAAGAATTATCTTGATCTCAGCACTAGTGGCAGGGAAGCCTTCAGTGTGCACAAAGAATAACTGGAAGTCTTCTGAACAGATTTAGGGGAAATTTATAGTCTCTGAGGAAAGTAAAATCACAACACTGTAACCAAACCATATGTGTTTCCAAGGAGGTATGATTTTCATACATTTGTTCTAACAATTATAAAGCAAGGATTCCAAATGAATATTAAATCAACCCTGCTAGAAGTATATACAGTCATGTGGGCATATTGCCTTTATTTTTTGTCCTTCTCAAGCAGGATTGCAGGCTGTTGCTTCCAGTATCAGTCTGTACTGAAAGTTTCAATTTTTAGACAAAAACCTAAATCAACATGGAAGGTTTTAAAAAGCAGACCTTGCTCACACTAATAATGTGGGGCAGACATTCACTGTCCAATGAAGCTAAAATCCAGTCCAGTGCCCACATTCCCTCTACATCATTTTAGAGAGCCAGGATTCTCAGACTAATGAAATTGCAGTTAATAGTTGAACAAGAACAATTTCTGAGCATTGACTACCAATAGAGCATAACTAATGTGATTTTACCTTGGAAGCCCCTACAAGTACCAGTCAGAGGGCTTTTACTGAAACTGTGCCTAATTTGAGATGTGTGATGTTAACTCCTTCATCACGATTCCAATTTCTTGTTGCCAGATTTAAAGGGAGTATTGTAGTAAGTTTCCACAGTGCTAGAATATCTTCTTTTGATTTTGGAAATATTACACATAATCAGTGATGGGAAGACACCAAATTAGTCATGCTTCAGATTCTGAAGTATTTAGGTTTCAGGCTAAGCTGAACTCCATAGTAAATACAAGCCCAATAGGAACAGAGTACAGTGGGTACAGAGAAGACAGTCAAGACTTTTCTTGAATATGAACAGTTAAAGGATGAGAGGCAAAGATGGGCACAAGTTGCACCAAGATATTAGGAGGTAATGTTCAGCCTTGAAAGTAGTGATGCATTGCAGCAGGGTCTTGGAAAGGTTATGAGATATCCATTAAACATACCTGTACAAGGTCCTGAGTAATCCTATCTATTTTGGCCCCACTTTGGGGCCAGTGGTTAAACAAGATGCCCTTCAGAGGTTTCTTCCAAGCTTTTGTGAGTCTAAGATATACAGTAGTAGTTAAGATTTATATCTAGAGTTCAAAATAAGTCTGAGAGGACAAACTGAAATTTAGTTACTAATCCTAAGGCTTTTTGTATAAACTTAAAATAGAAATAATTCAGAATATATTGTTATCAAATATAAATGCATCAGATCCATAATTAACATAAATGAGGCAAGAAATTAATCTTTCAGCTGTTAAATAGTACCAATTTTTTTTTGTCTTTTTTTTTTTCTTTTAGCTTACCTTCAGTCCAATCAGGTCATGGGCTGGGGAGAAAAAGCGATTGAACTACGCTCTGTGGAAACAGGAAATCTGGAAGGAGTATTTATGCACAAGAAAGCACAGAAGCTAAAATTTCTATGTGAAAGAAATGACAAGGTACAGAGATGACTACACTGTGGTGACTTAGCAAAAATGAGTAATAGCTGACTATGACAGACCAGTTCATTTTGGTAACTTTGTTATTGGTTATTTCCTACCTTGATATAACTTCTCTGTTCAAAGCTAGTGTTGTCACTGATCCCACAAAGCACCCATTATGGATGTTCATTATGGATGTTGCATTCCCACCACCAGCTGTTAGAACTCTCTATTCCACCGAGCCTTCACTGCTATCAGTGATAACAAACACAGACATTGTGACCTGCACAGCACCACTTGTGTAGTGAGGAGGGTTAGTGAGTGAGCCCCAAAAATTCCCAGCTACAGGACTGCCTCTCCTGGGATAATGAAATTACAGGCAGTTCAGAGTAGTCATCATGGGGAAAAAAAACCCCAACACTCTTAATTGCAGACACCAAGGTATGGATAATCAGATATGATTTCTTGCATATAGCAATTTTGGTAAATATTCTCTGAAATCTGTTTGGTCCCAGTATCATATTTAGAAAACTGAAGCCCTAAAACCTTAGATGAATTATTTTTAAATGTTCTCCTATGTATTTTCAAATAGGGAAAGAAATACATTGAAAAAATGCAGTTGTACCACAAGTACAATTTCACTTTAAAAAGTTTCTCATGGGATTAAAATTCAATTGTGATATATGTATATCCTTGTATTTGAGACTGTAGCATTCTATCACCTTTCCTATATGAGTAAAAATATTTTCATAAATATAAACTGACAGGAGCATCTTTTTTTTCTTTTTTTTTTTTCTTTCAAGGTGTTCTTTGCATCTGTACAGTCAGGAGGCAGCAGTCAAATATACTTTATGACTCTTGGTCAAAATGTACTATTCAACTGGTAAAGTACATCAAAATGAAGAAAATGAAAAATTCCCTGTAGGTAGCAGTGTAAAAGTCTCAGAGGTAATACACACAAATTTGCACTTCTTACCTACAAAAATGTTGTCATTATTGGTTTATCAAAATTCATATTCTTTCAGTCTGGAAAGAATTCCATTTTCCTGTTGAAGTATTGCAAACATGTTTAGTTTGTCTTTCAAAATACGTTGCAAACCAAGATTGTATTAGGATACTAAAAGAATGTAGCCAATATAAGAAACTCCTGTGCTCCAAAAAATAGACAGTTTCACTTTCACAGGTGATGTAATGTTGATATCTTGAACTGAAGTCACTTTTTATTAACTGTGACAGATGTAGGTAGATACAAAAACACAGTTGGAATCTATTTTGAATTGAGTTGGGGCTTGTTTTGGAGTTTAAGCAAGCTGTTACTGTGTCACCAAGATGAACTTGAATGACTTGTCCAAGCCTTACAGCAATTAAAGGGTTTGTGGTGGGTCCCAGTGCAGACCAGAAGGTTTGAGGGATCCTCCCTCCTTGGACCTTGAGGAGTCATCCCCTGTGCTGGGTGGACAGGGGTGTTTCAGTACCGAGTTGTAAAAATAGTGAATTCTGAACATGTGCCCCATCTGGGAGATTTTTACAAATGCAGGAGGGGACAGACTTTGTGTTTCTCTCAGGGCTGGATGCCTGAGCCCATAGACACAGTTACTGTAGGATGTATTTGTAAAAACAGTTTAAATAGTCTGTCAAAATCATAGATGCATAAAGCATTATGAAACAGAATCTGTAACTTTTATTCACACCTGGGACTCACACTCATATGAATTGGTTTAAAGGCACTACCCGTGTATATAAATAAGGGCACAAGACCAGGCACTTTCTTTTCTTCCTTCTTGCTCTTTCACGTCCAGTCTTTATGTATTTGTATGTAAATATAATCTTTCCAAAATGGATGTTAAGATTAACAAATGTATTCTTAATATAGTTATGAAAATATCCAAAGAGTTAATCTATTATAAATAGAAAATATAAATAATTCCAGGTGCTTTCTATGCTAATTACATCTAAATAAAGCTGCATCTTCTAGTGTTATTGGTGCCAGTGTTTCTGCATAAACTCTGTTCTCAGGGGCTTATAAATTGGCCATAAAACTATAGAGATATAATATATATATATATATAGATACATACCCACTCTATATATAATCATATACTATGATTCAGTTGTAGGGTTTAATGTAATCCTCATGTAGCTGATTTTTGGATGTACTTTGAAAATGTAAAGCATCAAATGTAATACAAAAGAGCTCGTTCCGGACATGATACAGTAGGGATAGAGCTGTGGGCAAAAGTGAAATCACTAGTGCTTGAAAATAGGTATTTTTTACTTGAAATATTTGATACTAAAAGGTGCAGGAAAAGTGTGTTGGAATATCTGGTTGTCTACCTCAAGGATGATGATTCTGTGTTGACTAAGAGGGCAGAAATAGAGTTGCTGGAACTGTTAGCTGTGCTGTCCAGCACATCAGTTTGGGTGCTGGCAGTGATGCTGTGACTGACAGATGCTCAGAACTGCTGTCCCTGTGTCTGTCAGCAACTAGGGGCTAATCACCCTTCCCCTTGTTCCCCGTGCTGGCCCCTTACTGCTGCAGGCAGGTCTGAGATGCCTGCACTGTTGCTGTTATGTTTTTGGCTATATGGAGGACTGCACTTCCAAAGTTACTAACCTAGCACTTTTCACAGGCACTAGCTTATCTCAAAATGTATAGTGTTTTTTAATGAAGCATTTTCCCTTTAAATGTTTAACTAACAGAAAAATAAGTCTAAAGCCATACTAAAAAAAAATACAGTTAAATATTCAAAGTGGTTCTTAATGTATGTGAGTAATTAGCTTGTGTGCAGACTTGAAACCTGAATGGAAACTGCTTGGGCAGAGCTGTGTGGCAAGAGCTCTGTCTGGTCATAGTAATTTTCCTGCCTGTTTCCAGGGCCAGGGCTGGGGCAAGTGAGCAGAGCCTGGCTTGGCTCCCTGTGCTGCTGAACACTTGGGCTGGTTGCATTGGACTCACAGAACAACAACAAACAAACAACAGGAAAAAAAATTTAAAAAAAACCCCACCAACAAAACCAAACAAGCCCAAATCTATAACAGAAGCAGAGGTCAAAGTTACAGTTACTGGCAAAATGTTGCAGACAATCAATTTATAAGCAACTTACTTGCTTTTGACTTAAAAGTCTAAGAGACTGTGAAGGAAGAAAAGCTTTCCTTTTGCACACAGTAAGTGTGCAAAAAACTTGCCAAGCTGCTCGTGCTATAAGTAATCAGTGATCCAGGCTGCCCTGTAATATTTTGAAAGTGTGCTTATCTCAGCAGCCTCTGCATTACAGAGGATGCATGTGATTTTTTTTCCTTCCCCTGTGCTGGTGTCAACAGGTAGGAGGCAGATATTTTCCTGATGCTAGGGACTAGTTAAAAAGAATTTAGCCAAGAACAATGGGAATTTATAACAATGACCCATATCAACATATTAAAGAAGCAAATGTGATAAAATTTATTTAAGTTTACAGTAGCAGAAAATTGTGACAATAAGTTGACACACTGTGAAGACGTTTAACTCCATGCTAAAAGGGAAAAAACCCAAACAACCCCAAGTTCAAGAGAGGCAATATGCACTATCACATTGGGACTGTAATTATTCATTCTGTTTCCCTCTGTTAGCTCTTATTTCTAGCTACAGTTCAAGGCAGTGAGTAGGATTTTCATCTTCTATTCTCTATTAAAAAATCATTAAAAACTTCCTACGTGTAATTATGGAAAGTGAGGCACCTAGAGGTGAATGCTTTGGAAGGATTTAGAAGTGGTATTGCAAATAGCAATAGCAGCTGGATGCAACAAGGAGAAACATGTGGCATTGTCTCTCTATCAAGAGATAGTCAATATGGTTGAAGATGTGAAAGAGCCCAGAGATGTTGACAAGAGTAACAGAAGAAAGAGGAAGTGACTGAAGAGGAGGGAAAAGCTGAAGAAAATAAACAGGAGTAGCCAAAGAGGAAGGAGTGGATGTCTGGTACCGCATCTTGCTGTAGAAGGAATACAAAAGATTAAAAGATGTTAAGGAAAAGAAAGCAGCCAAAGAAATGGAAAGGTATCTGAAGTGACTGGGGGCACTGAATGAAGGATATTTTTAATAACTGTTCAGTCCCAAGCAAAAATACAAAGGCCAGAAGAAAAAAATCCAATAACCAAGGTTATCCAGACATAATTTTAACTATGCAAAAATGTATATCTGATTTGTAATTTCATTTTGTGAGGTGTTTCACTAGCTATACCCTTTCACTAACTTTTGAAACCAAGAAGTGAACTGCTTAATGTGTTTTTCTAGTGATGTCACTTTGAAATGAAAAAATGCCACAGGGCAGAATGTTAAGGATCCATGTCATTAACCCTTTGGTACATGCAGTCTCCTAATGGCAGATGGTGCTCATCATGTTGCATTTGCCACACAAGATTGTGCTAATGCTGCAGCAATGTAGAACTGTGTGCATGTGCCTGCTTTCACTTTAGGCATGGTGAACTCTCTTTTGCAGCCTGAACCTTGGCACATGACTTTAAAACCTGGGAACCATGCAAATTATGTACTGTACACTATGCATTTTCCTCTAATGTTGAAATTGTACAATTGAAACAGTAATAAAAAAAACTCTGAAAATGAAAACTAGTATCATGCTTGTAATGATTCTATTATATTGACATGGACTGTTGTAAAAATCATAGAAACCTTTGTTACTGTTTTCCAAATCCAGTCACTATCCTTAGGGGAACATCCATATCTGCCTGTAGGGACAAAACAAATACATATCCTTGTATGGATAAAGATGTCCGAGTGACTGTGAGAATTCAGACTGGACAGAGCGCTCATAAGAGTGACAGGCAGTGCTGTGCTGTGTGTGCTGCTAAGGAGCCTCATGGAATTTCTGTGTGCCCTTCTCTTTACACAAACACCCAGTGGGATGAGGGCAGTGGAACTACAGCAAAAGGTCAGCTTGCAGTCATTGATGCTACAAGAACAGGCTTTTGTGCACATTAGCCTGAGTGCCATGTTAGCCCAAGTCTCTTTTTCTCAGGTAAGCTCATGCAGTCTTTATTGCCACTGGAATAGTTTCTCCAAAGACCATCATAAAAGCTGGCTTATAACTTCAGTTCCATGTTTAAACAGCTGTGTTTAAGCTAAATGAAGCATAAGCAAACCCGCAGTCTACAGAAAAAAACTTCTATAGATCTTAAAACCTGTGCAGTAAGTCCAAGTTCCACACACCAAAAGTGTGAGAAATTTTCCTGCTGATAGCCCACCACTTTCTTAAACTGCCTTTCAAAGTGCAGAGAGCTGATAGAAGGGCAAGGGGATATCAGCTGGGTAATCACCCAAAATGTTATTTTAGCATTACTTAACCACTTCTGTTATTTTCTAAGATTTAACAAAAGCACCTAGGAAATAATGGTGAAATGCATCTGAAAAGCTTTTCTGGTTTTGTCCTCAAAACACTTTGTGGTCAACTTTTTCAGTAAGCTTTATGATTTTGCACACCAGCTAATTTTCTTTAATCTAGAGTATTACCTTTTATTCTTTTGTGCCTTTTACTTCTCCAACATATTTTAAATGTAATATTTAACAGAATGTAATAGCATCTTTCTATTCAGCATAGCTCATTCCTCACTGTCACTTCTATAAAGGCTAACTACTCTTTTCTTAAGGTGTGTTTGTATATAAAAACAAAGATATTTGACTGCTAATTATCTCTCAGAATTTGAGACTATTGATTGATCAGAGGTGAACACAAATTTAGCACACTTGCTTGTAGGCATATAAAAATCATATTGTCTTCAATGAGCTGCTTACATGGCCTGCTGAAGCAGGCTCAGCATAACACAAAGCCCTCAGTTCCTGTGATGTCATACAGCCATCTGCTGATGGCTCCCATCCAGTCGTTACTGATTCTCTGAGTGTTTCTCAACTTCCAGTTTCTAATACAATCATATTGGTCCCACTGCTCAGGTATGGTAGGGAAGTCACATCCAGATGAACTCGCAGACATAATCAGTCTTTAAAACATGTTGTTGACAAGCTGGCAGCAAGAGACTGTTCCAGTTTTGAAATTGGTGTTAGCTGGACCTCTGCTGGTAAGAAAGAAGGCGGCAGGAGCAAGTTACTAATAGAAGGAGCTATCTTATATCTGAACCTGCAATGCATACAGATTTAGCCAGTATAAAGTATTAACTCTGCTATCCGTCCACATCAGTCCATTACCACTCCACAAAAGCTTCAGCTTCAATGAATGAAACCGCAGTGACTCACAATAACAAAATCAGGCAACAAATGCACATATAACAATAACTTGTGTATAAATAAATTTATTCTGCAAATCATATCATGAGCACAGACAAAAGTGGAGATAAGCTGGGAGCAGTCCACAGATTTCCTCATTACACCCACAGGTTATTTAATAACTAAAAAAAGTGTACACTGTAGTTCTCCAGGTAAAGCTTGTATGCGATGTCCTGTGCAAGCTCATTGAAATGGCTTTTGGGTCATGTTCATTTTTTTAAACTGTAACTGCCATTTTATCAGTTCACACAACAAGTCGTGTTTACTGGGGAAGAAAGACACCATGTGGAAGTTTTACCCAATACTTGGCTTCAACATAACACAAATGACTGATTTGTTTTAAATTTTCTCACTAAGGAATGCACTGTGACTTAACATACATAATCTCATATCATTCCTAGAGAATTCTAACAGCCAGAAAAAGCTTGTGCTTTATAGCCTTTTGCCTAGTTTTTTCAGTATATTTTAAATGGCACAGGCAACAGGTTTTCCTATTTCCCCATGGCAAATGCTCCGCAGTAACAAAGGCAGTAGACTGGGAATACAAGTGTGCTCAAGCTGGAAGAACTGCTGTGGCCTAGCACCTGACAGGCCAGCTCTGCATAAGCTGCAGCCACACTTCTAGATTTCCAAAGATTATCTGGAGCAGTGACACTATAAAGACTGGAAGCTGCTGCTCCTCCTAGCATTTTTTTTACCCCTCTCTCCTCACTCTATCCTGCTGGAGTGGCTGGGGTGGGTGGGGATCTCTGGAGCTCTAGTCCAACCCCCCTGCTAAAGCAGGGTCACGCAGAGCAGGTTGCACAGGATCTCATCCAGACAGCTTTTGAGTATCTACAGAGGAGACTCCACAACCTCTCTGGGCAGCCTGTTCCATTGCTCTTCTGACCTCAAAGAAAATGTTCCTCCTATTCAGATGGAACTTGTTGTATCAGTTTGTGCCTGTTGCCCCTTGTCCTGTCACTGGGCACCATTTGTTCTCATTCTGTTTTTCAGATATTTGTGGGCATTGATAAAATCCCCTCTTGTCTTCTCTGGTTTCAACAGGCCCAACTCCCTCCACCTTTCCTCTTAAGAGGTGTTTCCTCCAGTAGAAAAAAATACAGTTGCTAATAAAATATCAAATACAAAGTTCTTGATCTCTGTAAGCTTTCACAGGACTCCTTATGATACCAATGAGAGTGTCCCATGGCAGGGGGTTTGAAACAAGATGGTCATTAAGATCCCTTCCCACCCAAACCATTCTTTGATTTTATGGTATGATAAAGAAGTTGATAGTTGCTGTGAGAAATGAAGCTCACTCTTCTAAAAATTTTAAGAGTTTAATAAATTATAATGAGGTATAAACATAAAGCAAGAGTTAGAGTGTACGTTGGGTGCATGTAAAGCTAGTGGCACACCCACTTCTTCAGTCTGCAGTCTTTTATACTGTTACACTTGTGTTACTTTCTCAGATGATTTTGAGGATCTATTTTGGGCTCATTGACTATAATCTTGCTTTAGATTTTTGCAGGGTTTGCACAGTTTAATGGTGGCAGACGTCACCAGTCTTGGGTGGTCTTCCTCTTACAGTCTTCTGCTCTGCACTTATGTCATCTGGAATATACATTTTGCGATACAAGCATATCTTATAATACATCTTCTGCAAGCCCGCTTATATCTTCTGAAAGCCTTGTTTCCCCTTTTACACTGCCCGCAATTGATTACAAATTTTATTATACTTAAAAAGCAGTTTAAAACTTATAATAATTATTTGCAAACAATTATTATTTCATCATTAAAGCAAATAAATTGTAGCGAGAGCCAACCACTACATCGCCGTTTATAACAGTTGCAATGGGACAAGAATCAGTAACAATATAAATGTCACACACTTAGGAACCACTAGTGAGAATTTCTTCTGAAGATGGAAGAAACAAGATTCAGTTTTAATGACTGAGATTTGTTTCAATGATTAACGCCACACTGCAACTATGTAAAAGACAATACAATGTTAGAAGCGGGCACAAGACTCTCCCAACTAGGAACACCCTCATGTTAAGGAAGAAGCAATGACGAGTGTTGTGCATCCACTTCAATGGAACCCGGAACAGGTGCAGCAGAACCAAGGCGCTGCTCGGGGCCTGTGTCCCGCGGACGGGGCGCTGGGGTCACCCGCGCCCCCGAGCACCGCCGGCGCAGCACGGGAGCGGCCGCGGCCCTGGCCCAGCGCAG
>VXBI01001939.1:193258-237132 GCA_013397375.1 Toxostoma redivivum
CCCGCCCCGCGCGCGCGCATCACGGGGGCGGCGCCCCTGCTCGGCCATGACAGCGGGAACCCGTGGCCGCCGGTCCCGGCAGCGTCCGGGGCCGCGGCTCTCGCCCGGGACGGGCGGCCAGGACGCTGACATGCAGGACCCTACCCCGGAAGGCGCCGAGGAGAGCCAGGCGGCGGCGTCGGCGGAAGGCGGCGGGATCTTCTGTCTGCAGAGGGTGTTTGAGGAGGTGCAGGGCTCCTCGCAGCTGAGCGCGGCGCCCGCGGAGCCGCCGGCCGTGACGGTGGTGGCGGTGGAGCGGTACCTGGCGCAGGCGCCGCCCGCCGCCCCCCCTCAGTACTGGTACGACGTGACGCTCGCGGACGGCGCGCGCCGGCACCGCTGCCACCTCGCGCCGCGCCTCAACGGGCTCGTGCAGCGCGCGCGGCTGCGGGTGGGCACGCGCCTCCGGCTCACGCGCTGCTCGTACCGCTACGACGAGAAGCGCCTGAACCGCGGCTTCCTCTGCCTGGAGGGGCTGGAGCGGGCGGCCGGCACCGCCGCCGCCGCCGCGGGCACCGCGCCCGACCGGCACCGCCCGCTCCAGCCCCTCCGCGGCGACAATAGGCACTACCTGCCGCTCTGGAACAACGAGGATCCCTATGGAGACGTGTGGGTGCCGGACAGGCCCCCGGTGCGGGTGGATGTGGACGGTAAGCCCGAAGGAGCGGCTGTGGGGGTGCGGGAGGGACGCTCTGAGGCGCCTCGGGGCCCCCAGAGGGAGGAGCGGTGCCGTTGTTTGCTGTTTGTTGGAGTTGGGGAAGGGTCGGGAGCGCACGTCCTGTGAGGGGCGACTGAGGGAGCTGGGGGCTCTGCCTGGAGAAGAGGAGGCTCAGGAGGGTCCTTTTCGCTCTCTTCAATCACTGACAGGAGGGTGTAGCCAGCTGGGGGACGGGCTCTTCTCCCAGGCAGCCAGTGGCAGTGCAAGGGCACATAGTCTTAAGTGAAGGTTTAGCTTGCACATTAGGAAGAATTCCTTCACAGAAAGGGTGATTAGACATTTGAACGGGCTGCTCAGAGACGTGATGGAGTTACCGTCCCTGGAGGTGTTGAAGGCAAGACTGGGTGTGGCACTTGGTGCCATGGCCTGGCTGACAGGGTGGTGTTTGGTCATAGGTTGGACTCGATGATTTTAGGGGTCTTTTCTAACCTGATTGATTCCGTGATTGCTTGTACAGCTGGGCGGAGCTCCCTGGTATCCTCCAGCTGTGTTTGGCCCCACTGGGAATGTGCCACCTGTGTCACAGTTCACCTGCTCCTGTGGGAAAAACCTCTTCCCTGGGAGGATGTGAGGCATTGGTACAGGTTGCCCAGAGATGCCAACTTGTGGATGCTCCATCCATATAAGTGTTTAAGACTGGCTTGGATGGGGCTCTGAGCAACCTGGTCTGGTGTAGCATGTCCCTTCCACGGCACAGTGTTGGAACGAGAACCCTTTGAATCCAACCCCTTCTGTGATTCTCTGTTGCTTTGCGAGAGCTTTTTTAATTCTACAAGCATTGACTGAAAATATGCAGCTGTGGTGCTTGCACCCAGTCTTCTGAGTTGTCAGAAACACTGGGTGCAGTAGTAGTAGTCGTGTGTCTGGTCTGTGGGGCAGAATGCTCACTCTGAAAAGCTGCCACCCAAAATGTGGTCAGGGTTGAGGGGCTCATAAAGCCTGGTGAGAGAGATGTAACAGGACTTCTGCATGAGTGTGATGCCCTTGTAGGTTGACGCCTGTGGGGTTTTTTTGTAATAGCCCATCTGCTCATCTGACAGCACTTCTGTCATTTAAAATATGTCATCACTCTCAATAGAAAAAAAAAAAGCCAAAACTGTGTGCAGATAGTTCATAACAGTATTTATTGGTGAATGATATCAGCAGATGAGCCTTTTTAAATGTTAGAAACATTAATAAAATACATGTAACATCCTGGCACTTTACTCCTGAAAACATGTTCAAACATGAATGCTTTTTTTCGGTCTTTTCTTTTCCCCTCCCCTTAATCTTAGTCTCCAAACTGACTAATCTTGGTCATCTGGAAATGACGTGGAGAAGCAGAGTGCATTTCCATCCACTTCTTGTGAGAATCCTGCACAAATCTAGACTAAGGTACTATGGAAAACCAGAGAAAAAAATGGATATGCCTTATCAGGTAAAGAGGGATAAATGCATAGGTTAACACTCAAATTGTTGTAGGATATTTGAAATAATTTTTCCCAAATAGTATGCAAATAAAGCTATTTTATAGCTATTTTATATGGAAAATGCTGCCTTTACAAAAAAGCTGAGCCCTCTAGAGCAGGAAATGCGGAATTTTGTGAATCATATGTGTACCAACTTTAGTGGATGCGTTTCAGTTACCATAGTTCATTTGAGCTTTTTGTGAAGAAGAAGATACTTTGAGGTGTTCGTAGTTTAACAGCCTAAACATTTCTGATCTCTGTGTTTTGAAAGTTGAAGTTAGTATGCCAAAAAAAAAGGCAATATATTTAAATTATTTCTAAGCCCTGATTCTCTCATCTGGTGACTTTCAGTTATGTTATTTTACTGTAAAATTCTTAAAGATTTTTCTAACATATTTAACTTGTGATATTTTTGTGTTGAACTTCTTGGAAAAGGAGACTGGAGGTGTGGTGGGTTAGTTTAAAAATATTTTTTTACTGCTCAGTAATCTGCTCAGTTACTGATTCAGCATTTGCCCAGTTTAAAAACTGGGGATTTTTTCCACTCTAGTATTCAGTACAAGCTCTGGAACATCCTTTATATCCATTTGTAATAGAGAAATCGTTAATGAGTGAAGTACCTGGTGCATTATCCAAAATAAATACATACCAGAATGATAATAAATAAAAGATGACTGTGTATTGTCTCTTTTTTCTTCAGGCTTACTTTGAAGTTGCTGATGGCTCGGGCATGATGTCAATGGTTTTGTGGAATTCTCTGTGCCCTAAATGGTATCACAGTATGAAGGTGGGCACAGTGCTCCTCCTTGCCAAGTATGCCATCAAAACCAGTTACCCGTTTAAAACACAGCCCACCCCAGGGGATTCACAGATGAAGAGATTTGCTACAATTGGTTAAGTATTGCAGAAACCTATTTTGAATCAATGAAATATAGCTGTGCAAAGTAGTTCTCCATAGAAATAAAATATAAAGCGATCCATTGCTGAGACTAATTGATAAGATATAAATCCTTAATTAGTACCTCTGAAAGGTGTCTGAGCATCCACGTTCTTGCTGTTTATATTGCATCATATCTATGAAGTTTACTGCCAAAATTAGTTAAAACCTTTATTTAGGAAATAAAGAAGTAAAAAAAGAATCCCTGATATCAGAAACTGAGATCATAAAGATAGCCCTCCGGTAATGAACTTTAATCTGATTCTACTTCCTGCTTAATAATACACATATCACTTGTACACTACTCACATTTTTCCAGGTCATTGAAGGGCATTATCACCTCATCTGGCTTTAGATTTTAGTGTATACTGTCAAGGCCCAGAGTATCTGCACGGCTCTGCAGAATAAAAAGTTGCATTGATGACTTCTGTGTGCTGAAGGAGCATCACCGTGGGAGTGTGTGTATGAAGAATATTCCTTGGCTATGAAAAAGCATTTTCTTACTTGCCAGTTCTTTTGTGTGGCAGATACTCAAAGATACCACAAAAATACAAGTCCTGCAATAAATATAACAGTAATGGCCTTTTCAAACTGGATTTGATCAGCCTTGGGGTTGTTTTCTCTCCTCCTTCACCCTACATGAACTCTTTCCAAATCTGTGCTTTTATACTCAGAACAAAATGACAGCCACCATTCAGAAAATTCAAATAACTTCTTGAAACAAAATGATGATGTATGTATAACTTATTGACAATGACATTTTCCAAATGGAGTTGCTACAGTGCACAAAAATAAGCTGTGTTTTTATTGCCTGAAGCAATATATTCCCTGACTGATAAATATTTGCATTAAAACCAGATCTCAATGTCTGAAGAATTTGTGATGACTTGGCAGGAGATAAAAATGTTTAGCCAGGAATGGAAATTTGTGAGGGAAGGTGACAACAATTACAAGCCAACCCTGAAAACAAATATAATTGCCACAAAACCTTTCTATGCAAAGAAGACAGAATAAAACAAGCCACCTCATCTGAGGTGACTTTTGCTATGGAAAAATATCTCTGCATTTTTATGGTCTTATTCACTCTGCCCTTCTGATTTCTTACAAGCATTATTGGGTAGAGTGGAAACAAATAGATGAAAATGGCCAACTCAGCTGCTGGGCTGTAAAGGTTTATAGCTGTGTAAGGGAGGAACTAGAAGTCACGCCATAGGAAAGTGCCATGGTGCACAGATAAACTGCAGGAGCTGTAAATCTTTGGTTCATACAAAAGTATGTACAGAATCTAAGTTCCTTGCACAAAGCTGAGAATTTTGTATTAATACAAATTCACATAATTCCATGATGCATGGATGACTATATTTCCTATAAGAAGAGAGTTACAAGAAAACAGAATATCCAGAAAAAATTTCTAGAGCATTTGTAGCATGGATTTTGTGCAACTTCCATTGCATGAGGATTTTTTTGTTTGTTTGTTCAGATGAAGTGAAATTTATGACCACACTAAGTATCTCTGTATATGGCCAATGTGGGGCATTATTTCAGGTTTCAATTACACTGAATCACTTGAGTAACAATTACTTTTATCTTCATTTATTTTCAATTTGTAATTCCATCAAATCCCAGCTTTCCAGTGTGTCCTTGGAACCATTCACCTGCAAATACTGTTCAGTTCAGTGTATCTGGAGAGTTAGCAAGTCCCCAGTATTAAAGGGTTTCCAAACGAAGAGTCCTGCAAGGCACTGTGCTTCAGGCACACCCTTAGACTGCTGTGGAGTGAGCTCTGCATTGCTGGCTCACTCCACAGAAGTCACATATTGTTTGCAGCTGCAATATTGTGACACTTGCTGAGAAGTGCCTTTTCACAACCTAAAACCTTTGGAACTTACATAGTACCAATGCCTTGAATTCTACTGCCAGGCAGTGTGCACATTTCACTTTTACACATCACTGAATTTGTGTGGTTCTGATAACAGAAGGGCTGGACTAACCTTAGCTCCTGACTCATCCCAGAGTATAATCCTGACCTGAATGTGAGACTTTCATCTAATCTCAAAATAATGAAACATTGAGTTTTGATGGGTGGGAAAGTTTTGTTTCAGGAATTCTCTCAGCAACACTGTCCTAAAAGACCGTATGCAAAACCACAATTGTCCTCCTATTTCTAGAAAGCAGAAGCCTAGAGAATACTCCTAAGTAGAGGGTCTGACTTGAAGTAGAACACCTTCCTAAATGTTGCACTGACAGGGTGAGGCACCAGATAAAATTATGTAAACAGTTGTATGCATTATTTGTATCTACTTAATCACTTTTCTGGGTGGATTATTTGGATAATCCCTTACTCAAACCCAAGAAACTTCATCAGAATCTGTCTTTTATATACCAGCAACATTTGTCCTGTTATGTACTGCCTTGTGTATTCTAGAAGCTGAAGCCAGTCTTCCTGTATTTTTTAATCTGGTTGAAGAACACCTTTCTTGCCCCAGTGCTCCACCATGTTTGTAATTTAGCATCTAAACAGTCTGATTAATAAATTAAAATTTTCAAGTGCTATAGAATAGGCATGAGAAGACCTTTTCTTTTCCTCCCTGGCCATGGTGTATTTCTATCCTATTAATAATTACCTGAACTGGCATCAAATATGGAAATTACCATGTGCTAGTTCTGTTTTACTTTGTTGTCTGCACATCAGTTTCAGATCTTGCTGACATTTGATAACAAAGCTAGTGTAAAAACTACTGTGTATCTGATCAGTATGGTTGGATTAGTTTCTGTTAAAATACTGGCTGGATTGGAATAGTTGGTTTATGAAGGCAGTTGGAAAGTTTAATATTACTCAGATGATAAAATTGCTTTGTGGTACCTGAATTCCTTACTTTATTTTGATGAAAACCTGAATTCAGAGAAATTGATTAATAATTTCACAAAGCTGGAATATTTAAGAAACTTTATCCTGGTTTCTTTATGGGTTGTTGTTACTTTTGTTATATTATTATAATAATGATGATGATGATGATAATTTGTATTCATACCATAAATACTACTTTTTTTCTTTATCAGAAATTAGCCTTAATGTTCGAGATCCTCCTACTGAAATAAATATTATTCCAGAAGAAATGGTTAAGCCAGAGTGGGGATTACCTGAAGTTAAATATAGGTTTATCACAAGGTAAAATAGAATTTTGTTGGTTATCAAGCTGGAATTTAAATTACACTACCTTAAAGTGAATGTTAATTGGAAATGCTTTTTGCAAAGTTTCTGAGAAAGGTTACCCAGCTTGCTTTCTTCTATTTTGGTTTTTTTTTTAGGTCAGAATTGGATGATTTACCACACAATCATTCCTGTGATGTTATTGGTCTTGTGACGTTTGTGGGAAGGGCTGAGCGAGCCAGAAAAAGAGGTTTTTCTATAAATATGACTTTCAGAATTTATCAAATAGTTTATAAATTTCCAAGTAAATGCTTATACATTTTTCTTAATATTTGTTTATATAGAACATAGTGAAGACTTCTGGCTCTATCGTTGGGCACATGCCATTGACGGGACCTCAGACCAACCATTCATACTGGAATTGTTTGCAACTTCTCAGCCAGATGTGTTTGAGCGTATTCATCCAAGTATTCATCTCTCTATAATACTTATTAATAATTATTTATAATGTTTTTCTAGTTCATTGCAAATTTCTAATTCTAAGATTAGTTGCCACTGAATAAAAAAATACCATCATTTATCTTCTCAAGCGGAAGGTAGTTGATCAGAAATTAAAATTTAAGAATAAAAAAAGTTTAAATATTTGAAACCCTTGCAAAGTGTACTGTCAGTTAGTGTAAACAATTAGATGGACAGCTGGGCCTGAGGCTCCTCTGATCTCCTTCATTTCAGATGTTTCTGTTAAGAATCACTTGAGCAACATCTCTTGCATCACAGGCAATTAAAGACAGCAGCAGGTCAAATCTCTTGCTCTTCTTGACCTGTAAATACCTGGTTTTTTATAGATGGGATTAATTTAAGAGGATTGAATGAAGAGAGAGGTGAAAGTTGAAAAGCTTCATTTCTTTGAATCAATGTCTTTTGCCCAAACAACGATCATCACCTTGCTGTATTAGTTATCACACATGAGCTAAATTTAAAACTAGGAAATCCTTAAAGAAGGATTTTAAAAGAGCTTTAAAAGACCTTCTTGCCTTCTTTCTCTTCTCCTCCAAGCACTCCTCCTTTTTTTAACACTGGTTGGTGTTGATAGGCATTTTTTATATCATTTCATGCAGCATCAGCTGCACAGTCCTGCTAAGATTATGGCTGCATTCATCTTGAGTGCTCTGGAGAAATGGGAAACAATGACATTCCAGTGTTTAACTGAAATACTAACGAAAGAGTGAGTTTGAGCTCTGTTTAGAAGTTTTGCAGTGGCATGCCATAATTTCTCATGATTTTATACTTTTTATCCTTAAGAAACACAGCCATCTAATACCAATATTTGTACTATTTGTTTCAGTGATATCCTAACCAATGAAGTATCTCATGCTTTAGTTGTAATATCTGTACTGAAATTAAATTGATGATTTAATTGCATGTCCATATGGTAATTTATAATGGAGACTCAAAACATATGTGAAACATTTGTAGGGTCAGGAACTAAACTGTCTTGTTTAGAGGACTTAATAAAATTAATCCAGCGTGTGTCAGCCTTGCCATTCTAAAATCAGTGAACTGTCAGGAAAAAAAAAAATGAAGTTTTTTTTTCTCCAGTGACATACTTGGTGTGTACACAGATGAGAGTGATCCAGGGCCTTGCTGAGAATCCTTCCAGGACAGTTTACCTTACGACTTCCAATGAAAGTCAAATATTCATTACAGGTAATTTACACTAGTTCTAGTTTTATGTAGTTCTCATGTTATTTCTTAGGAAAGGGTATTTTCATTTTATAACAAAATAATCAGTGCAGACCATGAGGTAATAATAAAAGATTACAGAAAAGAAAAAGCCAAATAGCATTCTTGTGAGGCATTAAAATGGGTTTATCTTATGAAAAGTATTTCCAGGTTAAGACATATGTTTACTAATTCTTTCAGGCTGTTAATCTTTTGATAGGGTAGTAATGGCAATTACCACTTACTTAAAACATTAAAAAACACAGCTTTCCTTTTCTAGGAGCTTTTTTGCTACTTGTTCTGGTTTTTCTGTTATTTAACATTTGTCTGACTTTCAGTGTCAAATGCAGGTGTAGTCAAGGAATTCAAGATATTCATTTTGTAAAATACTCTTGACGAAAGACATCTTTTGTCATCTCTAGTCAAGATTTTCTTAATTTGTTTTTTCTAGGTAATGTTCAGGAGAGTTTCAAAATGAGAACAGATTTAGCCTGTAACCTGCTTTGGTTTTGATACCTGATTATTTTTGTTTTAAAAGGGTGGCACAAGGGCCAGCCATACACCAAGGATGCCAAAGTGAAAAACTTTATTCAGTGGATGAAATCACAAAGTGAAGTTGATCAAATAAAGAAAACTGTCATCGGTGGCTATTACCCTTTTCCACGACCTCCTGATAGCTTTTTGAAATATTGTAAAAACAATGAAGGTAACATATATCAAATATCTGTAAGATTTGTAGCCTTTTTCAGTCAGTCTTACTCCAAGATAAACTCCCTTTCGTGACTAAATGTTTCATAGGCTAAATCCTCACCTCATAGAAAATATTGCACTGTTAGCTTCAGGAGAATTGTAGAAGCTTACATGAGCTACACATATACCCAGAAGTTTTACTCTGAATATTTTGCTAAATCAAAATTAAAAATAGTTATTCTGAAGGGTACATTGAACTAGAGATTTCACCTGAAACAGAAATTGTGGTGTCTGATAATGCATACTAATGGATGCTTATGAGCTAAAAAGGTTTATTGTTTTAATTTTTTTCCATGTGATATGGATAACAAAGAGGTTTAGAATTCTTTAAAAGCATAAGTTTAAATCAATTTAATATTTAGTAAAAAAGAAAAATCTTTTGAGTCTTATGTTCAGAGATTTTTGTATTTCTCTAAAACTTGATTCTGGAAATTTCTTTTCTGCAGTTGAATCAGTTTTGAAATCCATAGGTGAAATAGGGAAAGAGATTGAAGACCTGCACTACAGAGAGCATAAAAGAATTGCTGTTCAGGGAATAATCAGTGCCATAAGATGCATCAGCTGCAGTGATACATCTGAAGAAGCCCCAGAAGAGGAATTCATCCAGGTACAGTGTGTGAGAGTTAACGTCAAAGCAGCTATGATTGTCATTAGAATGGAAAATTTTGTATTTAAGTTCTGAATCTAATTACATTGTCTCTTAATCTGATTTTTGAGAGCAAAATTTTAAAAAGCACTGATTCAGTGCTTCTATGAGAGCATTTTGTCTGTCCTCTGTAAAACTCAAAGCTGTTTAAAAGTTACTAGTTTGACTTATAACCTGATGTAAATTGGAGTGTGGGAGAGGCAACTGCTGCAACATGCTCACTTCTCACTTTCTAGACGTAATTTCTCTTGTTAATATGATTAGAAGATAATTTCTGCTAGATGTAAGGTGACTGTCAGAAATTGGCAGGTTTTGAGTTGGAAGAAACAGTTTTAAGTGCATTGAAAGACTTAAACATAACTGTTGTTGCAGAAAGATACTTCTCAGTCTCTTGGAAGTCCTTCTGTGTCCAAAGAAGACTGTGTTGACAAGGCGAAAAATGAAGAAGTTAAGTCTTTTCTGGGGCCACCCAGCACTCCCGGGGAACATGAACACCAAGCTCTGCTGTCAAAGGGGAGTTCAGTCAAGAGACAGACAACACCCAGATTCAGAAGAGATGCAGAACAGTAAGCTCTCTTCATAAATATGTGGGGAATCTTCTAAAAAGTGTTTTCAGAAATTAGTCTGGAGCCCAGGCTGTAGAACATAATAAGAAAGCTTTAAAAGCATATATAGTTGAGTCTTTAAAATGTAGTTACATACTTTTCCTAGCATCAGGTGATGACAATTATACTGTTCATGCTAATGGAGGATTAATTAAAGTAGGTTTGCAGTGCTCTCTTCTGATTATTTGTTCTTAAGCTCACAGATTTGAAATAAAAGTAGTTAATAATTGAACCAAATGTAGTTTAATGACATAGCTGTGGAACAAACAACAGTTGCAGTGGTGTGAGGAAATCAGATATCTTGACTGAAAATGCAGAATCAGGTATACCTGTTCCTTAATTTCAAATACACCTTATTTTTGATTTCTGGGTAATGGGATGTACTGCATGTAGCTGTAATGTGCTGTCAGAAAGGAAGGTAGGTGGTAGTCATGTGCTAGCCTAAGGGCTCAGAATAACTTGTAATTTGTCTGATACAACTGTGTTAGATTCAGGAGTAAAGTAGCTGCTTACATAAGATTGCCCTTCATTGCAACACTTGTGTAAAATCTAGTACACCCATACTCACTATTGAGAACCTGGTGTATACATTGACAGGTGGAAAGTTTGAGAAGTCAGGCCAGTCACATCTGGTTTTTTTGCAGAGGATTTCTCATCCTATAAAGGATGTGTTTTTCTTCATTACTTTTCACGTCCGTAAGTCATAATGTGGGAAGATAGTGGATATTTAGAATATTTTGAGGGGAAATTAAATAAGATATAATTAGGATTGAATGAAAATTTAGTATTAAGAAAACCTTGGTAAATAGAAGTTCTGTCTTGGCAGTGTTATAGCAAATGTAGTGGATTCTGTTACATATGAAAACTTCCAGCATTTGAGTGTCTTGGTTTAGTCCTGCCTGAAAGAAAAAGTCCCTTGCTTTGTGAATTTCCATTTAAATAGATACTGAAAAATAATGGTGAATTTCCTACTTTAAGGGGAGGTACATCTGTTAGTCCTCTATCATCTTACCCCTATTTTACGCGGACTGTAAGAAGAAAACTTGGGTAAGTCATGTGAAATTAATTGTGTTGAATAATTGCAGTAATCCAACAAAAATAGTCCGAGTAAAAATTTTACATATTGGGAATCTCTAAGGAAGTAGAATGAAGGAACAGATCAGGGTGGAGTTTAATGTTTTTCTATTCACTCGTCTGCACCATCTCTAAATACATCTGAAACATAATTTTGTGGGTGTTATTAAACATCTTATATTGCTACTACTACTACTAAGGGGATAAACAGAGGTTCATCATGGTAATTAATGGATTTTCTGGTGGTGGCTGAGCTGTACATTTTTCTTGATGCTACAGAGGTGTAGGTATAGTTGTCGCTGGGAAGCCACTCCCCTGGCTCCTTTCACTCCCCAACGCTCAGTTGTTACATAACTCAGTTTGGATCCAGAGAAGGTGGGGTTTTTTTGAAGTCCAGATAGGAATTTCAAATCCAGAGCCCTGTCAAGTCTGGAACCAACTGAAATAACTACAAAAATGAGATTATGAAGAAAACTGAATGAGTGCTTTTATTTGTTAACTAGGGGCTACAAGCTACTTTCCTTTGTGCATTTTGTTTAAGGGCCATAAATTCTTGTCACTTGTTCCAGACAGAACATGAGCAACTTGAATGTTTGAATTCCTTGGTGTCAGTAATTCAGGATGTTTGTGTATTTTGCCAGTGATCTGGATTTGTGCCATGACTACATATACGGCTCAGTTGCCTTTTTGGTCTGCTTTTAGCATCTCTTTCTTTTCCCCCTAAACCCAAGAATCATGGTGCTAGGAATGCAACAGTGGTAACGAAGGAGCTGATCAAAGTTGTTGACCATTCTGCCAGTATTGCTCCCCTACAAGCATGCCTATTTTCTTGAAACACATTTATTGGAAGATAATTCGCAACAGCTTTTTCTGTGGGATAAATGAGGCTCTTTTGACCCCATGTGTTGTTTCCTAGTCATTTTGGTAGAAACTGCGTTTTCTAGGAGAAATGGTTACCTGACTTTGCAGCTGGTTCGTTAAAAACATCGCCTGGCTTTAAGGTAACAGTTCTGCAGGTGGTGCAGGAGTTTGCAGGGACTTGTGGTGCAAACCCATAGAAAAAATCAGGAGGTTTTCCTTGACTGTAAGGAATCCTGTTTTCTTTTGTTTGCTGAGAAATGTTCCGTTTTTTCCAGGGTGGGGTGGAGGATGGGAAGAATGTCTTCTCCCCATTTCTTATAGGTGAAGCCAGAAGTTAAGGCATGTTTACTTTGTTCTCTGCTTTTCTCAATCTGCTACTCTCCTCGCTACCTGTGTGTCCACTCTATGCCATTAGTGCTAGAACCCCAGCTAAAGGAGGAGAAAGTCTGTGTTGGATTATGGAAAGCTGTTTCACTCTATATAATTCAAAGGTAACTCGTGTATTTCTGTAACTAACTATAGAATTGTGCTGAATTCTCCAAATTGCCAAAGAAAAACAGAAAGTTAGCTGACATACTTTAAAATTGCATTGTTTACTGTTCCTTAGATGTAGCAGAATGTCAGCTCTCACTGAAATACTTTATTATGTTGATGAAATAACAACATTAATTTTAACAAATTTCACATATTTCACAGAATATTCTGAGTTGGAAGGGACCCAAAAGGATTGTTGAGTCCAACAGTAGTAGAGATATATTTTAAAGTACATATTCTAAATTAAACTATTCTGCATCAAGTTTATGTATGTTATTTTCAGCACGTGGTTGCATTTTTGGGTTTTTTAAGCAGTGAGAGCTTATTTTGAGTCTTTGTATTGACAGCCACAGTTCCTGCATTTCGGAGGTAGCTTACCTGATTATTAACAGTTTCAGAAAGAGCAAGGAAACTGGGTAATTTAGTATTATTGTTGATATTTATATCCTTGCTAGTAAAGATCTTTCATGTAATGGTATTTTAAACATTTAATGTACTCCAAAGTAATTTAATTTATAGAGAATGCAGTGATTGTGAATGGGGAAAGATCGGGAATTTCAGAAAGGATTATTTTTACTTGTAAGTGAGAAAAAGCACAGTAGTTTTCATGAAATTTTAATCTTTGTAAATTTAGCATGTTACCATGGAATTGCTGCTGCACTACATACTCCCACTGCTTGAAATGAACTTGTTTGCATGCTTCTATCCTTGCAGTTTCACTTCTGTATTTTTTTGTCACGTAGACCCTTTTGTCCTTTTTCCTTCCCATGGATGTGATAGGGAATGGGCACTCTATGATAGAGGGAAATTTATCTTGAGGTTTGTGTGACTGAAAGTTTTACAGAATGTGATGTTTCTTTCACAACCCTTTTTCACATAAATCAGGATTTGTTGGGGAGAAATTGGTAGATACCAAAAATCAATTTGTGTAGACTTGTCAAGTTATCATAAAAGGCTGTTTGGTCTCTCTTTTACTTGCTGTGGTAGATGTGTTTACCACAATGGTATCAGAACAGTTAGTTCATTTCAAACCAGTCTGTAAAATTAGTTTTACCAGGTTTATCAGTGAGTGGGATGTTTTGGTGTGTTATTTTGAGGCACTTTACTTCCTTGTATTGTGTGGGCATAGCTGCAAGTTGTAACTATTTTCTTTCCTAATTTCACTTTATCACATTTAGTCCCAGTGCTTAGGAAATAGGTGTGAAGCATGAGATATGCTTATTTTCCCAGTAGTTTCTGAAAATGCTGATCTGCCATGTATTTTGATAGATGCTATTTTAGGTGACAATACTTTAAAGTAAAATGAATTAGAAGTTGAATATCAATGTGTCTGAAAATAGTGAATAAAGGCTTTTTTGCAAGTGGGCATCTGTGAAAAGGGAGGGCTTGTGGAGTGCCAGCTGGAAACAGCAAATCTGGCAGGGCACAAGTTCACCTAAAGCTGGTATGGGGGCAAAATAGTCTGTGAGTGTTCTGGTGTACAACAGCACGATCACACTCCAGTAAGTGGAAGGATTTGGGTGGCCTCAGGTGCATTGCAGACATAGTGGTTCACAAAGAACTGTGTGTAGAGACAAGCAATTTTCCTTACAAGCCTAGCTCAAGGCTATTCACACATCCAGCACAAAGCAGGCCTGGAGAAATAATGTGTTGGGCAGGTAAAAATTATCCCAGCTACATATCTGTGAAAGAAGTGGGGGAAAATAGTGACAAGTTTTTTCTCATATTTTCCTGAGGCTCTACTTGCTTTAAATCAGAGCCTATTCACTTCCAAATCTAGTCAATTTTTAAACAAAAGCCCCATGATACCCATTTTCCAAGATAACCACTTATCAGCAGTCTGACTTGGTTTAATCCTCTGCTTTAATGAGAAGTTGGTGTATATCTAACTTGATGCATTGGTTTCTGAGCAAACCTTTCTTAACACTGTGATGGGGGTTTCATATTATGTTTGACAGGTCCAAATCTCAAAAGTGAAAATTAATTTTGTGGGCAGTAATTGCACAGATTGTACTGCATAAGTGAGGATTCTTTTGTGACTAGATTTGGACATCACAAGGAGGTCACTTCAGCGATGATACATCCATGATGGGAGTGCATTTCTTAAAATATATTCATACTCAAAACCCACAGTGCACTTCCTTTTATCTTTTCACTAGATACTATTTTAGATATTTTCCGTTTGTTACAAAGTGTTAACATGAAATTTTCAAGATACACCCTAGGATGAAATAGAAAAAAATTTTAAACTCTGCAAATCCTTATGAAATACAATATGATCTATTAAACAGCATGTTCATCTTTGATTCCTTTTTTACTGCCTGTATCTTGTAGTTATTATTAACTACTTTGATGGTTTGGAATTTTAATGGTACTTTAACAAAGTCTTACCTGTTGCAGTTGTTTATGATGCAAGATAATCAAGATAGTCCTTTCCCTAAGTTTTTTCAGACATCATGGTGAGTTCTATTATAATGAGAGGAATGGATCAAAGAAGAAAGGAATAAATGGGCCAATGAGCTAAGAGCTCATTTTACCATGTTTGCTTGCAGAGTGCCTCTTATGTTTTTCTCCTGCATAATATCCTAGGTAATTTATTAGAGATTGATAAAGAAGAGTTTCTTACCATTAATTCAAAACTTTATGGTTAAAAAAAGAAAGTCCAACAAATAAAGTCCAACAAATACCTAGTTTGCTTCATTGAGCTGATCATTACAACAGGACAGTATGTCCACTGGAAAAGAGAGATTTGGCATTTCTGTCATTTTGGATTCTGGAATGGTGACATGGATGCATTCATGCTGTGTTTCTGAGTGCTGAAGGGGATGATAGGACAGTGCAGCCGCATGCTGAGCACCAGGTTTTTGCGATCGAGTCACCTGTTGGTCACCTGTGATGTTTGGCCGTGTCACACGTGGTGTTTCCGCCAGGTGCCGGTAGAGGGCAGCAGACACCGGGCTGTGAGTGTAAAACCCTTCCCCATCCCAAAGCCAGGAATCAGGCAGGGCTAGTCCTGAGCTCTGCTAAGCTGGTTTACCGAATACAAGGGGTCTCGTTGTGTCAAGCTGCTGTATACAGCTCTCACGATAAGGAATCAGCTCATTCACTAGAGCTCATATCATTTATGACTAGAAATCTGTCTTTTGCTGCATAGAGTGTGAAGTTAATTAGGTTTAAGATAAATATATATATGTATGCACACTATAACTTTCTTTTTATAGCTTAGATGAATATCAACATGGACATTCTATGCAAGATAAAAATGGACAGGCTGTGTCAGACAGTTTGCAGCACTGCACAGGTACGTTCAAGATAGTTGTTAAATTAACCTTAGGAGGCTTAAAACTAGTTCTTTTCTTCAGGTCCAAACCAGGCAATAAAGATATCCTTACAACCTTTGTTAAGACAATTCCTCTGTACATCTGGCTGCATCAGCCTCTGGGGAACCACTTTAACAATGTATCATCAATGTAATTCTACTCTATGTTCCCTCTTGTGTTCTAAGGGATGGCTGAAAGGTCAGCACTGGGCTGTTTCCCATTTTGGGCAACAAATTCTCAGTGTATCCTTATACAAGTTTTAAGTTAGTTTAGTATCTCAAAAGCATTTTATAGCACAAGACCTCACATTTTCCCTTGGCCCTTTTAATTTCTGCCATGTCTTCATAATTGAAATGTTCTAATGAAAATTATTTCTTATTTAACAGAGGAGTGATACAATTATATAAGCATATAAGCAACTAAATGTTTTCTGTGCTTATAACAGATCAAGAAGGAGTGAGTAATATATTTGAAACTGAAGAGACTGGAAGAACTTGTGATTCCTGGCAGAGTGACCTGTGGGCACAAGTGAAAGACAAGTTAATGAATTATTTCCATCACAGCAAAATTTTCCCAGAAAGTATCCCATGTAAATTTGATTATGTGCACAAAGACTTACTTATGCAACAGTATAACCTTCATGCAGCAGTGCACCAGCCAATAGAAGCCAGGACAGATACAAACATCAGTGAGTTTAAAAGTGCTAATGGCCTTGGGTATTATGAAGTGACAGTTCTGGGTAAGTAGCTTGCTTGTAAAAAAGGTTGAGCAAGAGCTGTGTAAGTTCATCAGAAACTGAATGGATTTCTCTAAAAGAATCAGTTGATTCTGAATATTTCCTGAGATTTGAAAAATTATAGACATTTTAGATTTTTGTTAGAGCCCTCCTTTAGGGTAATTTTTCTTCTCATAAACATACCTTTCAATGAAATGCCTTAATATCTTGTTTCTAGTATCAGTTTTCATATAATTTCAATTTTTGGTATAGTCTGACGAATGTTATTTGAAGAATGTGTGTAATCCTTAAACTACTGATTATTTCAGTTAGAAATAGATCCTGTTCGCTATTTCAACCTGATGTAATCAGGCAAATTATTCAATTACACTTGTCAGCTGACTTTCTGCTGAAGAGGTTTTATATGAAACAAGTTAGCGTTCTTAAAAGGAAAAAGACAAATGTAAATGCTTCTTTTCAGCATTTTTCTCATTGAGTTGCTTTTTTCATACTATTGCTCCTAAAGTGCCTTCTTTCCATGGCAGAAAATGAAAGCCTGTATTTTAGCCATTCTCATTAACTTCTCCATGCTGCTTCTGATTAACATGAAGTGTCAGTTGATTGATTTTTATTTATTAAAATATAAATATGCAAGTTTATGGATATCTGCTTGCTAGTTTTATTGAGGGTTATTAAGTTTGGTTTTGTTTTCCCATTAAAAGGAGACAGAAATCGCCTTGCTTAACAATGCTCATGTTAAGTTCCCATAATTTAAAAGTTTTCATTATTTGCTAAGGGAAATTTGCAGGGAAGGTGTTTGAATGTTTGAAGTCATTAGAATCCTGGGAATGACAATACAATATTGAAGATGAAAGCAGCGCTGCATTGCACAATTTACTGGTTATAAAGTAAATTTCTCTGCCTTTGCAGATAATGTTAAAAGGAGGATGAAATGGCTTCCAAGGTTTAGTGTTTTCTGAACTATCAGCATTGGTAGCCTTAAACCATAGTGTTTCATAACAT
Organism: Toxostoma redivivum; assembly: GCA_013397375.1. Classification (NCBI taxonomy): domain Eukaryota; kingdom Metazoa; phylum Chordata; class Aves; order Passeriformes; family Mimidae; genus Toxostoma; species Toxostoma redivivum. Next base: position 210,802 of record VXBI01001939.1, read on the forward strand.
CATATCAATTAGAACATGCTTGTGTATAATCCTATATAGAAACATATTTTTAGACATTAGTTATTAACTAATGGATAAAGAACATGTAAATAAAAACCAGTGCAATTGTTTGTTTAAAAAAAAAAAAAGTGGTGCACAAAGTTGCTGATAGACTGAATATGAAGTTTTCTGCTTACATAAAATATTTTTCTTCAACAGGTATAAACCATGACATAGCAATAGATGTTGCTTTTCTTCCACTGTTTTGCCCTGACAATCCCCACTTATTTCAACTAGAGGACATTCAGAATGATACATTATTGTCTTGTATGAGTAGTATCTCTGCATGCCAGCAAAAGGTCACCAGCGGTGGGAGGCTTCATGACACGTTTCCTCTTTCAGGTGAGACTGCCTTTCACTGACATTACTCATTTATCATTTCTTTGTTTATCTTTCAGTGCAAGAGTAATCCTCTGTAGAAATCTCTGGTGTGGGTCAGACATTGTTCACCTCTTCAGTGAAAGAGATGTAAATTCTATTTCACCACCTTTAGTGAATGTCTGTAATACTGAACTTTCAAGGCAGTTTTTGTTGGAGCTGTTCTCATCCTCTGGAGAAGTATTTTAATATCCAAACTAAAAACTTCTTTCTAATTCTGATGCTGTCATTTCTAGTGATGGAATTTGCAAATAAAATTTTTCACTGAAAGAAGGTTGGACATATACACATTACTGTATGGAAAACATTATAAATTCTGTACACCTTTTTATTATGTACAGAGTATACAGCAAATACCTTTTAAAACCACCTTTTCTTAACTTCTAGATGAAATTGTAAAAGCAGCAAAGGAGCTCGATGGCAAACATGTTATATGCATCTTGGACATCTGTCACTTGGGTGATGATAAGGTGGAAGTCTTTCTGAGCAAAATCTACAAGACAGTGGAACCAGGTGTGCTGGATCCAGTGTAATTTAATAACTTAATTTTCAAATGTATATTGTTCAAAAGAGGGAAATAAAATTGCTGTAACTTGAACACACCCCCTACACACTGCACTTTTCTAGAACTAGCAGACACAAATATAAAATCATGATTCTTAGGCAGTTGTAATGGTAACCCATGTAACTGGGAAGGACAATTGTTGCCTTTATTTTTCAGTCTTGAAACAGATTAAACAATGTCTTGGGCGCTGATGTTCAATAGGCAGTACAGTGAGCTGATCATCTGGCAGGATACCAAGGAGTAAAAGTGGTTGTCAGCTGTCTTTCTTTGCCTGTGCACAGACATACACAGGAAATGTACATATCTGGGTGAGAACTGAGAAGAAAGACAAGCTTTCTTAATATTTAAGGCAATGTTTGCAAAAGAATTAATGGGCTGTGATAAAAAATTAGGCTGGAATTTGAGGATTAGAATTTTGATGTTCTGTTTTGATCTTTTTTAGTGAAAGCTACTAGAGGCAGCCTAACTGCTCTTTAGGCTTTGAAGCTTACCGTGAAAGGGATTAAATACCATGGTGCCTTTAGTGCTATGATCCAGGAGCTCACTTTCAGTTCTTTTAACCTGAGCAAGGTCAGGTGCTATGTTTTTATATGTCTGCTTTTGTACCTAGAGTGTAAGGTAGTGAGTATAACATCTAAACGTTTTTAACATATTTTATTCATTAATAAGAGTAATGAAATATTTTTTTAAATACATTTTTAATGGAATTTGCTTCTAGCTTTGCAAGAGAAAAGCTGTCTTTAAGAAGTGCTAATTATGTCAGGATATACAGTTTGCCACATCATTTTTATGTGTTTTCTGAGTGCATGAAGGAGTTCAGCAACTATGAAAAGCTGCTACTTCCACAAGAGCAAAAGACTGGAAAATTCTACCAACTTTTTACCTGTACAAAGAGGCAACTGGCTCTTGCTGGTACAGAATCAAGTAGCACATTTTTCTCCTGGGTTAAACAGCCTCAAATCACTTAAAGAACTGTATTCTTACAAAATTATTTTTGAGCAGGAGCTCATTGCAATTTGACTACTTGTTTATTTGAAATGCTGCTCTCAATTAAATTCTTTGAGAAGAAAGAATTATGGAGACTTGCCAGGTAAATTGTACCATTATTGACCAAAGCCCACAGAGTTAATTCATAGGAACAGATATATTCTTAGTCACGTTAGCAGCTTGTTGGTAATTGGAGATTACCTCTTTCAACTAGTAGCTCACTTGTCTGCCCTGGGCAGTGGACTTTGTCCTCAAATACTTAAAGTCTGTGCCCCATCTTCAGTTAACAGTAATTTGACAGAGAAATGTAATTGATTTTGTTACATACAAGTTCACAGGCAACTTCAGATAAAAAGTAATGAAATTAATAAAATTATTGTGTCTTTCTAGTATAGTTTACAGTTTAAAAATGTATTAAGGAGAATAGTTTTATTTAAATTGCACTGGGACTGAAAGTCAATTAAATGTGACTGTATTGTATCTGTCTATTTGATATGAATCAGAAGTATTATCCAGTAGTTCTGGAGCAATGTTTGCCAACTTGTGCCTTTCAGAGTACCCACGGAAGGCAAAATGAAAAGATACCTACCCAAGAAGAGTAGGGTGTTGCTTGCAGTGTTATTTATGTCATTGTGCTGCTTATGGGTATGTGAAGGTGAGAGGCCATTGCTCTGGAGTGAGTCACACAGCACTTCATGTTCCAAACTGAGCCATGCTGACTGTGTCAGCCAATGTTTTTTATTTACATGTACTTCAGATCGAAGTCTAATTTTAATGAAACCGTTCTTTCTTAAGGCAATTTTTAAAGGAATTATCATTATACAAAAGGACTGATGTGGCTGATATTGTCACAGAGCCACATTGTTGAGATGGTCCAGCCACCTCTCTCCATCCCATGCCATAGAAGTGCAGCCAAAGGCTGTTTGTGGCATTAAACTGCTTAGTACACTTTAAACATAAAGCATTAATAATTTCATCCTATATTTTATGACTTCCCAACTCTAAAAGAAATGTGAGAATTTTATGGCATATAGAGATATATAATGTCTTTAAAATGTTACAGGATATAATTTGATTTACTCAAGTGTTAGAAAATTTTCATGGCAGAAGCTGGGAAGGAGAGATGCCAGCGTTGGAAGCACAGGCTTTCTGTCTGCGACTGGTGAATATCCAATGTCTGTGGTAGACTTGGAGTTTTACTTCTTTGGATCAATCTGTAGAGTCACCACTCTGCTCAATAACACTGGACTTAATATGTGGAGTTCAGTGGCTGAAGTGCTGCAGTGTTACTGTGATTCTACCACTCTGCCTATCTTCCTCCTCCCTGCCAATCCAGCACTGTCAGACTGGAGCAAAGGTCCTCTCTGCAAAGAAACCATTTGCTGTTTTACTTCATTTGGTATTTATTAACACAAATGTAAAACTAATGTATTTTTGGTCTTGAGTCTGTCAAAACATGTTAGTTTTGCCGTGTTAATCTAAGATAGTCATTACTCCTTCAAAATGTCATAGGGATCATGTTTTTGCTGCTGTGTATTGCTACTGCTGAGGGTAAAATACTCTCAGAGCACATTTCTTTGGAAAGTGCACCTGACCAAAGAACTGTACTCTAAAACCTTATATGTGCATGTTTCTTGTGTTTTTAGCATTAATTTCAAGGAATTGAAGAAGATAGAACATATGTAGTTAGTGGTACTTTTCAGTGTATAGAAGTTGCTACGTCATAGATCATAAAGATAACATTCATTTTGAATTAATGTGATGTAGAAGTTGTGCAATGCTGAAAAGCAGAGAATATAAATAAATGAATTAATATATGTAAACATCTTGGATTATTTCTTTCCCTTTTACTTGTAAGTTGTTTCGAGTTTTCAAAAATCTTCTCCACAGTCGTGTTTACTCTTTTCAAGAAACTTTAAAGGAGAGCTAGGCCAAGCTTCTGTCAACATCTGTGCCACCAATTGTGGCTTCTCTTGGATTTCAACACATGGTGTGCAGCATGAGTTTTGTAGAAAAAGAGGATCTGTTTGTCCCTTCTCCCTCGCTGTGCTCCAGGACTGGGCTGAGCACCAGGCTGGGCAGAGCAGGATAGGAGCCAATTCCTTGGCTGCTTGTTAGCTGAATGGGCTGGGAATGCCACAGCTCTGCGTGCTCTGGAGACACTGTCATCACAGCCCTTCCTGGGCTGTCTCTGTGAACCTGCAGGAAGGGAAAGAGCTTGGAGGAGATCTGCTCTGCACTAGTGACACAGCTCTCAGCTGCTTCCCCACCCCAGGCTGGGTGTTACATTTCCTCAAGAGAAAGGAACTCTGAACAGCAGCTGAATCAGCTCCATGCTCTGCAATTTACACCTCTGGCAGCCAAGCAGAGAAATCTGCTAAAGCCAGTGTTACTGACATCCACAAATCCTCACAGGCTACCCAACTCCTGTGTCTATTCACAGCTCTGGAAGTTGTGTGAATTAAAATGAACACTACAAAACTCAGGTGCATCAAGAGGAGTGGCTATACAGCTTTGGCCCTTGTATGACCACAACAGCATTCTGAACCCTCTGGCAGTGAACTATTTTTAGGAGTGACTGAGTCACCTTGAGAGCAGTCTGGGCAGGGAAAGCTGCATGTTGGAAAGTGGTTGAGGAGCAGCCAGCAGGGCTCTGCCTCCCTGCAGTGCTACCAGGCACTTGAACTGTATTAGGTAGAGAAATGAAGCCAAAGGAAGACTGGTGGGGCAGGCAGTTAACAACAAAGGTGGTTTTGTCTGTGCTGTAATCTGTGGCCGCTATCTGGGTGAGTACTGATGACTTTCATTTGTGTGCCCTTTCTCTGCCCTCCAGCCCTCACCCCACTGGGAACAGGGCCCTGAACCACAGCTTCTGACAGGGCTCAGGGCCAGAAAGCAACAGACTCCACCAAGTCCTGAGTGATTGGGGCTAAAACACTCTGTAAGGGGGTCTGACAGCACTACAGCCTAAAGGAAAATGAACTGCAGGCTCAAGACCAGATGGGAAAGGTCAGAATGTGCTGCTATGAAATTTGGTGCAGTCAATTTTTGTTTTGTTTTAGTCTTTTCAAAAAATATCTCTAACCAGAGCAAATGAACAAGAAAATACATTTAGACAAACAAGCTGGAGAACAATCAGATGAAGTAGATGTCTTCAGGTGGGCAGGGCTTTATTAATCTTGCAGCATGTAATAGTCTGAACACTGATATGGCCTGGAATGTGGGCAGTTCTCTTTGAGGTCTGTAGAAAACAGATAAAATCTGAAGGACAAATGTTTTATTGTCTTCAGAAAGGAAGCATTGAAGGAATTACTGGTCAATTTGTCCAACTTTTATCCCTAAAGTGACTCTGGAACAATATTTTTTTAATCCCTTCTTTGCATCTTTACCACCATCAAGGACAGTTTGTGCCAAACTAGTCTAGTTTCCCTTTTTGATAAGCCTAACATATGAGGCAATATCCTTCTAATCAGCTTGAGGAAATAAAAGTTAAGTACAGATACAGATATGCGACTATCAAAAAACTTGACCACTCAGCAGGACAGCAGATGCTGCTGCTTTGCAGGAATCTGTCAGGGGAGCAGCTTTATTCAGCATTCAAAACCATTCAATCATCTGGAAGATGACCCTCTGTGGATTATACCCAAGGAGAAATGGTTAGAGGGGCATTAAGGGACACAATTATGAGTATTAAAAATTGTAGCAGTTTCCCAAAGCAACACAAGTGACAAAAATGTGGCCCAATAAAATCAAAAGCATTCCCTTTAGGCAAGAGAAAGGGATTTTTCAGTGAGGAGGAGCTGACAGGCCAGCAGTGTTACTGAAAAGACCAGAAATCATAGAAAGCCACAAACTGAGGTGCAGCTCCACAGCAAGCTGTTGCCACAGAAACTAGCAGCTATGATTTCTGGATAAAGATGGGGAAGAGAGGACTGGCAGCAAAAAAAATGTAATTGTTCTGATGGTTTGGGGATGATGCAATCTGGTTTTGAGGGCAACACTCTAGAGAAGACCAACAGGAAAATAAATTATTTAGAAAATACAAGACTTAAAGATTCAAGCTTTTTGGTTTTTTTCTCAAAGCAGAAAGCAGGGACAGAACCTGGCAGCATAATCAGAATGCAAACAAGATTCTGGTGAGAGGAGGGCAGAGGAAAAGGCAACTTAATTTACAGTAGAAATCAGCAGGTCAGTTGGTGGGGGAGTTTTTGAATTAAGGAGAAAACAGCAGTGAGACAAAATATTTGGGAGACAAAATTCTAGTAGAGTTTTTTTACAAGTTTGACAAAAACACTCTGTCTTGGCAAACCTCAGCTGAAGAAAACATAGCAGGGGATGCCCTGACAACTCTTCCAGCCCTACCCAAGCTTTAATAAATGGATGATCAATATAATTTTTCATATACCCCAAAAACGAAAGAATTACTGTTACGCCCCTAATAAAATGACCCAGTTTTCCCAAGGATTTAGAAACAGGATTTTTACTCCAAACCAAGCTCAAACACAGTGCTTAAAATCCCACATACAGAAAGGCAAATGCCATTCTCTCTCTGCCTGGTATGTTGGTACATTTCCACCTTTTATACTTCCTGGTTCAACAAGTCACAAATTGTTGGATGCAAGAAAAGTACTATGAGAGTCAACTGTGGAAAAATGTCAACTAATGGCTCAGCCTTAGTCCCTGCCAATGGAGGCAAGGTTGTCTACAGCTGAATATTCTAGAACATGACAGGGTGTGACATTAAAACTAAGTAGCCATACCCTGAATAGTTTTCCCTGTAGCTGATTTTGACATTTGAAGGACCAAGTAGTTTCATACCTTTTATGAGTACCCTCCTGGCATTTTAGAAGTTTCCACACTGACATTTTGTGCAAAGAAAGGAAACTAGTGAGGCTAAAAGGCTTTGAAGTACAGGAGGGAGAAAGGCTCCAACAGGTAAAACAAGCCAATTTTGGTGCTCTCTGGCATTAAAAAAAAAAAAAAATCTGCTCTTTCTACAACTAAGCAGGTAAAGAAGTAGCAATGACATAGCTAAGTGTCTTAAATACAGCTCAGTTCTGCTGTTTCAGAGCAGAGAACTTGAAGACAGAAATTGCTGATAACAATTTCAGTAGATCACTAGGACGGCATGCCCATTGCACTTCCTAATTTTTCCCACCATGGAGCACATATTTAGTTGGCTTTGGGTCTGATTTTTTTTCCTTTGAGCACAGAGATGTAGGGGCAGCTCTACTTTTAAAGCCTTAGCTTAACTGCTGGTACAAGCTGCCCCTTACATTTGATCTAGCTTTGCAAATTTTGCCTGAGATTCCAAAAAATGGCAGTGCATGAGCTTAACAAAACATCTTTCTCATCATGCACTTAGCCAAAATAAACTCTTTTATTTAGCTGTTTGACCCAAATTAAATAGAGGAAAACTGATATAACAAGCTAAGAACATGATTACTGGAGGCCCTGATTAACTGGAAAGCTCTCTTTTTGTAGCTGCTTTGTGCAAGAGTCATCAAAATATTTGCTGTATTTTAGCAAAAGCCAAACAAGGAGCAGAGACTATTGCTAGAATGCACTGCTTGGTTTTCAGCTCTCTGGTAACAGCAGCAATTGTCTTTCCCCACTGAATTATTACCTTCAGAAAACTAGTTGACAATAATCAGAGAATGGCCACAGAAGGGGTGCTTCAGTGATAAACACCACAAGGTTTAAAAAGAGAAAGGATTTCATTAACCTAACCAGCATGTTGGAAAAACAGATTGAAAAAACCAAACCCCAAAAACCCCCTTTAAGTCATCAACAAGCCCTCAGGCTCTTACATGTTACAAACCTGAGACAGAGTTTCCGGACCTGAAAGAAAGTTTCTCTTCCCTGTGCCACCCACCCAAGGCACATTGCTTTGCTGTGGTAACATCGTGGATTTGGTTACATCATGTGATCTGAGCCTCCTGCTATCACCTTGACTCAACAGCTTGCAGAAAGTTCATCCAAATAGAGAGATTTTAATCTGGTTTTGCATTTGGATTTTCAGTATTATCTAGAAACTGCATTTCTACAGCTCTCAATGCAACCCATGGGGCTTGCTCCCCTAAAACATATTTTGCAAATATTGTTTAAAACTGAAGTATTTGGGGATCACCCTGACAAACTTTCAGTAACTCAGCAGAACTGGTCCTCCTAGTCCCACCTCACCTATTCCTGGACCTGTAGATCTCAGTTGCTGCCCAGCCATGGCACTTGGGTGAGAAGGACAGAGGGAGGTTTTTGCAAGATCCTACTCTCACCCTGCTACTCACCTACATCCTGCTCTTGCTTGAGTGAGTGGAAAACCCCCCAAAACAAAACACTTTTTTTTTTTTTTAATAATAACAACAAAACCCCATTTCCTTTCCAAAGGAAATTCTGAGTATTTTGAGTTCCAGCTCAGAAGGAAGTTTATTGAGTACTTTCCAGTAAATGGAAATACCCAACCTGTGACTAGTACTACCCTACTTTCAGTAGTAAGCACTGAAACACTATGGCTTACACTTCAGTGTGTTCCTCTAGAACTTTTTTCAACTATGTTATGTCATTCCTTAACCGAAAAAAGATGAACAAAAAAAATAGAAATGTTCAATTTCACAATGATGCCAAATACAGAAAGCTTAGATTATTTAACAGAAAGTATTAAAATAAGAAAAGGTCACTTATGGTAATAATGGTAACTAATTGTTAGTCATTATTACACCAAAACTGTAGAATTGTGAAAGAGAAATACGTAAGTCTCGTTTTTTGATGTCATGGTTTATATCTTACTTTTGAATGATCTGTCACTGAACTGAAAGGAACTAAGAATTCTCTCTCTGAATCTTTCCAAGAAGCCATTACTAATGTGTTTATTTGGCACTTGAATATATTTGGGTCTAAGTGACAAGTTGATGGTTTTCATCAGTTCAGCAAGCCAGAATTTTCAAAAACTTCAGCAGCTAACAAAGAAGTGAAATACTGAAGATACATTGGGGAAAGCTGCAGCAATTTCAGTAAAATTCCACTTAGATGGTTTATTAAGTCTCCATAGCATTAAAATAACATGCCAATGTCAGAAAGCAGAATGGCCTTGAGTGACCATCACACAGAGGGTGAGAGCCCAAAACTTGTGCTCAGCTCCATCTCTGTTCCACTCCCCCAGCCAAAAAGCATGGCTAGTGCAGTCCATCCACAATGAGTGTGTGGGCTGAGTTCACTCTTAAATGGGATGAGGCCAAAGCAACTCAGCATTTCTTCTCTGGGTTCTGCATGCTTCAAATGTGGTTTTTCATTAAAAACCCATTTCTTTGGCCTCAGTTTAATCTCCTCAACCCAAGAACAAAATGCCATGCCATTACACTGAAAGACATTCAATCATATTTATTCACCCTTTGAACAAATTTACAGATCAAGTAACTGCAATGAAAAAAAAAGCAAAATTTAGATTTCAAGCTAAAATTTCAAGCTAAAAAACCTCTTACCTTTAAAAAAAAAGTTAAAGGTGAAAGTGTATTCAGACACTTGCTTTACATGCTGAAACACTGGCTCAAGAAATGAATCCGTGAGGAAGTGTCAACTAGTGTTATTAAAAACTTTTCTATATAGTGACCTAAACCATCCTTTGCATTTAAATCTTCCTTTTGGCCTAACACCTTCCATCCCTTTTTTTAATTTCCACTCCTATGGCTTAAGGAATTTGTTTGGGGTTTTTTGTTGGTTTGTTTTATTAAAAAGCAAGTAAATTTTGGTTTTGTCATAGACACGGCATAGAAGTCAAAAGAATTTAGGGGTAAGTACTGATTTTCCTAGATTGCTACACTGAAAGCCACAAAACTTTATATTACACTGTTATGCTTACTGATCTTGAAATTATACATTTCTCTTTGTCTAGTGGTCTGTGTTGAGCAACACTCCAGATGAGGTAGATTGAAGGAATATTTATTATTATAATGACATAAATGTTGCAGAGGGAATGAATTTGGCAAGGAATGTAATTACCCTTTCCCTCATGCTATTCCTTAATCTCTGGAATTTCAGAAAGTGCTACCAGCTGACTTTGTATAACCTGAGTTTTATCTCACTGACATCCCTGAGGCTTTGTTTTTATTGTGTCTCATTTATGAATTTTTATCATTTTGGGGTTTTTTTTGGCCTGATTGGAGGTAAAAGGCATATGCTAATAGGGGGTCTGCTAGTTCTGCTACATTTCTACTCCCCTTTCTATCACTAACAAAAGGAAGACACCATGAAAAACTGTATTTGAAAGGCTCAGTGGACAGTGGGGAAAAATTTTTGATTTATTGGTAAGGAGGGAATAACTGCATAAAAGATGCACATTTGTAGCTAAAAAGCATGTGGCACTCTCTTCTTGCAGAGCAATATGTTCTAAAAATATAGCATTTCATTTCACTTTTTTGACTGAATGGAGCTTGAAGACAGGGATGAACTTTTAAAGGTTAGTAGCTGTAAAGTTTGCTCCTATAAAGCTTATCAGATCTCTTCCCAGTCTGCTAAGACTACCTTTGTCCATGACTCACATGTCTACAACTATCTGGAAGGAGCAAGGAATCCCTGAGCACTGACCATAAATGGCTTCCATGGATCTTTTTGTCTCCATTCCATTATCTTCTTCCTCCAGCACAATTAAGGTACCACTGTAACCACCCTTGCAGCACAGGGCAGAAACTAATGCTGAGAATGCAGAGCAGAAAAATGTCACATTTGTGCCAGAAAACACCTGCTGAGCTTTGCTGGGTAAAGAACCCTCAAAACAAAACCATCAAAGAATGAACAAAACAACAACAAAAACATCTGTCAAACTGTTGCAGTAAAATACAGAAGAAAGCTTTTTTAAAAAGTCAAATCAGCACCTTGTTTCATACTGCTAAGTCCTAGAGGGGAAGCTCAAATCAGAGTCTCATCACTGTAGAAAGAGTAAAACTTATCCCTTAGAAAAGAAGCCAAGATTGTCATCCCCTCTTCCCCAAATCCATCAGTTTGGCAGTAAGGATGTGTCTTGAAGCCTTTGAATTAGTAGGGTTTCAGTGATTTAATATTTGCTCATCAGTTTGACTACAGCTCCTTAGACTCATGCATCATTCGTGGTATTTTTGCTGGACAGACTCAGGACAACTTAGCTACTAAAAATCAGGTGCCTTCAGGCCAATATGGCCAAAGTAGAATCACAGTCTGGTGAGACTTAATACAGTTATCTGCTACTGCACAGAACAAATAAAAAAATATTCTATTTCTCATTTTAAATGAAGCATAATTAACCCAAGAAGTCCATGAAGGCGAGGCATCTGAGGACAGGCAATTGGCAAAACTAAGCCTTTTCTATGAATATTCTGAACACCAGCTGGAAAGCAGAGAGGGTTTTCATACACATTTTCAAATTAAAAAATACCCTCTTTGGTGGGATTTGACCAGGCCCTAGCTGATGGGCAGAAGCACAAGAAATCCAGTCCATAAGTGCCCAGCCCAGGCATACACACAAAGGATTATCCACAGACAGTCCATGCTCTGCCATCCCAGCTGGCAGCAGCTCACATGGTAGCACTAATGATGTACCTACTGCAGACCAGCCTCATCCCACCTACTGCAAATAGAGCCAAATACTTCAGAAAAGTCATAGTGCTTGCTCAAAAAAACCAAAACAAAACAAGAAAACCAACAGTCTGGTGTGAGACAAACACAAGTGCAAGTGACGAGTAACAGGGCAGAACTGGCTGAAGCCAGGACAGGGAATCCACAATGCAGTGGCATGGAATATACATGCTCATCTTGACTGAACTCTGAGGAGTATTTCTGGCAGAGATGGAAGAACAGCCACTGTTAGGGATGCATCTTCTGTGCACCAGAGAAAGCCAGTGGGGTCAGAGCTGGCCAATGTCTCACAGGCCTCTTCACATCTACAGTCACCTGAGGTAGGGGAGCAGGAATCAGCTTCCTCCTCTTTCACTGATAGAGTCTACCTGTTTTCTTTTTCAGATTTAGTGCTCTCTGAAGTTTCTGTTAAAATTAAAGAATGAATTTCTTCTTCCATAATTAACTTGTCAAAGGCATTCGTGGGATCTTCCTTTGCAGAGCTCTGAAAGAGAGGAACAACATTTTTAACAGTACTTCCTCCTGCTGAGTGATGCTTTTTCAACCGAGTAAGACAGACCCCTGTTCCACAACATATACCCTATGTTATGGTGAAAAGCCAAGGTAGCTGGGCAACAAATTGTGCTTTTCAGAGCCATGGCTTAGGCCTAGCTGACAGAAGAGATGTCCTCTGGAGATCAGGAACTGAAGGTTGGTGCCCACCCTAAGGGTGCTTCCAACTATAGCCAACAGGCGAAGCTCAGGCAGGAGGATGGAGAATTGAGCATATACACACTTTGTAGAGTTTTCACTGAGCACACAGAGAAAATTGCATGCACAAAACACTTGTGTAAGCACAACAAAGTGTAACAGCTACCACAGATACAGCCCTTGTGGCCAGGAGTCCCATCTGGAAGAGTAACATTCACCACCTCATGTCCAGGTTTGAATTAGAGTTTGTCAGTGTGCTTCTCTTAGGATTTTTATAAAGGGCTACTGAGAAAGATTTATTTAGAAATAAGTTTCCTTAATGGGTATTAGGTTTATTTTCCCTGAAATAAGGCACCATTCCAAGCCTTTCATCAACCAGTGCCTGAAACAACTATAGCTGGTTTTGTTCTTTTGCCAACAAGAAGCTATATGTCTGATTTACTTCCTAGCTAACAGACAATGATAAATGTGTGAGAGTGCTAAAAATGTTAGTTTCTGGAAGTCAAACACAAATAGCTTCATTCAGCATCATAAATATGATTAAGTAGCAGAAAAAGACATGAATGCTCAGTAGAAGTCACTTAACGGAATTGCAAAAACAAACAAAAAGGCTCAAACGAAAACCCACACAGCAAAAGAAGCCTGACAATCAGAAAACTGCCACCCAAAAAAACCCAATCTGATACAAATTTAAGGGACTAGCAGTCTGGAGTAACAGAATAATACAGTTCTACTAATCTAACTGGAAAAGTACATACAGGTTGGGTGGGGGAGGGAGGAAAATCAAAGTTTTGGGTCATGGTTTCTGAACAATTCCTAGTATTGTAAATGCTTAACCTTCATACAAAATACTTATACATAATTAGTGATAAGACAGACATAGTGAAAAAAAAAATCCTGCAAGCCTAGAGATCCCAGTTCAGTAGATTTGTTGGCCCAACAGCATCTTAACTAACCTGGGAATCCTCATTCTGCTCTCCAAACATGCGCTTCAGAATTTCTCTAGGATCCGGAATTGGTGGAAGAATTAATATCTTCAGCCTTAATGAAGTTAAAAAGAAAATACTTAGATGAAAGATATATTAATTTAAAAATGACAAAATAATTTTAAAATGTCAAAATCATATTTGGGTACAGTCAAGAAAGTTTGTGGAGTCAGCTTTGTCATCACTGGCCAGCCTTCCATTCTCTGTGCAACTGCATCCATTTCTTATTTTTACTCCCCAAAACAAAAGGAAAGGAGAACATTGACACAGACAGATTCTAAATAATTTTCACACTTGACAAAGACAGCAGTAAATGTAGAAAGATCATTATTTACCTTTTAAGATAAACTAGTAGGATTACTGTAGATACTGCTACAATTAATGGAATAGTAATTATTAGAACAAAGTAGGTTGTAGAGTCCCTCTTCTCACCTGGAAAACAGAAATTGTAGGAACTTAGAGATGCTTTTTAGGAACTATGACAACAAAATAGTTAATTCTCCAATTTGTTCATAGACGCAGTGTCTTTACAAGTACACTAGCACTTTGGTAGGCAAGGACAGGCTCGTTTCTCAAAGATGGGATTATAATGTATATGTGCTTGCAAATGAGCAAGACTCAGGGCTGAAAAATTAGCTACAGTGGACATTGTATAGCTACACATGGCACCACTATCGACATATACAGCAGCACAGGCTGAGACTGGTGGTGCTGCTGAAGAACTAGAGAGCTCTTCTGCCCTCTTTTCACTCAGAATTAAATAGGTACAGAGGAAGATGATCTCTGACTCCCATTTATTTAGCAGATGGAAAGGTATTAAATGCATTACAGATGAAGAGTAAAGTGCAACACAATGCAGGGACAAATGCTCTCACCAATGCTCTGCTCTTCACTCCAGTCACTATGGAGATTACTGTCGTAACACATGCGCTTTAGTTTTGCTCTCACTTTGAAGGTGTACTTGTTATTAGGATCAACGCCAGGAATTGACACAGAATTTGTTTCAGACTAAGGTAGAAAAGAAAAAGTAATTTGCTTGGTTCAATAATCAGCATATTCTCAGTCACTTCCAAGCCTATTTACATCGTGCAGCTAATGTATTCTGAATGTTTTGATGGAAGACCTTTTTATGACTATGAAACCTCATTAAAAATAGGACATAGTGTCATTTAACAAGCACAGAGTGCCTAAATGCACATTCCAAAGCTAAGATTTCATCTCATTCACTGCTATATCTATCATGCAGCATTTGGCATCAATGATTAAACTAAGATTTAGAACTTGGAACTGTGCCTTTTAATTTTTTTTTCCCTTCTGAGAAACATCTGTGATTTACCCTGCATTCCCTTCTTGTCAGGGCAGCATAACTGTGACCATACCAAAGTGTTTTGGGACACCTCTACAGAAAAGAGCACACACTAGACAGGATCTAGCTGCACTTATTTTTTATCCAAAATGCCAGTTTCCTGGGGAATGTTGCTAGCATTCGAGTTTGGGGTAGCATAAACAACTAAACATGTTCCACAGGAGAAGACAGCCACTCCGTTTGAAATTTATCATACTGTTTTTACCATTCTGATCAAACAGTACATTCAGTTTGGCTCTGGACATAGAGCCTGAGTCCATCCAGACACTGAACTCAATGCTCTTTATATGTAAAATCAGTGTAAAATACACTAAAATCAGTGTATCTGAGAGTGCACACCTCTTTCTTCCCCTCCATGCTCAATCTTTATCCCTTTGCTTTTCTGTATGAAATTCTCTGTTCTTGTGTGCACCAGCAGTTCATTTTTCTTTAGAGCAATCAGGTCACAGCACTCAAGACCAACAGCAGGAAAACCTAACACCAAGACACCAAAGACCATATGCCTGAGAACCTTAAAGCCACCATTTCCTGATAGTAAATCCTTCTGTTCTCACACACTAACAAATTGCCCTAACAAATTATGGGAAGGATTCATAAGACTTGCATGAATTTTGATGTACAGTTTTTACTAACATAAACCTACAGTAGGAGAGAAAAATCCTACATCCACACAGCATTTCCAGCTCTAGCACCCAACCCATTCACATGCAACTGCTCATTTTCAACCGCAAATATTACAAAAGATTCACAGAAAAAGAAATTAGTAAGGAAAACTTACTTCAATGATCAGACCAATGCCCAAATCACCATTGTAACGTTTAACTTCATAGTGTAAACAATGTTTTGGAAAAGTTTCTGATTCACTCCATTTTACATCAATTGCATCATTAGTCTTCGACACTGTCAATTGTCTTGGTGTGGCAGGTTTTACTGAAATGCAGAATGGAATAATTACTGCAAAAGTCTATTTCACTGCTTACAAAAATTATTCAGTCCTGTATTGCAGAATATTACACTTACACCAGATTAAGAAGAGAAAGAGGAAAAAGTTAGCACCAGTAAGTAAAAAAAGAGTGAATCCAACTAAAGAATAAGAGTAGAAGTCAATAGAAAATTACCTCTCTCCCCTGCAGATATCCACCCCACAGAAAATAAATTCTTTCCTATATAATTTCAAATCAAAGGTCAGTAGAAGAAGGGAGCATCTAATCTCATTATCTCATTCATACCTTTTGAGTGAAAGTTTCTCAAACACAGCAATATACTATCAAACTACTTATTTTAGTTATATTTTTATGATGTGGTGTAAAGCTTACCAAGGGTGGTAGGGTTTTTACTTGCACACACAGGCCTAATTTCTTCAGAATCATCGCTGATCAAAATACTTATAGCAGGGTAAGTACTGGTGACTTTGGGGAAGGTAAGATTGAAAATGCATTCAAAGATTCCTTGGTCTACAGAGGAGTTGCTACACTTCTTATGGTTTTCCAAACCATCATACCTAGAGGAATAAAATTATTCTTGTCAACTTCAGAAGAAAAGGACAGCAAGAGGAAGGCTTGTTTATAAATGTGCGTTACAAATTCTAAAGACTGATATTGCATTAAAGCTATACTATAGCATATTAAAAAGTAAGGCTAAGCAAAGCAAGGAGCCTGTAATTTATCTCAAGCTTTAGAAAGAGTATTGTTTTTGTGAAGAGTGCCAAGGAGCAGAAAGAGAGGCAGGCTTGCTTTATATCAAAAAGAACAACTGATGTCAGCTTTGGTTCACATTTTCCACATGGGAAAACAATTCCAAGGAGTAAAAAATATTTAGAAAATAAGCTAATTCGGACTACTTCTAGTCAACAGAATTTCACCTCTGTGATAAAATGAGCTGATCAACCTCCTTTAACTCTGCTCAAGTATTGAAGCTCATGAGACAGTTGAGTTTTGCCTATTTACCTGGTTTGCTTTTCCAAATGTCAGTATCCCTTTCCAATAATAGAGAAGTTAGGAAGACAAACGTCTTCCTTGTGTCTCTTTGTTGTCCAAGCCTCAATGAAAATACACCAGCAACCTTTCTTCCCAAGAAAAACAAAACCAAAAATCCTCACCTCATTGGCATTGTGGAAAATGTATCTTTCAGTCTAAAAATATTTTCTTAGTTTTTGGCTTTAAAATCTAAAAATTATTATCCTTTCAAAGCAGCGTTTTGAAGTCACTACAGCTACATCTGCCATTAAAATTAAGGGCAGGTTGAAAATACATAGCTCAAATCTAAAGCATTATTCCAGTAAGTATCCCTATACACAGAAATTCAGATCTTCAACCCTGCATTGGTCCTGTTCTTATAACAAAGAAAAAGTCTGAGCAGCAGTCTAGACAGGGAACAAATTGTCCCCCCATGTTTAATGAAAGCAGCAACTTTTCTGCTGTTTGCTGCCCAAATGCCCTGAATTAACAGCTGACCTCTGAGACTGCCACTGGAGAAGTGCAAAAAGTTTATGTAGTTAGCTCAAATAAGACAGAAAGCTGATTTAAAACTACGACAGGGGGCTTTCAAAATGGAATCTCCACTATTTCTATAGAAGCTAATGCAATCTGGCATTTCACAAGCCCCATCAACGTGCAGAAGTATGCATAGATTAGCATGTACAGCTATCAATGCCAAGAGATGGCTCACACAAGTCTGTTCCTTTGGAACAAGGCACCATTTATGGCTGTCCACTGGCCAGCAGGGATGATGATGATGATAAAAAGATGTTCTTCATAGCTTTAAAGGTGAATCAGTTATTTACAGCATCGAAGATGCAAATAGAGGTACTACTGAGAGTTATTAATGCTTTTGTACCATTTCCCAATGGTTTATGAACTGACACATACATTGTGAGTGTTCCTAACTTAAACAGCCGATTTTGTTGGACTACAAAGAAAGCAATACATTGATCTAGCTTAGTTCTTAATTATTTCCTCTTTAAATCAAGTGCTCAATTAGAAAAATACAGAAAGCAATAGCAGCTATGTTACTGTGGGCTACAGAAGCAGACACAAAATAGTTATATCAGCTTCCCGAAAAGTCTTGGCCATAGCAGCTTCTGGCCCCATCATTGGTGAAGTTTTCTGTTGGATGGGACTGAGCAGTAACTTGGACACAAAGCCCTGGGAACTTTCAAAGCAAGAGGAAGCAGATAAGTGGAATGTGTCATGAAAAACTAAAGGTTAGTCCTGGAGCACTTTAGAGCTGGGAATACAAATCTCCTACGAACCAGTAGAACAAAGTGTAGTTGGTGTCACTGCTTGCATTCTCCCCAGGACGCCAGGTACAAGCCATGTACTCCAAATTGTGCCAAACACAGCTCAAGTCAACAGCAGCAGTACCTGGAATACCTGCAAGACAAGTTGGAAATGTTCTCTAAGATTTACTTTGTCCAAGTTCTCTCCGCTTTTTCCAGAAGTAAAACATTTCATTTTACATAACTGAAACTGGAAGGCAGAAATGGGTTGGTTACCTCTCAGACTACACTGCTGAACTGTGTGTTCAGCACAAAAAATTATGAATTCCAGCTGTTTAGAGCTTGCAATGGCTGATATCTCAGCAGAGTAACTTCTGGAGGCAAGCCAATCACAACAGCAAATTCCAGTGTTCACCATGGCTGAATTGCTACTTAGAGTTACCAGATGCTAAGGGCAAGGTATTGAGTCAGGAAAATATTTATTTCTATTAATCTACAGGTACTTTAAAAATAAATAAAAAGTAATTACAGGGAAAACTACAACAAAGCTAAATGCTATTACAGTCATCAATGTCAGCCATAATTAAAGGCTGACTATTTTTATCTTCTCCAGATACTGTATTAATTGCTTGGTATTCTGAATATGGAAATATCTCTGAGTCTTAAATATTGACAAAGCAACACTATGTAAGTTGACTTTTTAATTGAGATCTATATACCTTTAGACATTAAAATTTAACATTCGGAAACTCACGTCACATCAATACAAATGAGTACTTAGCAATTGTGAATAGGTCAATGGATTCCCTCAGGCAATCTCAGGCAGAGCAATTATGGAATAAAGTCTTTCATATTCAATCTTGCATTTCTGCTTGAGTTCTTTACACTGTATTACCATACTACATTGTATCGGATACTTTTTCCTTGTAACAAGTAGCAATATCTCCATGAACTAAAACCTAAATTAATGTTAACCATGGATCTGCTTTGAAAGTCTGAGCTTGCATTCTCCCTGAAGCAGCAACTAAGACACAGGGAAATGACACAGGTTTTTCTATTCAAAAATATATAAAAATATTTCCTCTGCAAACAGACTTTTAAGAGCTCAGCCTGTTTAGTACATGCTATCCTAATGATCTGCTTCCCTGATTTTCCAGAAGCCTTCTGGCAGACACACACACAGGCTTGATATAAGGTCTCTGGTTCTCCCAACTACATGTGGTTTTCATCCACATCAGGTCATGCTCCTGGTTTAAGACAGAATTTTAGGCAACAGGCTCTTTTTCTTGCCGTACATCCTAACTTCAAGCATTCAGCAAAATACACTACTCCTCAAAGTCTTCTTCCTAACAATTTTGCTGTGGATCCATTACTTCTTCATGCCAAGAAACAAAAAATACTTTTTCTCTATTCATTTTGCTATGCTTTGTAGACACCGGTCATCTCCTTTGAAAAAGACAGAGCCCTATTACAATTATTTACGTAATTTATTCAACAAGTTGCTAAATTTGCTACATTTCTCCCTCTACATGGACAGTTGTAGGGTTATTTTATGGACTTCAGTTTATACAGAAAAATCATACAAAACAAACTGTCTTAGATGCCAGTCATTAAGGCAGCAGGCTTAATGGAGTCTAAGCTATCTCTTATGCTGCAACCACCAAAACCAAAGTTGCTCTTACTCCATCCTGCATTTAGATAGGGGGAATAAAACCAAAACATTTGTCATACCACCTCAGACACACAGGAATTCCTGCCAAGGTAAGGATATATTACAGCCCCTCAGAAAGACTACAGCTCAAAGCAGGCAGAAGAGAAATAACAGGAACCACACTGCTGCTTTGGAAGAGCGCTTCAATTTTACAAGCTTTAAGCTTGTAAGGCTTTAAGCATCAAAGGACCCCAGTTGCATTTAAAGGTGGCATAATCATTCTGTTTAAGCTCTATCAATAAAATCAGCCCTTTTGTCTGGTATTTATCTATGATATATTTTATGATTCTTGTTAAAAAAGCAGAGAAAAAGCCATGTCTCCTCAGGCCAAGAGGGGTCTGGCCACTGCTGGCATTACCTTTAGGCAGAAGGGAGGTCTCCACCCAGGGGCTGGGCTCACTGGTGTTGTCATTCATGCATTCATTTCTCACTCTGAGGCGCATTTCCTCATTCAAGTGTACATCTGTCACACGGAAGAGGCTCTTACTCCATTTCTGGATTTAGATGGGGAGAAGAAAACCAAAACTTTTGTCATACCATCTCAGACACACAGGAATTCCTTCCAGTGTAGGGATATATTACAGCCCTTCAGAAAGACTACAGCTCATAGCCAAAGGAAGCCAGTGTACTCAGCATCGCTTGGCTTTGTTTTTCTTTCTCAGACGCAGTCAGAATTCACAAAGAAAAACTACCCCTACCCTTGTGACCTACAGTCATAAGCAAAGGCTACACAGAGATCGAGAAATAAGTATAACATGGGGGAAAATTATCCTAGAATAAGTCTTCATGGATAATGCAAAATAAGCATGTTTATACTACAGCTGTATAAACAGACACTTACAGATCTGACCTTCACCTTTCTGTGTGTGTGCACATGAGGGCATGACCAACAGAATGAGAAACATTTGAAGACACAACCAAAAAGCAGTGAGATGAGTTTGGATGATTGAAGGAGCAAAAGAAAAACTTACCAAAACAAACCCATAAATGGCTATTAAAATATCACATCAAGCCCAAGTAGCTCACGATCTTCCATTTCAAGTATGTTTTTGTGAGAAAAAGGCTCACCCTTTTATCACACACTTTCTTGAGCATCTTTTGTTGGGCTAGGAGAATGCCTTTTAGTTAACTGGAAACTGGATACTGAACAAATATCTTTGTTATGGCCAAAGAGTGCTGTAACCACTCATATATAAAAATAATATATATTGTCACTAATGAGAGGGCAAAGAAATCAAACAAAGGTACAGATTAGATTTGTCTGGGTTTGAAAGACAGGTGTCTGCCAAGGAAGGCGGGAACCTCCCTTGGAATAGAAAATGTGGACCCCTCCCCTCCAAATTACTGTAACTCCAAAGTAACGGGGCTTTCAGGCAAAGACACAGGAAAGGAACAGTTCTTTTCTAGTGTGTGTACGCAGAACAAGGCAAACCAAGAGCAGCAGCGGCAGCCCCAGGAACAGAACACAAGCCCAGGGACAGCCGCTCTCGGCTGCGGCACCTTCCCCTGCGCTGCAGTTCCGGGCACAGCCAGCAGGGGCGCTGGTGGCTCCCGGCCGGGCAGGGGCCAGGATTCCCCCGCGCCTGCAGGGGGCGCTGTGGCGCGAGCTCGGCCGCGTCTCCCTCACGCGGTCATGGCGGGCGGGCCGGGGGCACAGAGGGAGAAGCGGCTTCCTTTGCAAACCCCAGGGGCAGCCGGTGTCAGTGCCCCTCCGGATGGCAAGATGGGCTGCAGCAGGAACCTCAGAAGCAGCAAGCTGGAGCGGCAGAGGTGAGCAAAACGCTGCAGTAATAAACAAAATGTATCAGAACCTCCAGAGCTGTAGCAGGAGCCGCGGGGTGTCCCGGCCGGCAGGGCTGTGGGGTCACAGTGTAGTGAAAAACCCGGGGCAGTGGCAGAGGAACGGCGGGGCTGAGCAGCAGCAGCCCGGCTCCCGAGCACGGCCGGGAGAGGCTCCCTTGGAGGGGGAAGGGGCTCGGGGTCCCGGGTTTTCCCTGAGACATCCGAATAGATGGTGAGGGTCCTTTCTAGTGAGGTCGGGTGTTAATAAGGCCACAGTTCAGTGGCCACTCCCACGAGCAGAGCCTCACTCATGATAGGAGACAGGACTTCTCAGTAGTGACAAGTTCTTTCCACAGCGACCACAGCCTCCAATCCCAAGAGAGAGCTCAGAGCCGAGCCCAGTCCCTCATTCCCCAGCCAAAATCTCAAAGTATCTCTGCCCTTCCCAAGAGAAAAGCCCCAGATAAGGGGCTGCAGCCACTGCACCCCTTCACCCCCCCCTTGGCCAGCTCTTTTGGATCTCTTAAGTACCAGTCGTTATCATCTCTTAGTAACAAAAGGGAGAAAATTTCCTTAAAAAATAAAGAAAAGAAAAAATCCTAACCTCCAACAAGTTCTCTGAGCAAAAAGATGCAGCAAGATGTACAGTCTGTTTCATCCTGTCCTGTGAAACTGATGACCCTCAGTTCTTTCATTACTGACAACATTAATATCTCTTAGACCCTTCCACAAACTCGTTCAGCTGTTTAACCAAGGAGACTTTCTACTTGTTGATTTGTTAGTGAATCAATCGAAATAGGTCAATAGGTTTCTGTTGTGTTAGCAGGTTAAACTGGCTCATCTAAAGGTCCAATGAAGATTATTAGAGATCATTAGTGTCAAAATGAAATGTCACCCTTTTAGTAGTGACATTAAATCAGCTCAGCTGTTTGCAGAACCACAGAGTCACGGAATCATAAAAAAGGTTTGGGCTGGAAGGGAGCTCAAAGATCATCTGGTTCCAACTCCCTCACCATGGGTTCCTGCCTTCCACTAGAGAAAAAAATACAGTGGTTAGCATGAAGAGGCCAGCATAAGCATCAGGCTGTAAGACTAATAGGGCTCAACAACAAAGGACTGCTTCAAGAATCATCATATCAATTGTAACGATTTCTAAAACAGCAGGACTACCTCCCCAACAGCTGGCATCTACCGAAGGCTTCAAATTCCCAGGGTTTGGATTTACGGACTTACTTTCTTACTGGCAAAAAATTGTAAAAATACTTGTCCTATAGCCCATAGCAATGGACACCATGGCAATGCCCTGACCAAACAGCAGCTAATCCACAGCAAGGAGCACATCTGGGCTGCAAACACAGAAAACAAAAGCCCAAAACAAATGAGTTATATGACTTCTATTCCAGGGAACAAACATGCTCCATATGGTCATCAAACACAACCGGCCCATAAATAACTGTAATTGCAGGGAGAGGGTAAATGGGGGAATGTTAATTCTTGGCATTACCTCCAAAAGATGCAATGCTGTCAAACCACAGCTAGATCTGCATGTCTCTTTAAACTGAGTTCAAAGTAGAGGAGAAAAGCTTTTGCAAATTCCCATTTAACTCTTAAGGATGTAGACTGCCCTTGTGTCTACTTCTTCTAGAAAGTTGCATAAGCAAAGACTGATACGAGACTTTTCACATTATTATTACAGTACTTCTGTGTTACCATCAGCACTCAGTTAGCAGAGAGCAACAGACAGATTTTTCTGATTTGAAGATCCCATATGCTGGTATGACTCATTTTTGAGGTTTTGATCCCATGATAAGAATGAAATTATATAGTAAAATTGTATTTATACATGTGTATATGTTCTACCACACAGAGTTTTATAATACTAAGACATTTGCTGGAACACAGAGTTTAAAGAGGTGATATACTTACTTTGTTGTCCTTAGGAACCCCATTAATGATGATGTCACTGGAATACTTCAGGTTGCAGCTACTGCTGACATTCTCTGGGGGATTCCATGTCCAGTTCACAGTACAGATATGGATAAATGAATAGGTCAAGTTGGATGGAGATGGAAGAATTTTTGTTTCTGGAAGAAAGGAGTTACCAGTGTAAAAATCCTGTTGGCTCACACTTTATCATTAGTAATACTGGCAGATTTTTAACTCTGACAGAAAAGAGCACAAATAACTTCTCAGCTTTGTCAGCTCATAATTGCTATGAGATAAGGTGCTCACTAAAGTATTTCTCTTATTCTTGTTATCTCAACTCATAAATAATTTAAATATGTACAAATTAACTGAAGAGTAATTTTTAAGAAATTGTAGCCTGCAACAACGTAGTGGTTGTGGTACTTGAGCATTTGCATGTTGTGGGAAGATGAATCATGTGCTGAAACTTTAGTAAAAACAGTATATACATTTTGTGGAGAAATTAATACTTTGTTCGCCCCAAAAGTTATCCATCAGCACATTAAAGAGATATCCTTAAAAAGTCAGATGATTACATCTTGCAAGCAACAGCTGTATGTTAGAAGCACAATGCAAGCAAAGATTGCAAACGCAAGAATGTTAAAAAACAACAAGGAAACCACATCACTTTCTCAATTACCTATTAAAAATATAATGCTGTGTTCCAGTGCAGTGAACAAACCTAGTGTGGAACAAATAGTAATTTACTGCTGACACTTCAGTGATACATTTTTGCACCTCCCCAAAAGCTATTGAGAAGCAGAGCAGGACCACGACTCAGAGATGGCTGCAGCAATAAATCCATTTGTGCACCGACCCTTCTTTATCTTGTGAATTGAGTCAATGCCTACTCAAGACCCATCACACAGCTTGAAGGTCATATTAGAAAACAAAGAGGGGAAATACGACAGAAAATGGCAAACTTCCAGTAAAAAGTAAAGTGTGTGTCAGACATAGTTTCTAGAAAACATCCCCAATTGGGATTTCCCAAAGAAAGTAAAAGTGGATTTTGTTTTTTTAAAGGGCTACTCTAATATATACTATGAGAAGATATTGAACCAGAAGCCCAATGAGACTGTTTCTCAGGGTATCTCCAGAATTACTGAGACACCACCACTTGTTTGTCTGTGCACAGCGCATCAGTTTCACAAACACTTCAGATATCAGCTAGTGCTGCAGGTCTTGCTGTCCCAGGGAACCAAGCTCAACCCATCCTAACATTCCGGAGAGCTCGTAGGAAAAGGGCAGAATAATTCCATTAAAATCAGTTTTCCCATCCACGTCACAGGACAGCCCCGCTTCCTTCTGCTAGCACAAGGAAGAGGGGAGATAGAGAAGCAAAACAGGTTCCTTGAGCAAGAATTCTGCTCAAAGCATCCATGACACCATTATCTTACATTTCCCGAAAGCCAGAGCAGCCAAATCTTGAAGGGAATTCATCAGACTTCTGGAGGTCTCTCAGACTTTTGCACAGTTCAAAGACAGGCAATGGTAGAGATCAGGCACCATTATCATCCATGTGTATACACAGATAATGAGAATAATTACAAGGATTCACTGATTAGTCTGAATATGCTTAGTTTGTTGGAATACTTTAAATTGTTGGGATTCTTGTTTGAGCAGAAAAGAGAAATTTTTGTTTTTGCAAAAATACAGTCTACAGTGAGAAAACTGAATGTAGCAAAAACATCTTTGCCTATTACCTCTTCCACTAACAAAACTTAGGACAGGCTTTAGGAACCAGCCTTGGGGCATTAAGTTCGTAAATACTGAGTCCTTTTATTCATGAAAAAAAAAAGTTTTGCGTCAAGACTACACAGCTCCAAGTATTCCATCTTGTCATGATTGAACTTTTACTTACAATAGCCGCAAACCATTAAAAATGTTATCCCTGATTGCTATTCTGAAGTTCTAAATATTTTCTTCTAATAGGTTTGATTAGAAGCCATTGTGCTTAAGTTTGCAGATTTCTAGCCACACAAAGAAGTGCTAATATTCAAAGTTTATAAATTAATCAGTAAATTGTATTAGCATAAAAAGTTTAAAACTAGTAGACTTTCAATTAATCTACAGAATTCCGAGGATTGTGTTTTAATGTTTTTAATTGAGCTTTTATTCATAGATTAGGCCAAGTTCATACTTTTGTCTGTGTAAAATATAGTCTCATGCTCTCGTTATTAAAATTTCTGTAGCAATTTTGCAGAACAACTCAATGACCAGCTACAAAATGTAGGCAAGTCGTTAATTCACTCTTAAAATGCAAAACCACGGTGGTGCTTCTAAGAAGCACAGCAGTAGCCATCAGAGATTAGGTGAGACATAGAAAACATATTATTTCTAAAAGCCCTAAGGCGGAAACATCAGCAAATCCTTTGCATCAAGGACCATATAAGTGTTGCAAAGTAATAAAAAAATCATCATATTTTTATTCTGTCATCCTGCATTTTCCGAAAGTTGATTTCATAGTGATAAACCGAATTGCAGATAGTTGAAAAATAAGAATTCTTTAATGTCTGCATCTGAGTTTTTGGATAACATAAGCAGAGAATAAAGCTTCAAACCCGGGTCCTTATGAAGTCCTCAAAGACACGTACGCATCTTTCCTAAAACTAAACATTCATGCTTCCAAAATCGGGAATAGTAAAGGAAGAGCGAAGGCATGGGACGAGGAAGGCTCCGCGTGCCCGCACGCTGCGGAGTCGCTCCCGCACCGCCGCGAGATACGGGCACGGGGAGGAGAGCGGGGGGTTCTGCTTGGGGTTTTAAGGCAGAGACTGCCCCGGGAATCGAAGATGGAGCTTAAAACATTTCTGCCAACCCTGCCAAGAGCTGCCTTACTGACACAGGAGAGCAGATTTTCACCACCCCCGCTCCCAGTAAGCGGCAGGGCAGGGCGCGCAGCCGGCGCTGCCTCGCACACGGCTGAGGAGCTTCGGGCGATTTCTACTACAAAATGAAAGCGTTTCCCTTACATCCATGCCCTCATGGATGCTCGCGGAGCCACGGCCGAGCAGCCCGACCCGCGCGCCGAGAGAGCACGGA
>VXBI01001939.1:237137-326199 GCA_013397375.1 Toxostoma redivivum
CGATGGGATCATCCCACGGGCCTGCACTGCCCGCACTGCCCTCCCTCTCTTGTCACCCCTCTCTCGCCCCATGTGCCGCCTCTGCACTGCCCTCCGCTCCCCACCGCCCGTCGCTGCCTCCCGAGCGCTTAGCACGGAGACACTTCACAGAATCAATTCGATTGGAAAAGACC
The DNA here is from genome assembly GCA_013397375.1 of Toxostoma redivivum. NCBI lineage: Eukaryota > Metazoa > Chordata > Aves > Passeriformes > Mimidae > Toxostoma > Toxostoma redivivum. The sequence goes on from VXBI01001939.1 coordinate 237,311, forward strand.
CTGATATCATTAGTTCTCTTCCGCTGGAGCCGCCGGTGGCTCCCCGAGCCCGGACTTGGCCGTGCCGCAACCGCGGAGCCGCAGCGATGCCGCGGGACGCAGGCGGTGCCCGCACAGCCCCTGCGGGGACCGCACCCGCTCCGCGCCGCTGCCCCGCCGTGCCCTCCGTGCCCCTCCACATGGCGCTGCAGCGCGGCCACAAACTCACCAAGATCTCATTCTGTGAGTCAAAGTAGTTTTCCTTTTACAACCGGGGTCACGCTTATCTGCTACAGCTATTGAACTGTGCCCCAGACGGGGTATGGTACATATCCTCTCCCAGGAAAGCAGCTATGTTAGCACATCCTCGAGAAGTTCTCTGGATGTGGAAGCAATTATTCACCCCCTGGCAGAATGTGCTTTTCGAAATCCCTCCTGAAAACTTAGCTAATTTCTACAGTTCTCATCTGTGCTAAAAATACATATATTCTTTTGTTTTCAGATCTGCCTTCCACAAACTTCCCCAAACTCCCTCTTCTTCAGCCCTTTCCAAATACTATATGGTCACTTGGAATTTTGCTCTCACGTTTACTGGTGTGATGCAGCAAGTGTTCCAAAATTTTCCCAGAACTGGGAATAGGGCATAAATGCTATTTTGATAAATTTCAGGAGAATAAAACATTTGGGGTAAGCTTTTCCTTCTACGCTAGAATTTTGTGGTAGCTAGCAAGCTTGGTCCCAAATACAGGTATTCTAAAAACAGTAGAGATCCAGCAGGAAGGAAACTTGGCTGAGTTTCAAGGCAACCCAAAATTTGTTAGTAAAACTAACTTATTCCTAACCAAACAATGTTTCAGTATTTACTCAGCTCCTCAAAGAGTTTTGCAAGAGTTCATCTGCGTTTTAGACCTTATTCTAGAAAAAGGGAAGTGGACCTTTTTATGTCAGGGTGGGGAATATCCTGTGTTAATGTTGGGCTTTTTTTGCTTTTCTGCCTGTTGATTTCCCTGTGAAATAAGAGGACTTCTAGTTGCTGCTAGAAAGTGCTCAAGGACCTACAATTATAATCAAAGAAAAGTGTGGGTTAAAAATCCAGGATGTGGAACATTTAAGCTGTGTGGCGGAGATTGGATTGCGCAACAAATTAGAGCAAGCGTGGACTATGCCTGCTAGTGAGGACATTTGTATAGTCGGGCTGATCCAAACAACCCCTCTCTTGCTTTCAGTTTCCTTGCTGATGTTTTCTTTCCTTCCTTCTTCCTGTTTCGTTCACTCCTTTTCCCAGGAGAGCCAATGCCAAGCACACATGCAATCGTTCACTGCTTTTGGCTGCCTGCCCATCAACGTTGTTGTCGGCAGCTGAAACATTTTTCCCCCTCTCTCTTCCTTCTCCCCGAATGCGCAACTCGTTGTCACATTCCCATCTTGATTCAGGGCAATCACAACTGCTGCCAGAGCCTTTGATCCCTGCCACTTACCAGAGATTTCCTATTTCTCAATCTCATTGAGTCCTGTCCTGCAGCTTTCTGTTGCAAACCTCATGCTCGTTCATGTTCTTGTGTACACCTGTGCTGTAGTGACTGGGACTTCTATAGACACACCTGATGTATCTTTCAAATGATCTGCTGAACAAGTACTTGGGGCATGGCTTCATGTTTGGTATAAACTGATTTACAATCATCTTACTGACCTGCCCTTGGCCATGTGCTCCTGCCTTTCCCACCCACGCAAACAAAGCCAGTGACTGTGAGGCCATGCAGTGAGGTTGCAGATTCAATAAAACAAAATCCAACGATTTTTTCCTGTGCATGTTCCCTAAATGAGATTATCAAATGGTGCCAATGCCTGGCGTGCCTGCACAATTACTAGGTCCAGCAAGAGACAACGATTATCAGCAGCACAGGACAATGGAGAATTGTCCCTTTAGGGACCAGAAGTTGTTTCGCACCAATATTGAGATTCCTCCTCTCTGATTTTGCAGCAGCTTCTGTAAATACTTTAGGTCTAAGCCGACATAATTACAGGCTCTTCATGGTTGGAGTCAGTTCAAAAAATGGCTCAAATAGAATATAGCTGGATCTGAGGCACAAAAATCCAAAACTGTGTTGAAAAAACCCCGGTCTGACTCATGTGACTTCTCACTTCTTGACCTTTGTCATATTCTTTTTCTGTGTCCTTTGGGGACATCTAGAATTCTGTGATACACGTTCACAACAGACATGAACTCTGCACAACTGAACTGCTGCCCAAACCCCATCAGAAATGAGAAATTATGTGGAATAAAACCTACCTCCTTTGAAGAGCAATTTTGAGTGGACATGGAACCAAGGATGTAACCCTTCCCCCCTTGATAATTTTTATTACAAGTCCATGCATTAACTTTTCTGCTCACTGTTCCCTAAGTATGAAGACCTACTTAATTTACCTATTTATTTGGCAACGGAGTAACTCCATTACCCACCAAGTGAGGCAGGGCACCTGGTTTTACAGCTGCTTGGCCAAGGCTTGCAAGAGCCCCAGACAGAAGCCTCAGAAGATAGAATTAGAAAAAGCAGTTTGTCCTTTATCCTCTGGGGAGGTAAATAACAATTACACCCAACTTACATTACATCATGTAAGAGCTGGTACAACTGCCTGAGCAAGGTCTAATCACCTTCTAAGTTGAGTTAGTTGAAGAAGAGCAACAATAAATACATATCCAAAGAGCGAAAGAAGATTGTAATTCCAGAACAGAGCAAAAACCCAACCACGAACTTACTGGATATTTTTTGGAAAGTAGAGTGATCTGCTGAGACATTTCCTTACTTGTGATTCACATCTTGTTTCTATTGATAAATTTGTGTGCATGACTGCCTCTATTTTTCTGATGAATTATGTTTTTGGGATTTCCCTGAGCTGGATTTTGTGTCACTCATGCTCCTTCAGGATTTTTAAGTTAACATCTTCTATTTGTTGCTGAATAATTTAGCGTTCACCATTTCATTTCATGTACTTTCATGTCTGAAGATTTATTTTGGTAATCTTCTATAGAGGGCAAATATGATAGCTCAGTGCACTACAGTTTAGTCCCATGAATCTTACACTGGTATTAGCTTTTGATCACTCACCCTGGTCTGTGAAATGAAGAAGAAAAAAAAAAAACCTAGGCAAAACATGTTTATTGAAACACTTATTTTTCCTGTTTGTGCAGTCTTTTATTTTCACCTGGAATAAACTCTGGACTTGACTGCAATGTGATTTTTTTCCTTGGCTTCTTGTCAAAATTATTCATTACTCAAGAAAAAGAAAGTAAAAAGAGCAGTATAGGATGGCTGCTTTCAGGAAGCTCTTGAGCAGCTCTGTTCATCCTCTGTGTCCAGTACAGAACCAAGGCAAATGGGAGGTGCTGCTCTTTCACACACAGAAGGTTAAACAGGGCTCGTATAACACTCATAGGTACAACATGCAGGATAAAAGCACTCCTGTTATGATTATGGAGCAGCAGGTGTTAGATTTACACGAGAAGAGAGTAAATTACATCCAGCTGAAGTATTACTTGTATATCACAATAGGTTCGCCACTGCTTGGCACAAGGACGTTATTTGAACTACAATCTGTGGTTGCATAAGAATTAGCTGTACACAGTGCTCCTCAACACAGTAAGAACCTCTTTTTTAGTTAGAGAACTCATCTCAGTGAACATCAGACCAACACGTGCTACTCTCCTCAAGTGGGTAAATTGGGTAAGATGTAGTTTTATTTCTATTAAATTTTTGAGCCTATAATTTCCACTTACGTTCTTTTGGGGCAAATCATAAAGTGGATCAAATAATAAAGTGGATTCCAGGGGATTTAATCTCTTTAGAACGGGAAAAGAAACATATTTTACCTGCTTTGAGACAAAGGTTTTATATTTATTTAAAGTCTTATTCTATATTTTAAAAGATGTGTATGTTCAAGAGTCTTCTGGAACTAAGCCAAACGTTACACACTGCAGGTCCCTTTTTTCATTTTTCATTTGCTGACTTATCTCATGAAAAGTCCTGATATCAGAAGAAGTTTAGAACACCAAATAATATGTAAAAATACATAATTCGCTGCAGTAAGTTCTTCATTCCAGATTTTTTGGGGGGAGGAAATGGAGCTCTGAGGTTATTTGTCTTAAAATGATAGTTTCTAATCCCTCTGCAGAGAAAAAAAACAGTAGGTCCAAGACAGAAAATGTTTACACTTTGCTTACTCTGTAAATTTCTAAAAGCAAGTTCTTGTACATAAAATACTGGCAGACACTTTGTTGCTTTGTATGTCCTATTTGCAAACCATCTGTCTTTGACACATCCCATTATCCAAATCCTGATACTGAGGGTAGCCAACTCTTAATCCTCACAGATGCTTCATCCCATTTCTTTTCCTTTTAGGCAAAATTATCAAGGCATCCATTCTGAAGACTTGATGTGTTACACAGCAGTTTTGCAGCAAAAATATTTAGAGGCACACAAATAAAATATGCAATGTATTCAAACTGAGGTATAGAAAGAGTGTGTGCCAGGATGTGATTTGAAATATGTTCCACTAATTTTTCAAGACTAAAATAATCATGTCATTTCTTAGGCAATATAAGAAAATCGAAATGTTAATGAACAACAGACATTTCTATTCTTCTCAAACAGGAAGCAAGTAGGATGTACCCAATGTGAGTATCAGCTACATAAAACAGGCATGTACACATTATACTCTCCAGCTATATTTGTGAATTAAGCTCTTTCAGCCATAAATAAGAAAAGTTCTGGAGGATTTCTCTAAACTGGGGTATTAAATAAGAAAAAGATAGATAGATAGATAGATAGATAGATAGATAGATAGATAGATAGATAGATAAAATGTGATCATCTTCTTGGCACTGTTGTCCAAAACCACTTATAAAATAATGGCCACTCCTCATCCTTTCTAGATTGATAAATAGATAAAGGAAAAACAAGTTAGTTTGTTACCAGTCTTTTTATAACCTATCTAAAAAGGAGATTTTTCTGTGGAAAAATCCAGAAAAATTATTTAGCAGGACAGGAGGATAATCCTTTAGGGCGTATCATTTTGTAATTCATTAAAACTACAAGTAAGTGTATCTTTCTGAAATGCAGTGACTGTATGTATTCCAATTGGACTGGTATTAAGCACTTCTTTTTTGGCCAAATTACTGTGACAGCGTTCCAGTATATGACAGTGAAATGACAGGACAACTCCAATATCAACAGTTTCAGAAGTTGAGACAAAAATTCATCTTGGACCATTAAAGACAGCTGAAGATACAAGTAAGAATTTCACTGGAATTCCAGTAAAAATAAAGAAGAGAAATTGAAAATTCAGACAACAATATTATCTCAAATCATTAAAGACATCAAAAAACATGCATAAAATTCTCCCTGCAAATCCAGGAAAACTATTAAGTTATCTGTAGTATTTGAAAGAGCTACAATGCAAGAGCTTTTGGATGTCTGTATTTCATACATCTGCTGTAGGTAAGACATGCCTTTACTACTGATATTTAGAAGTCAACTAGTTTCAAAAGTATCTTGTATTGGATTGACTATTAACGAGCTTCACACCTCTTAGTAAAGTAATTTGGAAAACTCTCAGTATATGCTTTTAAGTATTATTTGTTGAAAGATAACAATCAGGAAGGTGCTAACCATATTTACACATACTAGTCTCTCTTCCTCTTACTGAAAGTTTATGCTAAATTTAGAGCCTGTCTGTCACAGAAGCACATAAAAGCAGAAATGTGGCTGGTTTGTTATAGGCACATCTGTATTTTGCTTGACACAGCTAATGGGTGAATTTATGGATCATAACATTATTTTCTCAGAATACGAGTAAGATAGGTATTTAGAATCATGCATAATAAATACTTTGGTCCAGTTACTATTTGAAGATAATTTTTGTCACAAAGATTTAGAAGCTTAACATTTTATAGACACTACAGCCAAGCTAAATACCCAGCTGGAGTCCTTTTATTATGGCATTTTGTTACATATCCTTAAAACAGCCACCCTTCCCATATGAACTACTGGAACCATATTTACAATTGATAGGATTTTGAAAAACAAGGATATTAAAAATGTTGCTGAATAAAATAATTACTGATCTGTGTTCTTCCTTAATCTGAAGCATGTCATTAAAAAAGAGGCAGAGAATGTATGAATGTACGAAAGCTTTGGGAAGGGGAAGAAGGAGTAAAAGAATTCTGTAAAATACATTTTCTTCAACCACCTATCAGACAAAAACAATGAGCTTTCAGAGAACAGATCTGCTTAACATGCAGGAGGGAACATGCTTGACTTGTGGTGCTAACAAATTCTTTAATTTTGTATGTTATTTTGATGTGCTGCAATTTTTTAAACCACTTCTCTCTGATTGTTAGAATTTTTTCCAAAAGTTGTTAAAGCACCTTATAATTTCCAGCTCAATTTAAGCTGTTCTCAGAGTTTATATCTATGTGAGACCATGAGTGGCAAGCAGGAGAAAACTTGTATCAAATGGCACATCTCCTAGGTTTGCTCTCAGTGATACAATCTATCCTCTCCTGCAGCTGTGAAAGGTTACCCAAAGTTGGAATCAGCTAAAGTTCAATTTTCATGAAGATTACTTTAGAATCTGCTCTGAGGATGTATGAAAATTATAATTTCTGACTTAAGTATTAATTATTCCAGACTAGCTCAAGTTTACTCTTATTGAGTACAACAGAAGTATGTGGATGCCAAGTCACTTTTAAGAAAGGTCTCTTACCAGTAAATACAATTTATCCTTCATGTCCCCTTTCCAACAAAGCTTTTAGCAGCAAATATGATATAATGCTAATTTCTATATACTCTATACTCCTTCTATTTACAAAGTAATTTTACATTTTATTATATTCCATTGTACAACTTTACATAGTATGTCATTGTTTCGATTCATAGATCAGCAATTCAAGAGTATTTAGATAATTGCCTTTCCATGGCCTGCTATTCATTTAGCTTAAAAAAAATAGTAGAAAACAAGCACAGTGGTGCAATGTCCAGGCACTTTCAATGTTGCTCAGCAAAATAAGCAAGCACCCTGTTTGAAAGCATGGCAACTTTTTTTTGTGGGGAAAAAAAACCAAAGCAAAACAAACCAAAACCACCCCACAATTCAATCTTTGCTCATCACGGATGGTTTTAAACATCCTTTGTACAGTTCCAAGAATTCCTGAGAAGGCTCTGTAAAATATGACTGATATGTTTATATGTCAGCAGTGGATCTGAGCGAGCAATAACTTCCATCACCAGAGGTTCCGCTGATCGCACAGAAGACATGAAGAGAGTCCTGCATCCATGGTGAATGCATTGTGTCTTCATGGTAGATCTAAACAAAGCAAAACAATCACAAATTCAATACAGGTTTCACTTCATTATGATAATCAAGCTGTTTAAAAAGGTATGCAAAAGAGATACCCAACCTTGTCTTCAAAGCTGTTTCTCAAAGGCAGCATAGCAAAGAAATGAGAAAGAAGAGTAGTTTAGCGATTTCTGTAGCATTAATATACACACCATACTGTGTATTACTGGATCACTTTTAGTTACAATTATGCACTGTAGGAAAGAAACAGTTCTCTGCAGAACAATTTTTTATTATGTCTTAGCAGTAACAGAATTCTAATAGGTTTTTTTGTGAACATGGGGAGTACATGCAGCTAAATCCCATGGACGCTCACTACCTCTGTGTCCAGATTTTGTACTTTGTAGCCCGAAGGACACTCTGACAGCACAGGATCCAGCTGGAATGGCAGAGCTGACTGTGTATTTATTTTCACCATGTGGCTCACCAGACAAGTTAGTTACCTTGAAATTGCATTAGAGAAACTGAGATCACTGGCCATCATAAACAGCCTTTGGACATCCAGCTTTCTGCCAGTCTCTGAAATTTCCTGGACCGGTTCAGCTGCAGTTTATCAATTTTTTGTGTTTACATTTTAGCTTAAAAGATCTGTAAATAGGTCACAGGGTGATTACTCATCTGCTCTTGCATCTCTAATGAAGGGCACCGCGTGTGCTGCTTCTGGACACTGACAATATTCAGAAAAGCCTATGTTATTTGTAGTGAGAACACTAAGTTAATGTACTATACTTTTTACATTTAACTGACGTTGCAAAATAAGAAAACTTATTCCATTAGGTTGAATTTGTTAGACATTAGGTCATTTGATGGCAATGCAAAGTTCAAATCAGCCGTTGGACATAATGTTGTGCAACTATGAGCAGTGTTCATAAACATGGTATTTTAAGATGCCTTTTGCGCTATTACAAGAAGAAAGTGAAAAGTATATCCTTCCCAGGGAGCTCTTCACTTGGACATTTCAGTCATATTTTGCCTGTTAAGCAAAGACAACACAGCAGTGGGTACATCTATACAGGTAACAGGGGTGTGTTTTAACAATGCTTCTTTGTTCTAAAATAATCTAAGCTATTGTACCTCAACAGTGCAGAACTGAGTGATTTGGTTTTGATTTGCCTATTGCAAAATTCAAAAGCCACAAAAGTTCCAGCAGCTGCACGCAAATTAGATGCCCTGGCACTGGCAAACAGCTTAGAGTAAGCAGGTGGCAACCCTTACAAACAAGCCTAAGCAAAGTTCAGAATGGAGTATGCAAGTGGCAATGAAAAAAACAGTGTGGCAAATGTGGAAAATCAATAGTTGGCACACTAAAAAAACAGTGGCCATGAGCAGAATAGAAGAGGATACTAACGAATGCAAGAGGAATGCAGCAGTCACTTTCTGATGGATCCACCCTTACACTCCTACAACAAAATTCATCACCATCATGAGACTGTTTCCCTGAAATGATACTGTACTCTTCCATAACAAGACTGATTGCCACAAGCCTTATTTTATTGTAAATTAACCTTATTTACAAACAGCAGCCAGGTGCAGTTGCATTATTTTGCCACTTGCAGATTTTTCAATTAGTGTGAACAACTACTCAACTGGTTGTGGAATTTGCCTTTGAGTTAACATGTTGCATTTTAATTCATAGTCACACAGAGACCGTGTATTGACTAACTGTGAGATCCTAAAAGCATTCCTCTAAATTTCAAGTTCTATGGACTACAATGCAGTCTGTACTATTGATTTTATATCCTTGATGCTATAAATCTACAAGCTTTCTTTTGTCATAATGAAGGCAAAATTAAAGAGCAGAGGTATGAAAATTACTTCAGAAACCCAGTTCTCATCTAATTTCACAGCATGATACTAGACAGAAATACAACTACTCTTTGAATCTCTCACCTCTCTGATGCTACTATTGAAATGTGTTTTCCTAGAAAGATCCAAGAAAACATAAAATCATAGATCAGATAAATTAGCAGGAATTTTAACAGTGCATATAAATGGCACGTTTGCATTAGGCAAAAGTTATAAGAAAACATATATAGAGAAAAATAGCATATTAAAAAAACCCCATAAGCTGGATATAACTGAGGAAATGGAAATTCTGCCAGAGAACTTTGACCTGTGACCTCTTTATAATTTTCATACGTGACACAGAACGTGGCATAGGATTTCTGATGACCACAGCAGGCAGTGGTGTGTTGCTGAAGACTCCACCCTGCAGAGCTCTCAATACCAACATCAGGCTGAGACTTTCAATCAAAGAAAGCAGTTTTAGGAATCCACCAAATCTACTGCTTAATTTTGACATTTGCCCATTTATATTTAGCTAGAGAACATGAGGAGTGATCACATTTTCAGTTCCCAGCCAATTTACAAGCACAGAGAGCAACCTCCGTGGGCTCCTGCCATGCAGTACATGCCTGTTCATGGATGATGTCAGAAAGCTCTTTAACCATATCCTGAAAGTTTGATTTTAACCCCTCATGGTACTCCACTTGATCCTCCTTAATGAGACGCTCGTTGAGCTCCAGAGCAATTCCACAGGCTTGGATAAACTTCCTGGGAAGAAAAGGAATGAACTTGGAGCATTAGAATAGTCCAGACTTCTACCAAAACAAGCAACTGAACAGACAGGCAAATCTCAGTATTTCCCAGCCCCTTTTCTCCAGCGTTTGGGGCAAGACATATTCCAGGAGTATCCCTGGCACAGTGAATCATGGAATGAAGAGGGACTGCAACACAGGCATTAGGCTTTCTACTGGAGCTCCTTTGAGCCTGGATCCTCAGCAGATGGGAGAGCCAGTCCTGCAGGGCTGGCCAGAGCTGGGTGTGTGTGACACAGCAGGGCTATCACAAGTCAGGGTCATGACAGCAGAGACACCCTCCAGAAGGAACTTCACACCATGGGGAGCTGTAATGCTTTTTCTGGGGTCTGTTATTCATTCTTTGCTTCATTTAACACACTTCATTTAATATTTTCCTTTTTTATAAAACTCAATAAAAATACATTCACAACTGAAATGGAGATTGCGTTTCCACTGCAAGGCTGGGAAGAGAAACCATGCATGGCATGTTTTCAGGGATTGCTCCCTGATTGCCAGGTTACTTGATACATGGAAGGAGAATGGCATTAGCTGATTTCTTCATACAATGAGAATGGGGAAATGGGTGAAATGGGAGTAATTTCACAGAGCAAAACATACAGGGGCTGGTGGACAACTGGTAACATCTGAGAGGTCCAGAAAAGAGTGTGGACAAGACTCATCATCTTGAGGTGAAACAAGAGTTGCCTAATCATATCCTGGGGGATACTTTCAAGTGGGAGGTAAAACCTACCCTAAGGTACAGAAATTGGAAAAACACCTGTGCAAGCCACACAGTTTCAAAAATTAGCAGTAGAAACAAGAACAGTGCTCTTCCATAAACTCGGAAAGAATTTGCTTAAAAATATTTCAAGTTCACTGTTAATTAGCAAAAAATCCTGTAGGAAAAACTGGTAAACAATGCACAATATCAAGGACCCCTGAACACAGGACTGCAAGACCTCTGGTTTTCAAACATACTTCATGTGATAATCTCAAATACCCACAAAAACTGTTGAAGTAAGCGTTCAAGCAAATCTCCCCAAGGAGAGCCTTGGAGTTGGAAACTGTTGATATTTATAATTTCATTGGCTTCTTTCAAATGTGTGAGCACCCACAACCCCAAGAAACTTGGATCTTTATAAGGCATATCTAAGTATCCAGCATCTGCTGAGTTTGGAGACAGACAAAAATATAATCAAAGCAGGTATCATCTTCCAGCCAGCTACTAGTTTTTATTACATTAGAAATCCTACCTGAACATTTCTTTTAACTCATTCACTTTCTTAGCAGGATATTTGCTGGACTGACTGTCACTTAGGAAAGCTCTGGCATAGGCCAAAGGACCAGCATTAACCTAGAATGAAAGAAGAAATCATTTATGCTAGAACTCCTGTTGAGAGATAAAGAGATATTAAGTTTGTTTCATCATATTTTCCTCTTATTTCCTTGAGGAAAAGCAGCACAGTCTGAGTCCTAAGGTCACTTATCCAGCTTGAGAAGCCAGGTTCACAAAACAGCTCTTTGTGCCTCATTCTTACAGTACAAGCTTCAAGACTTAAGTATATTTCAGCAATTATTGATAGGTAATTAATGTGCAATTACACTTGGACTTGCCACTGTAAACACCACTGGAGAAAATGTTCATTCCACGAGCCAGCCTTTGTGTAGCACAGAACATGACAGGGAGGCTGTGCTGGTGGCTGCTGCCCTGAAGCCTGGGTAGTTAATGATTTCTGGAAAGCAAACGTGTTGTGACAATGCCTCACCCTGAGCTGTGTATGCAAATGCAACTCTGACCAGACATCAAACAGACTGACCTGCACAGAAACACAGCCCTGCAGTTTGAGCTGCAGCTGGATCATGTCAACATCACCAGCAGAGCTGCAGAGTTTCTGCAGCTCTGCTGTCTTGTCCTTTATTTCATCAGTAGCGACATCAATTGGTTTTAAATTAACCTGATGTTCATAATTGACCGGAATTCTCTTCTTAACATATGGAAAGGAGTTCAAAGCTAGCAGAAACAGCAAAAGAAATGTATAGATTGAAAAGTCATGCAGCACATAGGAATACTCTTCACATAACATACACAAACGGATTCTTGCCCTTGGGGATGTGAAATCCCAAACAAGGCTGTAACTTACAAGCACGATTTTTTTAATCTATAAAAATGTGCACATGAAAACACAAGGTAAATTCCCCCTCCCGACCAGAACGTTGTCTCACAATTCTGATTAAGCTGAGAGAATTTTTCACACTTCTGGAATATTTTCATGAGCTGGAATAGTCTCCTAATAGTTACTGATATTGTCTCATGCTCAGATATTTTTACTTACTGGTTAGAATGGTCCTTTTTTTACATTGTTCTTCCACACTGCCATGTTTTTTTCCAGATAAAGTGTAAGGAGTTTCAAATACAAATCTATTGATATTATGATTTCTTTCAAATTCAGTTTTTCTTTCAGACATTTCTTTGTCTTCAAAGTAGGGCTTCACATAAGTCACTTGGATATGGGCATACTTGGGATCAAGGTCTTTAATGTTGACCTATGAAATAAGATGGTTACTCACAGGAGGTGCAAAGGTTAATAAGTTATAATTAACTAATCTGTTCACTGGGATCTGATTTAAACTAATTCCCTGCTCACCTGACCTCACTGCATGAAGGCCAGTGACATGCCAAATGCTCATTTTGCCCTCAGCTGGGATGTCCAACCATCCACCAGCAGATAAGACAAGGAGGTGTGGCACAAGAAATACATCACCTGCTGCCAAACAAGCTGTCCTGCAGTAAGCAGTCATGCCCCCTGATCCATCAGTGCAGCACAGGCCTGAGCTGCTTAGTCCTTCTAATATGACCACAAAGTTTCCAGGCCATGATCCAGTGCTCATACAGTGCTGGGCCAGGAAAACCTGCAGGCTTGCACTAAACCAGCTTTGGGATCACTGTCTTTGGTAACCCAGATAAATCCCACTGCAGCCTAAGAGTGTGCACAGCCCTTGCAAGGAGCATAAATAAGTATTCAATATGAAAAGAAAGGACCTAAGGGCTGCAAGGCCCAAAGCGGTTTTCTTTCTGACTTGCAGCATCAAAGCAACAAGCAGTAACTCCACTTCCAGTCACCTGATGCTCTGTGCTGGTTTCTAATACCTTCAGCAAGGCTCAGCACGGTGGGAATTGCAACTTCCCATCCATAATTCACACCTGGGAGCCACAGCAGGACCAAGCTGTGCAACATGTCCACACACAGGAGCATGAGGATGCCAGGGGAAACTGGAAGCAAGGTGTTTGTAGGAGGGTGCAGGACAGGGCTCACTCTTGCCCTGCCGCTGGCAGAAGGAAGGGATGCTCTGTCATCTTCCTTCAGCTCCACAGAGCATGTAGTTTACCTTATTAGAATCCTGGATAATCTTTACAGTCTCTGACCCAAACTTTTCTCCATAAAGTTTAAGAAGTCTGAAGGAGATCTCTGAGAGGCCTGTCAGTTTGGGTTCCTTATAGACATATTCCTTCCCATCTTCTTCCTCAAAGAATGTCTGGCATTAACCACAAAAAGAAAAGAAAAAAAGAAAAGGAAAAAAAAAGGAAAAAAAAGGCAGTAAGGAATAGCTGTGTTTCTTCATTTGGAAAACTTTTATCTTAGATTTGCTGCTTGTAAAGCAAGCTTCTACTAACATTTCAGAAAGCCAAAAAGGTTTGGAAGGCTATGGCTCACAAAGTCTCACTGAACTTTGCCTGAACAGTTCCTTAAAAACGGTCTAAAAAAAATTCTTCAACCGACACAAACACAACACATCATTACTTGAGTACAACCAGTGAGAAATCTAAACTATGAGGAAGATGGTTTGGCCAGCATTTGACCTTTTGGAAGGCTGGAAAGAGACAGGCAGGAGAAAAAACCACAAAAACAAGGTACAGAGAAGAAGCAGAAAGATATATAAGCTGAGGAAGCCCTAACAGCAGAGCCACAGGAACAGTTTGAAACTAAAGAATTTGTGTAAGCTGCAAGAGACTTGAAGCAATAAAAAAAAATGTGTTTCCTGTGCTTTAATTCCTCCTGTATTCAGGGAAGTGGGATTTGGTGTATTTACTGTAAATGGAGACCAAAATGCATCAAAGGCTGTGCTTGCATCACCACTCTTACCCATAATGGAAACAGCATGGGAACTTCATGTTTTGGTGAGTTGTTCCAGTTAGAACTTGTGACACAGCATTAAGCTATCTGTGTGCAGCTGGAATATAAAGCCAGAAAAGCTTTAAAGTGTGAAACTGGATCAAGTACTGTTGTCAAGATACTACACAGCTTAATTTTAAGGGCTGATCCAGTTATTTCTAGCTTCCGGAAAACTAAACACTTGTTTAATTTTATCTGTTGCTAACTTTATTTACTTTTTATGTATCCAAATTTACAGAGAATATGAGGGTAAATATAAAATGCATGTTTGCTGCAGCAAAAGTCACTGCTCTGATATGTTGTGACAGTGACATTCAAAGGTACAAACCCATTATGGTTTCAGGGATATTCATCATCTTCTGTAAAAGAAGGAATAAAGAAAGGCAAGGCTAATAGCATTTACATGGTGTTTTCTAAAGAGGGGTCCTGCACTTCCCCCTTGGTTATGAGTCCACAAGCAGAAGCAGGTTGTTCAGAGACAGAAAGGACATGAGGGTATCATACTTTACTAACTGCTATAGGTGGAGAAAACAAATAAAAACCACAACTGCTTTTAAGCTCAGAAGACTTCATGAAATAATATAAGATCATGCCACTTCCTAGGACTCTGAGCCCCAGATAACACTCTGTTTTCATTACCTCAGCTAACAAAAGCACTACCTATCTCTATGTATTTGTAATCAACACTGATAGATAGTTTGCCTCCAGCTTCTCTTAAAACCTTTCACTCTGCTAATACCCAGAAGGGAGCAGCATTTTTCTGTGGAAAAAAGAGTCTGTTACTACTACTGTTTATATATATGGCTACAGTTATATACTGTTACTAGTTACATACTATACACACTAAATTGTGTCTGTGTAACAAAAACTATAATTGCCAAAGAACCCTCAGCGCTTTCTGAACTCACTAAGCCATTTCATAAGTGCTGAGTTGTTTTATGAAAAGCCTAACAGCAGAATCATAAACTTTATAATAAATCAAGCACTCCTGGAGACAGATACAAACCCTCATCCCCAGCGTGCAATACCAAAGCACTCACACAGACACACTGGTGGCTGCACCAGAGGAGCTTTTCGACCTTTTCCACTCCAGGTCTGACAGAGCAGCAGCTTTTGGGGCCAGGATGCCTGGTGAGGGTTAGCTGGCAAGCCAGTGTATATACTCACTTGTCCATAAAAGGCTACTCTGAAAAAGGTTCCAAGAAGCCTCTTCCTTGAGTGCATTACTTCCAATATCTTAGCATATGCTCCATGGAGTGTTCTGTACAGCTGGGTGAGTTTCTGGAAATCAGATTTTAACATCATGATGAAAGCACGATCTTCTAAGCAGGACATTTTAGCTAACACCAAAAGCTACTCAGATGCCTGAACACAATCCTCTGGAGAACTGAAACCTTAATTTCTAAAGAGGGTGAACTCATGCAGTCTTGTTTGAAGAACCAGGTTTCAAGTACAATGCTTAGTGTCAGGTCTGCAGGGTACCACAGACTGCAGTAACACCACTGTCCCTGGGGAGAAGGCTGAGTGCACTGTCTCAGCATGTTTCCTGACTGAGCCTTCACACATAGAGCAGTTGGCAATATTTTACCCAGGAAGTTTTTTTTTTATTAAAAACAGCTTTAGAATGAAAAAAATAGATCGAGGTAATGCTCCCTCCCCCACCCCCAGCTTCAGTTGTATGGCTGGATGTTCTGTCATGGCACAGGGAGTGAAAGGGGACCAGTATTAAGCTGAAGCACAGGTCACAGCACGTGGTGGGAAGGAGCAAGGCTGGGAACAGCTTCCTTCCTTCCTCTCCACTTGCCACTGAATTACCCACAGATCTAGTCCTTTCTTTGAACTGCTCTTCTTCTGTTTTTAACCCTTAAAAGCCTCAGGTCTCAAAAAGAATCTAGCTTCCATGAGCATTTGGAATGACAACAGTTTTTCTTTACAGGAAGGAAGGTGGTAATTATTAACTAAACAACAATCATCCATGTTGTTAGCTTTGATAATCACCTTTCAGATCATTGCTTTCACTAATTTCTTTAATAACCAACAATGAAGCACAGTGTGTGCTTTACTGACACCAATTCAGTAATCCATAACTTCAAAAATAAAAAAGTCCCTTTTCTTTTCTTAGCAGTCTAGAAAATTACCTGCTCTATGCAAACTACTTCAAAATACCCACCTCAAATTCACGCCGCTTTTCATAAATAGGAATGATCAGTTTGGAAACTTCAGAAATTGTTTCGTAACGCTCTGCTTTCCACAGGCCATCTATACACTGCTCCAGCAGCTCCACCAGAACCTCCTATGTGAGCAACCAAATGAGTGGTGTTAATAACACTCCAACTTAGGAGATAAAACCACTTTAACTTCAGATACTTTTATAAGATCCCAGAAAAGAAATTCCAGTCACATAAGTTTAAACACTGTATTCCTGGCCTTTCTAAAGGCATTTAAATTTTGGGGAGAGGGAAGGGGAAGAAAAAGGACATGTTTTTTAGAAGTTCATTAATTCTTCATAAATCATTAGCATAATAGCTAGCAAGCATGTCCTGGTTATTTAGTTACTTCCCCAGTAAAATGCAAAAATTCTGGGAGAGTATGGATATGACAGCACTGGAGATCAGAGGTGTGTGACTAAGAAACATGTCCAGGAACAAGCAATGGGCTGTGATGCCAAGAATCCTCAAGCCTTGATGAATGAGCAACTGGGCTGCAGGGCCACTCAGTCAGCTGCATGGCCAAACCAAGGAGCTGCACAGGGATGGTGCAGAAGTGCTTGTGAGACTTTATGGCTCATGGGTGCATCTTCCCCAATGCCTTGTGACGGTTTCTGGATTGTTCTGCTACCATGGTGTCCTGCAGCACAGCCCTAACTCCAGGAGGACCCTAAGATGACCTCTCCCTTGCAGAGCTTGACTTCATTCTTTCCCTCCTTGGAAATACCACAGCTGGCTGTGCTGCCCTGTGCTGACAACATCAGCATTTACATAACACAGCAGGCAAGAATTTATATCAGTTGTACCTGTCTGAATCATAGACAGAAAATTCTTCAGAGCAGATTTCTCTTGGGAAATTGGAGTAGAACAGTCTTGTTTACAGATACCACTGCACAACTGCAATTTGTTAGAGCTCACAAGAAAAAAGTCTAAAACTAAATCCTAATCAGATATCAAATATTCTGTATCCACAGTACAGGACCTCACCTCACTGTAATGTACATCCATCATCCCACCATCTTCTTTCATTGCACCTTCTTCATCAATGTTGGGAGTAATTTTCCTGAAGGCAGTGCATCCACTGGGAAACAGCTCTGCAGCAGACAAAAGCAAATGGATTAGTGAAATTATCTCAAATGTGTCATGCAAATCAATACCACACAACAACTCTCTCACTGACCCATTCAACCCTGGTGAGATGGGGAGAAGAATCAGGGAAAATAAGTAAAACCCATGGGTTGAGATAAGAATAGTTTAATAATTGAAACAAAGTAAACTAAGGTAATAAAAATAATAGAGAGAGAGATATAAGCCTCAAGAAAATCAAGTGATGCACAGCACAGTTGCTCATCACCTACTGACCAATGCCAAAACCATTCCTAGACCCTTTCCAGGTAACTCCCACAGTTAACACATTGGGCATGACATTCTGAGATGTGAAATGTCCCTTTGGCCAGTTCAGGTCAGTTGCCCCAGCTATTCTCCTTCCCAGGTTTTTGTGCAGCTCCTCACTGGCACAGCATGAGACACTGAAGAAATCCTTGACTTAGAGTAAGCACTATTGAGAAACAACCAAATCAGCCATGTGTTGTCAACACTACTATTACAGTGAATCCAAAACAGAGCATCAGCTACCAAGGAAGAAAAGCAACTCTATCCCTATCCAGCTATTGCTGGAGAGCTGGATGGCAAGCAGAGAGCACTGTACACTCCTAACTAGGAAGCACAGTTAGGTACCCCAAAACTTTGGGTAGTTCAGCCCTTACTGAACCATTCTAGCCTCTGTGTATGTAAAGAGTGCCAGTGACAGAAATAACTCAACGTTCAAACTTTGTTAAATATTCCTTTGGACTTGTTCCTCTTCCCTTTTAAGAGTTCTCCTTTACCACTACTTGTGGTAAGCAGCTTTTGTGTACAAATAAAACACTGCAAACTTTCAATACCTCCCTCTCTGCAGCCACGTGAAATGTGCATATATATCATAAGAACAAGTCCTGATTTTTTCCATTTTGCCAAGACAAAGTACAGAATTTGGAGGGACTCCAAGCCTCCTGAGCAGGGCACTGAAGAACTTTCCAGCCAAGGCAGTGCATGTAATCAGCTTTTATGATGCCTTAACTTTCTGACATGTTAAGGGTCCACTTCAACAACTACTCCCTTACATGGAAATGAGAAATGGGGTCAATATATCAACTGTGCAACAGGTATTTAAAAGAAAACCTGCAGTGTGGTATAACTTAACACACAGCTCTATCCCTTCTTTCTGTTTCACACTAAGCTGCAAAACTCTCCTTCTTTCCTGATTGTTCTTTACATATGTGTATGGTAAGGCTGCAGACTCATTTCTTGATTGAATTTTGACTGCTTTATACTACAGTTTTCTGTACTGCCTATAGTAATAATTCTAATGATCATACTGAGTCAGTTTTTAACATGGCCTTCTCCATATGTGTGAACACATTTCCTAATGTAAAATACAAGTGAACATTTAAACCAAGACATGATATGTCGGTTCTTATTTCACTCAGCATCATGCTAGCATGGCTGTCTAAGTAAATAGGTATGAAGAACAGTCATTTCTTAAAAACTACTCATCATCTTCTAGCTTTATACACTGCAATATTTTTTTTCCTTTTTAGCTTGTTTATAAAATAGTAATCTACCGAATTGAGAGAGCCTTGTCTTTAAAAAAATTCTGACACCCCCAAACCCCACCATCATCTTCCTTGTGACTCCCAGACAGCAGACACTTACTCTTCCTGTGCAGGAACTCTGCAACGAGGGCTGCTACATGAACATAACACATGGCTGCCTGCAAAGCACAAAGGGGAATTATCAAAATGTCATCTGTCAATCTGCCCTGCTGTGCATCACGTTTTTAGCTGCACCAACTACCTCTGAGAAGTCTCCGTTCTTCACATGTATCTTGGCCATGCTGTCCAGCCACGTTTTCCGGAGCTCTGGGGTACTTGCATAAGACTTGGCCAAACTGTACTGGAGATCTACCAACATTTCTGGGTCCTTTTCATGTTCTTTCATTTGAGCAGTAGCCATGAGCACTGTGCGGATTCTCTTTGTCAAATCTTTGACTTCGGAAGGAAAAGCCGTTGCCTGACCCAAAACAAATCGAATTAGAAGCTAATACAGAAAATACAGGCTTTGCCAAGGAATGGCCCTTTCAGCCAACACTCCACTTATCTGAAAACACTGGGAACAGTAGATAAGGCTACTTAACTCTCCCTTACTGAACTCACACTGCACACAGTGTACAGTGTTTCATCTGTGTTCAGAGGCATTTCAGCCATGACATGCACAGGGCCAATCTCTCCAGGTCATGCCCAGGATGCCAGCCTGGCTGTTCCCGTGCTACAATGAGCCTGCCACTTTGGCATCCTCAGGGGTTGGTGTCAGAGCAACACAGAAGTGCTCCATGCATGCAAAAGTCTCTGGATGAGACCACAAACCATGGCTCCAGTAATTTTTCATTTCATTCAACATCTGGCTTGTTAGGCTCTGATGTGGTCTCTCTTCAATTCCTAAAGTACTGAAGGCATTTGTAGAGCTTCCACCACAGGAATGTAGTAGAGAAGCACGTGCTCTGATCTGATCCCCTGCTCAGAGCAAGGCTAACACTGAGTCAGAGCAAGGCTTGTCAAGCCAAGTTTTACTCCTAAAACTGAAAATCCACCTCCTTACTAGGCCCCGCCCCAGGGCTGCACAGTGCTCTTGGGAAATAACTTTTTCTTAAGCAAAATTGGAATTGCCCTTGCCGCAACTTGCATACACTGCCTCTTGTCCTGCACTCCACACCTCTATAAACCGCCTGCTGTGGAAGGCAGCAGGTAAGCTTCCCCTCCATGATGAGCCTGGTTTATGCTCCCTCTTCTCAGATTCCTGTTCCTCAGCGGCTGCTATGGTTGTGCATGGCATTCTCGCCAGTGTGCTGAAATCTCACTTGTACTCTTGCACCTACACAAATACATAAACTTGATATAATGATTATCTCATGACGTAAATTACAAGTAAAATATGGCTCAGTGAAACCCTTACCAACATCGGTGTGCACTAAAGAACTGAAATTTTTGCCAGGTATATCCTATACCCTACCTACAAATTTATTAGATCACAATTAAACACCTAATGGAAGTTGCCATTAAGTCTTTAGGTCATCCTGTAAAAACACTTCTCATTTCCCCTGTCTTGCCTTGGCAGCTACTCTGTGTGAAATGGAGTACCCTCCAATTGCTCCAATGGGTTGAGCACAAACCACTAATTCTAGTACAAAGGCAATTGTTTTCCAAAGAAATACAAACATTAATCTCCACATAAGAGCTCTTTCTTAACATTACTGACACTCAATTGAATAAAATAAATCCCGCTAATTATTACCTTCAGACAACTGAAATATCAGACCCTCCCTTGACATCTCTCTCAAAACTGGGAGCTCCTGGAAAGCTCTTTGGACAACCTTGCAAGCAGAACACTGCAAAGCACAACCTGAGCTGTTTGGTTCCCTCCCCTTGGCGTGAGGACTCATGTTTGGAGCACAACCTGCCTGAGCAGCTGGTCCTATTGCTGTTGGCATATAAACACTTGTTTACTGAGCAAATGCAGCCCACTACAAGCCTATAAATCACAGTTCCAGTCATTAGCACAACCCTTAAACACAGCTTCCTGGAATCTTGCATGAATGGCTGATAGCACATGATGGGATGTGACATCTCCAACTCACCTTCATAGGTCTGTCACTGTTTGCAAAGTTGTTAATGATGAGCAAGGAGTCCTGAAATCTGGTTCCACCGCTGAGGGCCACGTCTGCAATTAACTGGCTCACTGCAATTATTATCTGTGGGATAAGGTAGAGGATTTAAATAAGCCCTAATAAAAGGGTTTTATTAAGGTCACACTTAAAAAAAAGGCTCACAGGAAAACATCACCTCTTTCCCACCACGTAAGCAGCAGCTGGCATCGTGGCTTAGCTCTCACATCTCCCAAAGACAGACACACCCCAGAGGATCAAACTGCTCTGCAGAAATAACAACTCAACTATTATAATATGAATCCTTGTTTGGACATTAGCTACCTTCTTCTGTGACTCTTTAAAACCTAGAGGGTTGTCCCCCTAGGTATCTACATTTGCTTCAAAAACTACCCACGCCAAAAAAGCAGCTCCAAGGAAATCCCTTCTCATGCCTCAAGGGCAGCTGTCCTTTCCACCCCATCTCAGCCAGCCTCTGGCATAGAGATATGTCTGGTGTTTGATACACCAAAACTCAACAGCTTGGCAATTATTTTACCTAAAGGTGATTGGACCAGTCACTGGAAATAGGAATTAGGCAAAGCCTAGAAAGCAGGGGGATTTTTGTCCATATGGCAATGGCAGTGTCCACTGCAGGTATGAGGTCACAGAGCTCCATTGCTGTATCTGTACATTAAATCTGAGGTGTCCTGCTCTCTAGCTTTTTTCCAGCCACTGACCTGAAGATGCGTTCTCAGAAACGTTCTCCTTTTGGTGAACTCGAAATTATTTCTCATCAGGAGATACAGAAGAGCAGAGGCTTCATTCCTTGTGGAGGACACCTTGGAAGTGCAACACTTCAGGATCTCATAGCACAGGGCAGCACACATGTTCACCCTTCCCTTGAAAAACGCTGAGGGAAACTTCACAAGAGAAATGTGAATATTAGAAAATGCACCACTAAATGGCATAGGGCTCAGATGGACAGGGGCATAGGGCAACAAATTAAGCTATAGCCTGGACAGCCTCAGCAAAACTTCTGCCAGAATTCTGAGCCTGAAAGTATTTGTGGGAACGAATATGGGGCCTATTTTTAACCTAATTTCCTCGAACAATGTGAACTTTGCTGTCACGCTTCTTGGGGATGTGATTGCTTATGTCCATCTAACCCCTTCCCTGATAACATCTGGGTTTATCAGCAAATTCTCACCAAACTGGACTGACAGAATTACGTTCTTACAAAAGCAATCATCAAAGCAGTGGGGCAGAGAGGAGAGGTACCACAGACATTCCCACCACAAGCTGTCATCTGGAACATCAGAAAATCCATCAGAGCCCAACCAGGATCCAACCTCACCGGAAAATGTGACCTGCAATGCTCACATATCTACTACATGATTCCCCCAAAAACATCTAAAATCATGCCTGCATGCCCTCAGGAATGCAAACAAGAGACTGGCTTGTTCCTCAAAGCCTAAAATTCAGTGACCTGCCCTGCCTCCCCAGACAGGGCCCCCCAGGGAGAAGCAGGACCAAGCCAAGCCACAGTGCAAGCTCTCTCAGTCACAGCAGGGCTCAGGGACCTGCAGCAGGGAGAGGGGAACAGCAGCACCCTGGTAGCCTGCCTGTCCCCTCCCCAAACCCTTGAGCACAACTGTCTTGGCGAGCTCAGCCCTGTCTGGCAAGGGACAGTGCAGTAGAGCCCTGCCCTCCTGGGGGTGCTGAGTGTGTCCGCCTGGCTGCGGTGACAAGAGGTGGCTGGCGGGGAGGTGACACCACACCCGGCTTCCTTCCAGCCCGGCCACAGCAGGCTGGGCACAGGGAAGCAGAACAAGAAGGTTTTGTGCTGGCACGCAGCCACTGCCACTGCAGGAACCGCAGGAACCTGCTGGGGAGGGGAGATGCCAACACCTCCCGAGGGGATGGAGGCTGTTTGGGCATTACACAGCAGCACTCTGCTCCTTCTGCTGCAGCTGGCAACCTGGCCCAAAGAATTTCCTGGCAAAAAGAGGCAACCATGGTTTTACCTATTCAGAGGAAAGATGTGCTCAGTTTGTTCGAGACCCCATGGTCCTCATGGGGCATGGTCCATTAGCCACGTTTATCTGCCCCACTACCTTCTGCCCATGGGAGATGACAGTAAATAGTGTCAGTCAGAGGCTGAAGCTGTTATTGTGGCCCTCTGCTCCTTCCATTAAGTACAAATGTTCTAGGAAAACTTGTAGGTACTGCCGTGGTTATCACATGGCATGCTGGTGACAGGGTCTTAAAACAGGGATCTAGGACCCATGGCTAGCAAGATACTGTGGTTACACCAAGAAACCAGAATTAGGACACAAAATGCTTTTTGTTCACTGCCTTTGGCCAAAAATTATCTTCAAAAAACAAAATGGGGGGAAAAAGGAAGAAAGAAAGAGAGAAAGGGAGAGAGAGAAAGGGAGAGAGATAGATAGATCATCATAACACAGGGCTACAAAGATCACCGATGCACTTGGGAAAGGAGCTCCCAAGAAACTGCTGCCCACTGCAATGCTGTCCTTCCCCCAGAGTGAGACAGAACCATGGGCAGCCCTGGGCTGAGCCCAGAGCTGGCACAGCTGTGTGCCAGGGCAGGCACAGACAGCACAGCCATGGCTGGCACCTGCTCTCAGCAGGGACACTGCCTGCCTGCCTGCAGAGGCTTTCCACACATTTCCAATCCACTGCTAGGGGCAAAGCCCTTGCCTGGGAATCTGCTGCAGGAGGAGCCCTGTGCACTCTCCTCCACATCACACCAGCTCTGGAGGAAAACCTTTTCACAGGGAACCCGTGTCCCTTTCTGGAGACCAAGCCCAAGCAGATGCAAAGGCTCCTGGTGCCAGGCTCAGGGAAGCAGATCCACAGGTGTCTGGCTGCTGGAGATCTGGCCAGGTGCTGCCTGTGGCTCTCCAGCTGGCCCAGAACACACTCTGGGGAGAGCATGAAACAGACCCTGTGATGATGACTGTGCACACTGCAGGAGCCCATTTCTGATCCAGCCCCAATACCATGGACCAGAGCAGGGGTCAAGCCAGAAGCCAGCTCCCAGAGACGCCCCAGAGGGATGTCAGAGAGGACAGCCATGGGGACAGGCAGAACCCATGTCTGAGCTGGTCTTTAATGCACATCCCTCCTCTATGCATGTTTTCCTTTATAACCTTTAACTTAAAGACCATTCCTAAGCATGCATATAGGTATTTATATATGCATTTATTTGTAAGTAATGCCTTGAAAAGACAGATTCAGTTCTTAAGAAAACCTAGAGTGCGAAACAAGAACAATCTAGCTTTTGTTGGCTCTTACCAGCCAGTAAAACAGAGGCAGCTTTATTGCCAAATTCCTGGAACACATGCATGCAACCAAAACCAAAGATGCAAACAATTACAGAAGACTTTAGATCCTTGCTCTCTTGCAACATTTTTTTAAGTCTTTCGCCTATCGAATAACTGGATTTAATGCAGAATATATCTCAGGAGTTTTTTTCCCCTCCAGCAACCATTTGCTGTGATCACAAATAAGAGGGGGATTCTTTTCATTGCAATTATTAGCTGCAGAAGGCCATAAAATTGAGAAATTTTCCATTCTAGCTATGACATAGTTATAAGTCCCTCTTGCTTTCCTTGAAGTTACAAAGTAGAGGAGAGCTAGTATTTGAAAACAAACTTGCAGGAAAACATTTCATCCTTGACTTGTCATGAAATGCAGTGACCACCTGCCTTAGCCACTACAGCCACTTTAGGCCTTAGAAGAAGCCTTGAGAGGACTTAAAAGGAAGTTTGGGACTCTGTGGTTATGGAGTTGGCAAAGAAAACACTTCCTCCTTATAGATACCATCTGCTGGGCTCATATCTTGCTTTTACAGAAGCCATATATGTCCTGTCATAGGGGAAATGTGAGAAAGCTGAAATGAATAATTTGTATCTTTAAAGACCCATGATGTGAAATTCAGCATGGATTTAGACTGACATAAATCCAAGAAAACATTCCCACTGCCCATCCTTGCAGCAGTCAAGCATGCAGCTTCCTTGCTGTCATTGGTGTTTTGGAAAGCAAGTGTGGAACCCTGAAGGGCTCCAGGCTTTGAAAGCTGACAGTGAGATCAAATTGAGCAGGTGTGCAGGTTTGGCTTCACATTAAAAAAAAACCCCAAAAACACAGAAAATATGCCAGGAAGGCAAGGAATGTCTGTTATTTGCTATAGGCACAAAACATATATTTCTGGCTAAACAAACTTTTGGCTAGCAAGGGGGAGAGTGGGGTCTGTGCAAATCTGCAGCAGGATGGATCTCAAGGCTAAGAAAATCACAGGCAAGCAGAAAACTCCAAAGAAAGTCAGAGCAATAAACATGCACTGAACCCTGCAGAAAAACTGAGTGATTCCTGCCCCGACAGTTGCCAGTCTAGCAGGCTTTCAGAAGCCCCATGGAAAAACACCTTGTAGGAGACCACGCTGACTGGAGCAGACAGGGAGCCAGCAAGAGCTCTGCATTTCTGCTTCTCATGTGTTTGCTTAGCACAAGCCAAAATCCAGCCCTAGTCTTATACCAACTCTTAGCTTTGCTGTGGGGTTACAGCAAAATGTACAAAGCACAGACTTTCTCTACATCTGAAAAACAGTTTAGCAATCTCTTCTTTAATCAGACTTTGCTCAGCAGCTAGTGCAAAAGCTCCTTTGGAAGTTACTCTTTGCTGCTTACCACTCAGATACTGTGCCCTGCCTGGATGCAATCTGCCACATGGATTTTCCTTTTTAATTGAAGTGTTGCTCTCAAGGGATTTGAGATGTTTTAATTAATTTTGTATTTATGATAACTGCACAGCTTGAGAGGAATGGTGTTTGCATGTACATCATGTCTTGAAAATGCCCTTATGAGCAGTGGCAGATTTTGACAAGCACAAAGAGCAATGTCAGCCAGTAGCATCAGTCACTGCTCTTTTGTGGTCAGCTATGTCATTGTCACTGCTTGAGCTTGGGGCATTAAACAGCCTCACCAACTGCCAGGGTTCTGAGAGCACAGAACAAGGTTCAGCAAGAACTGTCATCCCTCCCAGGCAGTGGGTGAGGAGTTGCTTGTCAGTGCATGCATTATTCAAGCAATAGCACTGTGAGCAGCACTGGCAGTTTGGGGCAAAGATTCAAGCACCAGCTTCTGGTCAAACAGACACTAATCTTTGTGACCAAGGCAAGTGAGGGAATTCCTCATGATTCCACCTTTTGCTTCCTGACACCCAACAGATAACCTGAGAACTTAACCAGGGCCATTTTTTAAATCACTGGAGCTGTTTTCTAAAACACATCTCCAAAATATCAGTTTAACAGGAAATTAACCCAACTGGCCTCTCTGCCACACTTCTAAGTTCTCCCACACCCTTGTCATGTATTACCTACCTTGCTAATGAAAGCTCTCAGAGAGGCAAACACGTGCTTAAGGGCTGCTTCTGACTGCCCATTTTTGAGAAAAGCCAGATGAATATCAAAAACTTTCTTCATAAGTGGATTGTGGCCATCATTGCTTAAAAGCTGGGTCTGGAAAGCAACAGAAGAATTTACTTTGCAGAAATGTTGTGCCTGAAGCTGGAAATGACAGAGATAATTTTGCATAATTAATCACATTAATTCTTAAGCCAGATAAGCAACAGGCCTTCAGTAAAAATATAACCAATAAATATGGCAATCACTAAAAACTTACAGTAGTTAGCAGAGGCTATTTTTGTAGCAGAGAAAAAACCTAAAATATTGTATCACTTTTGCATCACTAATTCCAAAACCTAAGTCAATATTCTGTACAACTTTCACCGGTTGCCTAATTATTTTAAATAAAACGCTGTTACCACTGTAACTATCACACTGTTTTTTTCCATTTCCTTTTATATGTCTTGAAAATTGTTTTGTTTGCATCCCAAAAGAGATAGTGGGAAGAAAAAAAAAAGACCTATTTTTTCACTGGATAGATTCTTAGCTGTAACTTCCCTTCCTTCCTGCAGAGTTTTGCCAGTTTGCACCCTGTGGGGACATGGTATAATGGAATTACTTGGGGGTTATTACAGTTTGGTGTCAGACCAGGTGGGCTGTGCCCACTGCCATCCATCCCCACAGGGCTGTGCAGGAAGTCTGGGCATGACACAAGGATGTGGATATCCCATACTGATAGGAAATCAACAGTCCCCATCCCACTGCCAGTTCTCACAATCCTTGGGCTCAGATTTTGACCCCTTGCACAGACCTTGTGCAGACTTTCACACTGAGCTCATTTCCTGTGGCAGTGGAACAGCATCAGCCCAGCTGCTGCAGCACAGGACCCAGTCGTGTGTGCTGTGACCATAAAAGTGAAGCTGAAGCCCACTAAAGGGGAAGGGAATCCAGTCTATCCTGTGGTTTAAAAATCACGTTGTTTTGTGGTCCAGAAATGTTCCAAAAGAGGCAGCTGAGAAAGTCAAGCAAGTTTTAAGTGTTGCATTGAAATCTTTTTGCTGTTACCAAACACCTAAGGAGTAATTGAACATGTGCACCAGGATGGTGTTTTGGCTGTGCAATAGAAGCAGAGGCTGAACACCTTTCTCGTCATCTCCATCTGAAAAGGAAATCTTCATCGGGCTTGCTCTGAAATCCAGAGCTGCTCTTGTGACACTCTGCAAGACACGTTGCTACATGCAGGATTCCTCTGACTTCAGGTAAAATATTTCTGGAGCAGTATTTTGCTGCCATCCTAGGGCTCTCTTCACCAGAGAGGCCTTGGTTTTTGCAGATGGCAATGACTGCCAAAAGCATGAATCTCAATATGGAAGAGATTTCTACCCATGGTTCTGGTCCTGTCTGCACTGGTAACCACAGCTGGAGTGCCTCAGCCCCAGCTGAGCCCCATATTAATGCACAGTGATTCAAAGAAATCTGGGCCTTGCTTCTAGGTAATTTGGGGTACAAAAGAGTGACTGTTCTAAAAATGTTGGACATTCACTCCCTTCCCTCTAGTCCCTCCTTTCTACACAATATACATTTCCTCTTATTCTATTTTTGTAATACCTATAGTCATGGTATAACATCAATGTGATTTTCTCCTTGCAGTTTTGAAGAAATGGCAAGATTGTGTAAGGGGATAACTACTCTGAGACCCTGTGAAACACTCAGTGTTTTGGAAAATAAAATAGCTGCAAATAATTTGCTATTGTAAAGCCTTCCATATTCTTCCACTCTAGGAGAACAGATCACTAAAATCCACACACATATAAAAACACAGCACACTTTTCTGTAACATTTTTGATTTCAGTGCTGACCTTGAAACTCTGAGTGAAAAAAGAGATGGTGTCCAGGACTGTCAGGCACACTTCGGTGGCAATATTGCCCTCCAGTAATGCCTGGTGCACAATATCTGCTTCTGAGGTGCTTGCATCTGTGGACAGACAGAAAATCAGGAGGAAACAGTGTTCAACACTCCAGATCCCAAAAAATCTAAGTGCTGATATAGATAAGATTCTCCCCTTGCACTTCACTGCGTTTGGGAGATGGTGCAAGAACAGCAAGTTGCTGAATTTGCCAACTCCATTCAGAGAAGCTGCCTCAGCCTGATGCCACACCAGAAAAACAGTATCTGTACCATCCCTTAATATCACTCTTTAAAGCCAGACAGAGCATGAGGTGTCCAGGTTGTCTCCAGAGAGGGGAAATGGCAAAGTGCTTCAATGGGACAGAACACACTCACATGGAGAGGCTGAGAGCAGATCCAGCACAGCCTCTGTGCTGTGCAGCTCTGCTGCTTGCCCTTGTTCCCCACCCAAACCTGCAAACACACTCAGCCAAGGAGCTGAGCCAAGACGGGCAAGAGCAGAAAGCCACACAAGTCCTAAGTCCCAGGGGTGAATTTTAAGGGGCTGGCTTAAATGCCACCCTCACCCATGTAGGAATATTGCAGGGAGGCCTGGTGAGCACTGCAATTCCACAGAATCTGACTAACCTGAAGCAGCCAGTAGCAAGTGGAAAAGGGCCCCATGTTGCAGTGTTTCTTGTTAATGGTATGTTATTGGCCAAGTTAATGGTATATTCTGTTATTGGCCAAGTTAATGGTTTAGTCCAAAATTATACCCTCCCACCCACCTTGTCAATCTATCCTAAACTACCTGTCAATCCTGCTTTGTGCCAGCCTCCTGTTTAGAATTCCTCTTTGGAAATCCCCTAAACTCCACCTCTCTTTAGTCCACGTGATCCAGTTTTCCTCCCTACCTCTCTCATTGGACAATGCCTTTGTAAACCCTACCCTTTATCCCTCCCAAGAATTCCTCCAATTTGCTAAGAATTTGTACTTTCCTGTTGAACCTCTCCCATATTTAAGTTGTTGCTTGTTTTTGTCTTTTGCCCTGTGGATTCCCCAAAGTAATAAATCCTTTTTATACTATGGAACAGACCTCCCCCTCCTCCTTGCCTCCTTCAAACACAATCTGGGAGCTAAAAGGCCACGGAGCCAGAGCTGTGGCCACATCTGCTCTCAGGGTGTGACCCACTCTGGGCACGGGATTGTTAGCGGCAAAGGGAGTGCAGCTCTGGCTGAAATGTCAGCTCCATGGGGTTTCCAGCAGGCTGACAGGCCCTGGCCCTGCTGGACTCACTGTGGTTGAGGGTGAAGGAGCTCTCCAGGCTGCCCAGGTGCTGCAGCCGCACCCCAGCTCTGCTGCGCAGCGCCGGCATGGTCTGGGATTTCCTCTCGGCTGCCGTGTGCTTGGACAGCCAGGCATCCTGCACCCTGCAAGGGAGCACAGACAGCGTTTGGGCAGCAGCAGCAGCCACACCACTACAGGATTACACAAGGCACCACGATGGAGACCTCTTCTCTCCAACACAGCAGTCTGGGACAATCCCAGTGGGACTGACCACATGATGCCAGTCTTGCTGCTCCAGAAGGCTCTAGGGCTAAGAGCAGAGCAGGGATGCTGCTCAGGAAGCAGGGATGCAGCTGGGACTCATCTCACCTGCAGCTGGCTGGGGGGGACACTGCCAACCTGCGCTGGCCTGAGGCTGGGGGTCGCATGCAGGAGCTGCAGGGGAGGGAAGGGGCAGGGTGCTGAGCTGAGGGGTCCCTGCTCAGGGCACGGTGCTGAGCAGAGCCCCTGACCCACTGGGGTTTGCCCAGCGTGGGTGTGCACAAGTCCTCCCCACCTCTGCTGGGGCAGGGAGCACAGGGATGATCCCCAGCACCAGATGGAAGGATGCAGTCAGTACCTGGCAATATTTCTCTTCCCCACGTATCTGAAGTGAAATAAACACACCCTAGGAAGAAAATGAAATATGTATCTGTTAGAGATCCTGCAGATCAGGAGCAATCCTGAACATTTAAAACCTACCCTGTTCTTGCCTGCAGGCACACTTCTCTGTGCACAAGGGTTTGAGTCTGTATTTACAAGTCACATGACCTCACACTCTTGGTTTCAAAACTCTGTGGCACATCCCTGTCATCTCACCCATCTGCTCCCCCAAATTTGCTGTGAAGTGGAGGCCGTGACAGTGACAGGGGAAGCTGAGCCCACAAGTGGTGACACACACTCCAGACAGAGTATGGGGCACTGCCACTACACCATGCTTCCTCAATACACACTTGCTTCTCCTCAGAGGGAGGAAGAGCATGTCATTCCAACCTGGCCAGACACCCCTAGTGCTGCACAGGACAGTGCAGGCACTGTGATCCCCTCCTTAGCCATTCTGACCACACAAAGGTGCAGGGTTTGAATAGCAGCCTCAAGATACTCACTCCAGAAGCACAAGGACATTGATCAGCTCCTGGGGGGAAAATTTGTTCCAGTAAGCTAAAAGAGTATCTGAAAGAAAATGAAGAACAGTGCACTGAGATTTAAAAAGACTCAAAGGGGGGGACCTTACAGACCAAAACTGATGGTCCCTTGTCTTTCTGGCTGCCTTCAGTGAGCAGGAGGCACCAACCTTCAGAGATCATCTTCACGATGTACAGGTAGCACATCAGAAGCGTCCGGATCTCAAACTGGTCCAGCCGGCTGCAGTGGGACACGCTGCTCCTCATGGAGCTCCTGCGGATCTGTGGGGACACAGGGGTGACACTGACAGCCCCAGGGAGGGCCTGGGCTCCTGGGCTGTGCACCAAACCTGGTGTGCTGGCATCCCTCCTGTCCCCCACATGTGCACCCCACAGCACCATGCCTTGGAAATATCTCATCCACTGATGAGCAGCTTGGAAATCCTGGGCACATCACCAAACACTTCTCTGCTCAGAGAAAAAATGTCTGGGCAGTGAATGACAGCTTATCCAGCAAACACACAGCAGCCTGCTTTCATTTCCTCCACTCTCTGCAGCATCTAAGCTCCTGAACATTTTTAAAGCCAGTTCTTGTAAAAAAAAAAAAAAAATCACTGGCTGTCACCATTTAAAGCAAAAATCTGATTTTCTGTTAAGAGACATACACTTCAAAACAAAATTTCAGTTATTAAAAAAGGAGGACATTTCATCTTAAGAACTTTTTCCTCCCCTTGATTTTTGGGAGTGTTTCGATTTTCCTCCTACTTAGTGACTCAGGCAAAGCAGAGTGAAATCTTGCTGATGAGTCAATTTATGTGGGAAAGGCTTGGGCACTGTGTGGTGGGAAGCACGACTTCTAAAGTGATACCAATTTTATTTTGCATTCCCTGTGCTTGCCTGAGCTGTAGCCTTTGTTAAATGGATATGATTTAAGCCCTAGGCTTCTCCGAAAGCTTTGCCTCACATGTTTGGAGAGGGATCCACACATCTTATTTGCTGTTTATTCTGGGATAAGCTGTGGATGTGAGTCATAATAAAGCAGAAATAAACAATCATTTTAGAGCTGGAGACATGGTGCTATGGCCAGAGATTTGCTACTGAGCATGCCAAACTATCAAGTCAGCACACAGCTCACTCCAGGGGAACAGGGCAGTGAGCACAGTGTCTGCCTCTGCAGAGCAGTGTTGAAGCTGTGCTCCTCCATGTGGCATTGCTTTTACATGGTTTTGTGGATATTGCATTCCCTAACAGAAAGATTGCTTTCAACAACTCTGAAAAACGTTCAGGTGCATTGAGGATGTCTGGTCATGGGGGAAGAGCTGAGCTGGAAGCAACACCACTTTTTGCAAACCCCATCAGTACATGCTCAGGGCTTTGTTGGAGAGTCAAGTGTTTAGCTGTACTCTGTCCCAGAGCTCTGTGATTTATGGAGGACAGCTTGCAAGGCCCCACCTTTTCCAAGCATGTCAGGACACAGCCATGAGCCCAGATAATCTTTGCCTTGCTTGTTGCAAGGGCCAAAGTTTTTGAAGATCCATCAACAATTCATGCCAACCCAAGATATCTGGAAAGTGCCTTGAGGAAAACCAGGGACTGGTTTGCACAAATACCTGATTTCCATGTGAGTAATCTGCCAAGAAGAAAAGTACTGAATACCCCCCTGTCTGAATAGTGGGGTCAGAGGTGGCATGACCACAGTCACCCTCTGCAAGTTTAAGCCTGTGGTTATTCACCTGGGCTGGTTTTCCTGGAAACATTTTATCTTTAGTCAGGTCACTGGCAATCTCACACCACAGCGCTTTGCTTCGCAGACATTTGGAAACCAATTCCCAGCACCAGGCACTGAGGTCCAGCCAGGCTCAGGGACACACAGGGAGCACATCAGAGTATGGATAAATGCACCATAGCAGCAGAGATTTTCCACACAGATTTTGCTTTTCATCTTCAACAAGTAATTTGTCAACAATTCTATTTTTGGCCCAGCGATGTTTGAAGAGGGAAAGCATACCAGACCCGTGACTCTGTCCTTTGTAAAACATCAATCTGTTTGTTTCCAGAGATATCTATAAGCTGGCTTTGGAGAGTGTCACCACAAGGAGCTCCTTTTCCCTCCCCATTATTTAACACAGCCTGCAGGCTGAGCACTGCTCTTCCCCACCCGGTACATTACATTTTCACTCTGATCCGGGGAACTGGTAGCTCCTTCTGAGTTCAGGGATCCTTTTGAGTCCTCTCGCTTTATGGCATGGCCATTTGGAAGGGCAGCTCCACAGGCTGAAAAAAACCCAGACCCAGCAATTAAGCCCTTTGCACTCGTCAGCACAGCACAGATGGGGCTTGTAAAAGCCCCTTGTCAAAAGCTGGAAAAGGAAAAATCTGGAAAGGACAGTTAGGGTGACATCACATCTGGGGAAAATCATGCAGAATTTGTGAGGTCTTTTAGGAGATGACTGTTTCAGGTTTTGGGAAATGGGTTTTGGGTGCTTCAGGCTGGTAATAGCTATGTTAAAAATAAATGGGAAATCTAGAATTTAGAAAAATTAATTTACCTGGATCTTTGTCTGCAATCAGGCTGGATCTGCTTGAGGGGGATGGAAAACTGCATATGAATTCATCTCTGGATGCCTGTAAAGCAATGTAAGTTTTGTGACCAATAAAAGATAACACCTATTCTCTTACAGAAAGGAACAATGCAATACAAAATGGCAAATTAGAGCAGGTTTTAAAAACAACACAGATGAAAACAGAAATTTCCTTGCTTCTATAACAAGGAGACAAAGGACTTGGGGAGGAGTACAAAGAATAGCAGAACATATTAAAGTAAGTCATAGTACTGTTTTCCATTTTGTTTTTCATCATTTGAGTTGAAATTTTGAATTGTTTTTCTCAGATGTCCTATTTGTTATTTTTTTGCCCCAGCAAGAGGAAAGTCTGAAGCCACTTGGGAGCCACATACACAACTTGGGGGAAGACAGGCAACTCCCCAGAACAGCTGCTGGAGTCCCAGCCCCAGTCCTGCTCAAGCTCATTGCACTTGGAGGGACTCAGCTCCCCTCACAGCACTGCTCACACTGTCCAAAAACGTGTCAGACACAGAGGCATGGCAGTTACTCACAGGGCTGGAGGCAGGGCAGGAGCTCAGAGCCTCGTGACCGGCCACGCGCTGCAGGTTCTCCAGGAGCACCCCGAACAGCGGCAGGTACAGCTGGGCAATCTTTGCCTGCTGGTTCTGAAAGCAGGCACAGAGAAAAATCTCAGTCAGGTTCCCAAAGGAGTGAAAAAAGGGGAAGCCTTGAGCCAGAACACATATATATGTCTGTATTTACACACTGTATGTGGTGTTTGAGAACATGAGCTGGTTTGGCTTCTCCTTCACTTCTAGAGGTGCCAGAGAAGTATTACCTTTCTAGCAACAAGCTTGGAGCACTCAGGGGTTTTGGAGGCTAAATAACATTCCCAGTCATACAGGATGTGTGATAAACTAAGTCCTGGATTTCCTAACTCTTTAACTGTCACATGACTTGCATAGTTTGATTTATAAGTGCAACATCCAGGAGCAATGTAACAGAAACATTTGCTCCATGCCTGGTGCTGGCTACTGCTTCCAGTCAGAAATTCTCCATAGCAAATGCTTCTAGTGAAAACAGTTTGTAGGAACAGATTAATTTGGATTATAACTGGTACAGATCAAAAATTACTGGATTGACATTTTCTAAATGGGAGACTTTAATATCCAAATCTTTTTTGTTAAACATACATCATTCTGGATTTGTCTGAAAGGTTAAAAAAATTTAAGGCTTGCAAATTGAGTAGAACCTTTTAAATAATAAAGAATTCCAATTTTTTCTTCTGATTCAGTACGACAAAAGATAAAAGAAATCTTGAAAACACTCATGGGTTGACAAAACTTTCTCTCAGTTATTGATGGAGCCAGGGTCTCCTTGGCTGGAACAAGGGTGTGCCAACACATGCTCAGCCTGTCCTGCCTGTGATGTGATTTTTTTGCTTTGGAGTCTCTGGATCCCAGTATCCTGCCCTGGCTCCAGGCATTTCCTGGTCACACTGCCTTGAGCACAACACACACAAATATCCTGTGGGACAGCAGTAAGGCAGGGGGAGTTTCTGAGGAGCCAGGGGAGTGCTGCACACTGAGGGAACAAACAGCTCCTGAGTTGGTCATGGATCCTCACTGCAGAGAAAAGTAACCCCACCTCCAGTTTGGGCCTTCACACAGGAGAGAAAGGAGGGAAGAGGAGCTGGCTCTGGGCCCATGAGAGCCCCTGGCACATTTGGGGCGCTCCTCCACCCTTCATGCCAGGAAGCCATCCATCTTCCCAGCTAACACTCAGGAATGCAGCACCCTGGGATCAATGTGAGGACCAAAACCCAAAACAGAAGCATGTTTTCAGGCTAGAGCAAGGACAGGTATCTGTCTGTGCTATCTGTACAGATAGCTGGACACATGGGTCAGCAGAGAGCAGCACCAAGATAAACCCATTTCCAGCCTCTTTCAGCATTATCATGAGCTGAGCCTCTGACCAAAGAAAACTTAGGTCCACCCAGAGGAAATCCAGCACCTCATGAGAATCAAGATCCTCTCCACTGAGTCACTAATTAGTAAAAGAGGCAGCTGGCTTGTAACAGAGATCAGTTCTGTTTCCTGATTATAGCATATTAATACGGGATATGAATTTAGGCCCAAGACTAGAACATCACTGATGTCCTAATTTTGTTGAACAACTCTTGGCTAATGACTCTCTCAAGTTCCTTAATGGTTGAAGGCTTAATTACGTAAATACTCGGCATGAGTAAGAGTGGCTGCAGCTATTTCCTAGATGGTTTCTGAGCTATTACTGTTATCCCATAACTATCAGTTATTTACATCAGTTCCCTAAAAAGCAATAAGAATACCCTTGGTGCACCATG
Source organism: Toxostoma redivivum (assembly GCA_013397375.1). Taxonomy (NCBI): domain Eukaryota; kingdom Metazoa; phylum Chordata; class Aves; order Passeriformes; family Mimidae; genus Toxostoma; species Toxostoma redivivum. The sequence continues at coordinate 273,077 of VXBI01001939.1, forward strand.
CAATATCTAAAACTCTGGTATGTGATTTTTTTTTTTCATAAAATTCAACAGTAAGTTAAAAAGCCAAAAAAACAGGACTGACCTTGTGCTGGTATCTGTTGTCAAAGGCATGCTTGATCAAGAGATTTTTTAAGACTGAGATGGCCGTATATCTGATATCATAATTGTCCTGCAAGGCAACAGAGGCTTCTCTAAGAAGCATCCCCACGAGGAAGTGATGCCTGCAATACTCATCAGTTAAACTGTACTCAAGATTTGTATCTGAAAGAAACAACAAGGCAATGGTTAAGGGAAATGTTCCAAGAGTCTGCTCAGAGCAAGACATAACAGTCATGTAAGCCACAAAGCCCTTGAACAGCACTCACCACTCTTCTACAGTGCACTCATCTTTGAGTAAAAAAGCTGAACTGACCATACAGTTTTCTGTACCAGTGTACTAAGTCCTATGAAAGAACCTGGTGCCTTCCAGTTCAGGCTGTTCATTAATTTCAGCCCTCACTGTTTCAGCAGCACCTCAAGGAAGCATTTCTGCAATGTGATGCTCTGCATCTCTCTGCATCAAGTCAGAGATGGTTGAAATGGGGAAAGACAGCACAGCTTACTGCCTGGGGATGCTTTGCTGCTGACTGGAGCTTGTCCTGTAAATCCCCAAACCACAGAGGCAGCAGGGATACCAGCCTTCACCAGGCAGCTGTGAGGGTGGGAATGGCCAGTGGAAATGGTGGGGTTACCTGGCCACCAGCCTGAGCAGTGCTGCTCTCATTCCACATCCTTCACAAATCTGTGCTCCTTCTCTCGAGGTCAGAGAGCAGAGCAAAAGCATAAAGTGCTGCTGGGATGAGGGATGCACACGAGGAGGTGGTGCCAAGTGACCAGTGCTGCATCCCAGTCTGCACAACTGGGCAGCTGCATGGGCCAGGGAGCCAGGCTAGGGCTCCAGGCTGCTGCTTGCCAGAGCAGATATTGAACACAGCTCCTCAGAAGTTGCACTGACTGCCAAGAGAAAGACAGCTCAGTACCTCATCACCTTGCTTACCTTACTTTGTACCCTGCATCTCACACAGATTCAGGCAGACACTGTGATCAAAGCAGAGGCTGCTACCAGGATAAGGCATCTCTTCTGCTGAGGTGCCTGGACAGAGCAGCAGGGAAGTGACAGACACACTGACTGTGGTGCAGGGTGCATGTGTGCTGGGGCTGCTATGAACAGCCTTGTCCTGACACCATTATCTCTGCCAGGACATTTACCAAATTAGAGCCACCACAGGGATAGCCCCAAAGCTCTGTGTTCTTCCCCCAAAAGGTACAAATGCCATTTGCTCAGCTCAGACTTTTTTTTTTTTCAAAACCCCAGACGTATGAAAGTTCTTCTGTGGTAAGGCAAGGTGCATTCAGCTTTGAAAATCCCAGCCAAAGGGTTCCAACAGCTCTGTGGCTGCGAAAGATATTTTTAAATTAATTGATTCAAAAGTAGTATTTACTGGCTGTGAAACTCTGATTCAGAGGAAAGAAAAAGCAGTCTGGAACATTACCTAGCTTTCACTGTTAGTCGTGTTAGCAAATGCCTAATTGTCACACATCATGGTTATGACATTAGTTGAATGCAAGCTAATTGATTGGAAAGTGCATACTTAATTTGACATTAGAGGATTTGATCATTCCAGTTGGACCTACCTACTGAAGTGAACCGTTCCACAGCAAATGAAAAAAACTCTAATTATGTGTAAAAAGAAAAGGGACAAATAAAAAGACAGCAAAAATAAACAGGAACAAGTAATGCCAAAAATCTTGGCGAAACAGGACAGTATGTCATGTTTTAATATTATTTGTGAGTCCTTTGCTTAACTCCCAGCTTCTGTCAATCCCTTGGATTCTTTTCCATCACAACATTGCAAAACTAATTGTGTGCTGCTGGCCATGAGGCCGAGCTTGGGGCTTACTCTGGCTGATGTCCCCATGAGGCAGCAGGGACAGACCAACAACCAGCCCTGCATTAGCTGGGAGGTTTCAGAGTTCCAAGATGCAACACTCCAACTCAGTAGGATGTGAGCTGCCCATCTGCACTGGCTGAAGCTGCAGAAAGAAACTCTCTATCCACCTTCCTGAGGGCTATTCCTTCTTTTCATACAAACAGAGCAGTAGGGGTTTGGGCATCCCCTCTCTGCATCCAAACGGGCTGATGAAGAGGTCAGACACACCAGCAGGGTCTGTCCCCTGTAACCACAGGTCTGTCCATAAAGCCAGACAAGTTTGCAGTGAAGGTGCATCCCCACATGGCTCTACCATGGCAGGCAGGGCTCAGGCACCACTGCAAAGGCATTTCTGCTGCCTGAGCCTGGGCTGCTCTACTGCCATGAGCTGTATGTGAACCTCAGCTGGTAGGTCCAGCCACAATAAAACACAGCAGAAAATATGAGCTGCACTCACAGCTTTTCAATTTAACCATCACAAATGCAAAGGTGAATGTTAACCAAGAAAGAGCATCCTTATGTTACCATGCCACTAACAAGCACCAGGGAGGACCTTGGGTGTGTTTTTCTTGGCTGTTTCTAGCAATACTCTTTGTTAAACAATGCCAGGCAAGTAGCCAAACTGATGTAAGAGATTAGCAGCTGGTCCAGAAAGCTCTGAGGGGTCAGATATTTCCCAAAATAAGGGATGTTTAATTTACTGCTGCTTCTGCCACCTGTATGTGTGTGGAACCACTTTGGGATTTGTATGGCTTCACCCTGAGGCACAACCAAACATCCCCTTCCCTCCACCAGAATCAATCATACAATCACAAATCCACGGGGGCTTTTACATGGGGAATCCCAAACCTCACTCTCCTCTCCAGTACTTATACTGGCCAGGCCACTGGCATCAAACCCTGGCAATCTTCACTGCATTTATGTAGCACAGAGGAGCCATCAGGACCCAGAGAGAAGGAGGCTTAGTCTGTGGCACTGCTGGGAGCTGGCAGAGGCTGCACTGCCAGCAGTGCCAGAGCTCCACCACCCACAGCTGCACACAGCCCCAGCTCAGCCCCTTGTAAACCCCCTCCACCCGTGCTGAGCAGCTGCAGGACCAGAGAGAACACAGTGTGACAGTGAAAGCAGTGTGGATATGTGGGGGTGCCACAGCACAGATATCCTTGGTAGGCACCAGGCACTGGCACAGCCTCAAACTCTGCTGGCTGCCTGCAGGTGTGAGAACAGGCTGGAACACACTGTGCACTGCTGTGCTTTGTTCAGTGTGCAAACAGAAGGTAACCTAGATCCCCTTCTGGTGGCCACAAGGAGAGCTGGCAGCAGGGCAGTGAGTTCACTGTTCTCCTGCATCCCCATTCCCTCAGGAGCCACCAATCCATCCACTTCAGGGGAGGCTGACACTCCTGAGAACAAAGGATTGCTTTGCACAATTTGCCTATTTACTAAAACACAGGCAGTCTCTTTCAGATATTGCTAGTCCCATGCAGACTTAAATATAGGAAATACTGAAAAGACTGACTGCATAACATTTTGGAACAAAATTATGTAAATCTGACAGAAAAGCATCTTGTCCTGAGGTTAATGTCCTAACCAGGACATGCATTTCCTTGACATCAAACCAAAGTTTATACAGTCAGAAGGCATCAGGAATAATGAATTACAGCTCTTTAGCCAATCTCTTAAGAAAGAACATACCTTGAACTCTTTGCAGCTTAGGTTTGGAAAATGTCATTGGTAAATTCAGAGGAATGTAGTGCTCATGATTGCAAATAGTTTGAAGAAATTCAAACTTGTATTCAACCAGCAGCTGAGGTAAAAAAAGACAAACACAAACTATATTTTCAGTTTGACCCATTTTCTTCCAGTTCAATGTACTTGTTGCACAAGGATTGAAGAATCTAATAAATAACATCTGGTGAAACTCACTAGCAACTGGCAAATTCTTGTGTTACTCTCCCTAAGTGTCAATGCATATGGGTGTCACTTGGGATTTCTTTGTCTTTTTCATCCAGGCTATTAACCACTCTTTCCTTTCATTCTGACTCTTTACATTACTTTAAAGAACACCTGGGTACAGATGTTGTGTTTAAAGAACAGCCTGGGTACAGGCTGTTGGCCCAGACAAAGAGATCTCTGCCTCTAAAAGACTGCAGCAACAGAGTCTAAAAGGCCTCCAAGAGTTGTATAAAATAATCACTACAAAGCTTTGTCTGATGTAGATATGTACAGTTGCAAACAGCTTTTCAAGAAACCTACTGCTTACCTTAGGGTCTTTTGGGCTGAATCCAGAAATATAATCATTTATTAAGTTAAAAACAAATCCTCTGTCCATAAAGGTCAAACAACGCTGGAGAAAAAATAGCAACATGTGACCAACCATTAAAAATAAAAGCAATCATCCTCTCCATACTACTGTCCTGCCAGCAGCCAGATTTCATCCTCTGGGCTGCTGACTTTCCAAAACATTCATGATCCTGTTTCTCTGAAATCATTTGGATGACCTTACTTAAGTCTCCAGTGGACAACAGAAATATTTAAAATGAGAGTATACATATTTCACGTTCCAAACAGTTACTAGGTATGCCTGAAAACCCTCAGTAACATACAGAGTTACTGTCTCTTTGAAAAGAGAAGGTTTCTTTCCTAGGAAAGCTTATCCCCCTCGAGAGTTTTTACAACTGAAAAAACCAAAGACAAGATAAATTAAAACCACATTTGTTTGCTTGCTCCATATTTCGTATTTCTCATCGTCTTTTTTTTTTTTTTTTTTTCCCCCTGATAAAATCCTGGGAGAAGGAAAGAACCTGCTGACCTTCAGGAAGTTAGCCAAGCTGAAGTTGACATTCCTGGACTCCTCAGGGATCTCATTATAGCGGATGGTCACGTGAGGAATGATGGCGAGCAGCAAGGAGTGCAGGGCGTGCTGGTAGGACTCAGGGAACCTCTGGCCTCTGGGCAGCTGAAACCAAGAGCACATCCCTGCTCAGTGCTGCAAGCCAGCAGCTGGGGAGAACTGAGCACAGGCAAGAGTTCTTTAGCATTTGCTTTTGCTGCTTCCCAATAAAACAGTGACCAAAGAAAGTATTGGCTGCAATTGCAGTACATATTAACAGAAAAGGAGCCTGCACAAGCCATAAGGACTTCTGGGATTTTTAAATTACAACCGTAATTGTATTTTTACATTAAAAAAAAAAATTACATTATAAAAAATAATAATTTTTTTCTGCCCTGAGTGAAAGGGGAGAAAAGGGAAAAGTAAAGTGAAAAAGAAAGTCAAGCTGTTCAGCTTGGCAGGTTTTGGTTTTTTTTAGAGAGTCAGACAGCTTTTCAGAAAAGCTTTTGGAGGAGTTTGTGACAGTTCTGTAATGCAGCATTGACCAAATTAATTTTTACCTTGATTTTGTTTTCTTCCAGTAAGTACATTGCCATGGACTTCGCCAGTGCTTCAAAGAAAAACCATGAGTACTAGAATGAACAAAGAATACTATTACTTCTCTCAGATTGAACACGACTGATATTCCCTGATTCTGTAGGGAAGCACCTATGTGGGAGGGAAAGCTCACATCCAAATGTTTTTTTTCAAGCACATCTGTGCTTGCACAGCTGGCTTGGAATAGATGCCTTTGTTACCCAGAGATGTCCTGCCAGTCTTAGGGTGGGAATAGATTTAGCCCCTCTGCACCCCAGTGCACCCTGCCAAGAACCAGCAGAGTTTGGGGTGCAAGCCCTGCAAAAGCCCAGAGAGGCACAAACTCAGCTTGCCTCCCATGAGTCACCCTTCAGGTGCGGCTTGAGGAAAACAGGTAAAACTGGCAAAATGAACAGCCTTTTGCTGTCTCCTGCCATGCCTAAATAGAGGTCCCCTGCAAGAATTCATCTCTGTTTTAAGGGGAGAACCTCAAGGATGTGGATGCAAGGAATTTCCCTGGCAGTTTTGCCCTGGCAGTGGGTTTCGATGGGGTAAGTGTTGGGCTTTATACCAGATCCCCTTTTCCTCCCCTCTACCCTTGGCAGCCAAGTACAGCCAATACTTCACCTTGAGTAGTTTATTGATGGCTAGAAAATCTGCTGACTGCTTCAAGATGGTGGCCATGGAAAGCACCAGGATCTCATGGGTCATCTTCGCTTGCTTGGCACTTGGTTTCTCAGCTCGAAAGACATACTGAGGCAAGAACAGCAGTGTCAGGGTGTGCTGCTCCCTGTGCCAGCAGGGAGTGTCCAGGGGCAGTGTGTCACCACTGACCTTTATGAAGGAGCGCAGGTAGTGGTCTAGACCTTCCTCATGGCACTTGGACACGATGTGCAGAAGAACCCTGGGGAGAAATGTGGTTTGTGTTCAGCACACAACACGAGGGCAAGTTCCTCTACCTGACAGAAGCAGACAACAAGTGTGTCCCATCCTGCTCAACCCCAAAAGCCTCACTACTGGCACAGCCTGATTTGCAGAGTAACAGCTCTTACAGGCCAGCACCCCCCACCACAGCTCCTTGCTCAAAGCACTCACATGAGGTGCCCAAAGCCTCTTCTCCACCTCTGAGCTGGCCCAGAAATCCCTCAGACAAGCTGACTTAACACTCAAGACTCCTTGCCAGAGGAGGTGAGATGGAACATTGTCCATTGCTGTTATAATCTGATACCTCCTTGCATTCCCAGAATTTATTCATTCTGGAAGCCTCCTTTTTTTCTTTTACTTTATTGGCATCATGTACTGCTTCTTGCATGCACTGGATTATTTTGGGCTGTTGCCTTGCAGTGTGGGAAGGTCATGCAGACTCTGGAGAATAGGCAGCCCTCTGGACTCACTCCTAGGCAGCTGATCAAGGCAGCAAGAGCCTGGTTTCCCCAGCCACTTTTGGGGATTTACATTCCACTCCCAGCCAGAGGGAAGAACAAACTATTGCATGTTGTCACAGACTCCACAGGCCAAACCACAAAGGAGGAGTTTACAAGCCATTTATCAGATAAAGTGGGTTTTAAATTCCACTATGAGAATACAATGAGAAAAGACACGTTATTAAACAGAAAGCTACTGACAACTGGAAAGAACCAGGCCAAGCTTTGATAAAAATCTCTGGAAATGAAAGTGGGAGCTGGTCACCCAACAGGTACCTGGGGTCACCTGTTCCCCTGTCCTTGCCCTCTGGTGCTTCACACAGAGTGGAATTAAGAGCTCCACAAAGGAAAAGTTCTCACGACCTGCATCATGCAGTGCAGGGCTGTGACTGCAACAGGCATCACATCCCTGGGGACCAGGGCTCAGCCTCCAGTTCCATGGGAGCAGGATGCTTCTGGGACATGATGCACGCTCTGTACTGGCCCAGAGGAGGATGCCATGCGGCACCCCCTGTGCACTGAGGCAGCACCACGGGAGGAGATGCATTTTTTAGCACATCTCTGTTCCAGGGGTCGCTACCAGTGCCAGGCAGGGAAGGGGCTTTTGCTGGAGCTGCCTGCAGTGCCCAGCCAGTGCTGCCCTTTGGGGCACAGCTGGAGCTGCAGCAGCCACACCCAGCCCTGGGCACCAGGAGCAATCCTGGCACCAGGGACTGCTGTGCCAGGATGAGACCAGGATATTGCTCCTCACATCTGCTGTCTGCAGCTGGGACACGCCTGGGCACTCTTCAGCCTTTAGATACCACAATAACTCAGCTCCCAGAGCCACCAAACCCTTTCTCTTTTGAGAAACAAACCAAGAGTATCTTCAAAGTATTACATTTTTCCTCACATCACTCCCAGACAAGAGCCCCCACAATGCCTCTATGCCTGGATCCACATGATCCAGGGGAAGACAGCAGCAGGGGACAGCCAGTGCTGTCACTTAGCACCCTGTACTGGGAAACCAGACCCTGCTTTGCACTGCCATTTGTGGCTTTGCATTTGTCACTGGATGGTTCACCCAAGACTCACATGGTGCAGTTGACAGCTACTTCATCCTCCTGTGTCACGTTGGTGAGGACTCTAAATAGTTGCATAAGAATTACAGGTAGAAACTGAATCATTACTTGGATCTCCATCGCGTGCAAACACTAAAACAGATGTTCAAAACACAGACACTTTTAGTTCAACATGTTGCAGATGTTAAACAATTACAGACATTTCTGTGGCAATGGGACAGGCGTTAGCAAAGGCTTCAGGGTGTGGAAATGCTTCATCTCACTAGAGGACAGGGCAACTTGGACCCACAGCAGAACTTGCTGCCTCCTTTCAGCTGACAGATCCCAGCTGAAAACCTTCAGGGAGCAACATAAGTCACACATGGCAGGTATTAATTCTTCTCTCAGATCTGTCCAGCCAGATATGACTTAATTAGAGGTCATATGCTATTATTTCATTTGAAAAGCCCAGAATTTAAGGCTGAAGTTTTGCTTTTAAGTCTTCTCATCACTTGTGCCAGTTTTTTGAAGTCCCATTTCCACAAATGCCTTTGGAGCATGAAAAGCTGCTGCCCAATGGCTTTCAGAGAGACTTTTCTTTTCAAAGAGCATAGCTTGCTATCAAAAATAGAGTTTAAGGCACTTGGTGAAGATCAGGATTGTCTCATGCACACACTCTCCACCAATATCACAGAGCTCTTGTGCCTGAAGCTCATGATATGAATCTAGGAAAGACAGCATGTTTCATTTTCAGTTTTCAGGCCTGCAAATCTAATGAAAGGTTTTAAAATCTGTATCTAGCTATTTAAATTACTGAGATTATTGAGGTAGTGGTGGTTAAGAATCCCTCACTTGTGGTTAGCACATACCTATCTGTAGGCTGCAGTGAGGGCGCTGGGGCTTGGCAGAACTGGGACCTGGCAGAATGCTCACAACAAGGCCACTGTGATTTTAGTGCTGGGCTTCAAAATCTGCTGTTATTTCTACTTCTTTACATATTTATACATTATCTGACACACATTAAGTAACCCTGTGCTGATACATCACCACCACTGAATGTGGAGCTGTTGCTACAGCACCACTCTCAAAACCAGACAGTTATAGAAGGAAACATCACAGTAAATAGCCAAGAATATTATTCCATGCAGAAGCCCTTGCTGGACCTGCTCCAAAGCCCTTACTCATGCTGCAGTGATTACCAAAAAGCTGGGTCTAGGTCACAGGTCACCTCTGCTCAAATTTAACTGGCTGATAATCTCACGTACCTTTTTCAGCCTGAAAAAACTCCTGTTTTGAATGGGTTTCCAGAGAACAAGGAATTGTGCTACAGTTTAAAGGGATGAATCAAACCTAGAGCAGCAAAGGAGGTGCGTGTGAGTCCACCAGGAGAGAGCTTTGCCATGAGCATGGCAGAGCAATTCTGACTGCTTATTTTATCCCTTGTGGAAGGCAGAGGGAAGCAGCACACAGAAAATCATCTCACAAGATAAAATGAATGTGGGGATATGAAAAAACATTTCATTTAAATACTAGCTCATCTGATAGGATAAAGCAAAAGTAAAGGTACTGCACAATGCACTAGCCCAGCAAGGGTGTGTTGTCACAGGGCAGGGTTCTGGGTGTTTGCTGACAGTCTGTAAAAACACAAAAGAAACCCAGCAACAGGCACTGTTCACCTTTAGGTATTTAACCAGCTCTCCTGGCACTTCCTTAGCTCCCGCCTGAACCAGCTGGCAGTAGTGGAAGAATTTGTGCAAGTGCATGTCCTGGAAGAGACAAACAAGTTCAATTCAGCAGCCTGAACATTTGTCAGCCACTACTTTGCCACTTACATTTGGAAATCTGGTGACTTACCTGCAGTGGGTCAAGTCTCCAGCAAACCCTATGACCCTGCCAGAGGCACTTCTGATCCCCAGCTGCCGTCTCCAGGGCTGCTCTCTGTCTTTTCCAACATTCCCATCCACTGCTCAGCCCCTGGCTCCCAACTAACCTCCATATTAAGCACAAAACTTCCAGCAGTGTTAAAATTCTCCTGTGGCTGTACTACCCTGAGCCCCAATCCCCAACCAACACTGCCTGGAGAAACAGAAACCCTCTCAACAGCTGCAGCTCACAGAAACTGCCTCAGCACCTGCATCACCAGCCTCCTACTGCTCATCTGAGGCAGACTCTCCTTCCCATTTCTCTCCTTCTCCAAGGTTAGATTTAATTACTGGGTTATTTAACTTTGAAAACCATCTGGAAATGTAATTTGGTGGGAAGCACAACTACTATGCTGCTGTCAGTGCAATACAGAATCAGTAAATCTCCAAAACAGAATTAGATGCTGAAAGCCATTTGCTCTGAATGTAAATGTAGCTGATGACATCCAGCCAAGGGCATTCCCCCAGGAGCAGTGCTGACAGGAGGTGCCCTAGAGAATATGCTGGGGATCTTTGCTGCACATCACATGAAACTTAGGGAAGTCCACCACTACCATAAGACAGCAGAACACACTAGGACTTGGTAAAACAGCCTGAAGTGCTTTCAAAGGGAAACCAGGACTGTGTTCTTGTGTCTGCTGTTGTTACAGAACTTTTTTTTTTTTAAACTTAATAAAATGTCTAATACTAGCTTGGACTTGACAATCTTAGATTCTACAGTTTGGGGAAACCTCTCACATCCACCAGTTCTCTCTTTTGCATCATTGAAGCAGGTCATTTGCTCAAGTGTTTCCTTGGTCCTGCCAGTTACAGTGCAACTGGCCAAGGAAACATCAGCCTCTCCCTAGGCTCATTCCATCACACAATTATCTCATCCTATCCAGCCAAGGAGCAGATCCCTGCAAGTAATCCCAGCCATGCTGCTACAGAAGGATCTCAGTGCTGCTTTGCAAACCAGGTACCAGGGCCCTCTTTCCCACACCACCTATGGCTTAGTTGTAGTAGAGACACAGCAATCTCTTCCTTTGCATTTGTGCTGGAAGTTTTTAGGGTGTTTGACTTACCTGGGTGTAAATGGTTGAGTCCAAATGGATTCTGATTTTGAACAGTGGCTTTGCTCCATCCACCCACTTTGCATCTATGCTGGGCTGCTGTGAACAGACAACATCCAAGTAGTTGGTTTCAGACTGTGGTGAGAAGGTGGCTCTGTGCAGACACCTGGTCAAAAGGTACTGGCTGGGGTGGAAGAAGGGGTTCAACCCCAGCACAAACACCACCTTCCCCATGAAAACATGCACACAGAGCACGGGCTCACTCCCCTGCTCTCTGCCATCTGAAACAGCCCAGCACGCCACAGAAATACCCTCTGCAACCTGCATAACCAGAGAAAGTGAAATTAACTGAAAGCAGAAACTGTCTCCCATCCCTAAGAACTTCAAACTTTGGGGGCGCCCTGCAGTAGAGATCTGTTCAGCTGAGCAAAGCACCAACAGAAACCCAGAATTTACAGTGGTAACAAAAGCTTAACTTTCCTCTTCCTTTTCCATTCAAGCCCTTTTAGCTGGCCTTCCTACCTTCCGTGAGTCTGTGTCCCCAAGGCCCAGGTAGCCAGGGGGGAGGCAGGAGGACACGGGCAGGTGCCGCTCCAGGGTGAGGATCCGCCCGTCCTTCAGCAGCGGCGCCCACGAGAACCCCACTGTGGAGGAAACCAGGGCAGCAGGGTCAGCAACACACACTGCCACACGGGCAGCTCACAGAGCTCTGAGAGAGCCAGCACACACACACCCCCACAGGGGCAGCTCACAGAGCTCTGTCAGTGAGCACACACACACTGCCACAGGGGCAGCTCACAGAGCTCTGTCAGTGAGCACACACATACTGCTACATGGGCAGCTCAGACAGAGCTCTGTCAGTGAGCACACACACACTGCCACAGGGGCAGCTCACAGAGCTCTGTCAGTGAGCACACACACACTGCCACAGGGGCAGCTCACAGAGCTCTGTCAGTGAGCACACACACACTGCCACAGGGGCAGCTCACAGAGCTCTGTCAGTGAGCACACACACACTGCCACAGGGGCAGCTCAGACAGAGCTCTGTCAGTGAGCACACACATACTGCTACATGGGCAGCTCAGACAGAGCTCTGTCTCACCCCAGGAAGTCCAAACCTGCAGTTGTGCAAGTGCCTTCAGCAAGGATCAACACCAGTGTCATTAAAGCACCTTTTACCTGGTGAATGAAATTCAGACACAGCACAGAGCAGGAGTGGGTGTGAGGGACAGGAGCAGTGTGTGAGCCATGGCTGTGCACCATGATGAGGCTCCTTTGAGGACTGGATGAAGGGAGAGGCTTCCCAACCAGTGGGGACCCAGGTGTGCACATGCCTCCTGTTGGTAGGATCAGCCCCTGAGATCCTGATCTTGCAGCAAGTTTTTATTGGTGACTTGCCAGACAACAGCACATTTGTGCAAGTCAAGTCAGGAACATACAGGAAGGGTTATCAGACTGCAGCAAATATTTGAGCTTTAATATAAACCAAAACCATGGAGTTTATTCCATTTTAGACCTAGAATTTCATATTAGGTTGCTTTTAGAAAAGAAAATTAAGATAGGCTGGTATGTTAATCACATTTTTTTTCACGTCCTTACATTTATTTTATCTTGGTCTTTTACACTCCAACAGAAGTAATTTAAGCATTGAACATACCTTGAGTTTCAACGGTGTCCTGTTTTTTCGATGTTGCCTTTGTATTAATTTCACAGCTGACATGATAGAAGGTGAAAAGCAAATGATGCTTTTGATGGAGGTGAATTGGAAGCTCAATTTTAATCTAAAATGATATCATGATAGATCAGACTGTATTTTTAGTTGTGGAGTAATATTTTAGTTCTATTTCATTTCACAAATGTTATGCTGCATGTAGTTACACACGACACATTCTTACCCATCCTAAATAACTCCTACATTTTAATCATATTTGCAACATTACATATTAATGGGGGTGTGTGATTGGAGTGCACAAAGCGTGACAGTAAAGACAGCAGAAAACAAATTAACATTAAAAACTGACAAAGGCTCTGGCTTTGCTGAGCCTTTCTGCTGGGGCAAAGGGCAGGTGATTATCTTTACCCACATTTCACCCAGCCCTGGAAAAAAAGGTATCCTGAAAAGCCTCTTGGCATTGTAGCATCCATGAAAAATGCTGTTTCCCACACTTTGCTTTTACCTCATCATAGAACTCGGGGCTCTGGTTGTGATGCAGCACAGCAGCATAGGCGTTTGTGGTCAGCAGAGGGCCCCCGGGCTTGCCATATATGCACTGGAAACACAAAACAAGAGCTGAATTCTGGGCCCTGCCACCCTAAATCAGCTGGCCAAATTTAACCAGTGATCATGGAAACTCAGTGCTCTTCTCCACCCAGCAGTGGCCAAATGGCAGCCCCGTTAACAGGTGACATTAACCCACCTTTAATGGCCTGGCATCAGCTTCATCTGAATCCCTGAACTCAACACAGACAGCAATATTCCTGGCCTGAAATGGGGGAGAACAGGAGGATAAGCAGCAGCATCATCCTGGCCCACACCAAGCTGGCTGCAGGTCCTTCCCCAGATCCCTCCCCAGGTCCCTCACCTTTGCAAACACCTTCTGGTTCTCATACTTCAAGTGCAAGGGGTAGACATAGAGGTGATTTTTGTAGACAGTGAAGGGGTAACAGTATTTTGCAACTTCTGGGACAAGCTCCTCCACTTCAACTGCAACGTCCTCACAGCCCTTCTCAAAAGGTTTTATAGGAACATAAGAAGCTGTGAAACAATCTGTAAGAGAATAAGAACAGAAAAAATTAGAAAAGCCTTTTGGATAGGAGATTAGCCTACATAACCTGTGACAAGAGTTGCCAAAAGCCCAAGGAATGACACTGAATACACCACAAGTCCTTTCTTTGCTTCAGTTTCTTTAAATGCAAGGTAAAAAGCCACATTGACCATATCTGTAAAGCCCTACAATGTTATGGATCAAAAATGTCATATGAGATTGGTGCAAAAGCAGGCAGCTGGCTTCCTTGGTATTTAGGATGTGATGGCCAAACTGTGAAGTAGAACAATCCCTCAGGTAAATCTCTGCACTTAGACCACATCTCCTCCACAGAAGGCATCAGAAAGACTTAGAAGTTGGTGGTTGTGCTGAATTACTCATTTCTCATAGCAGCCTTTGTTAATGAAACAGCAAAATCCCCCCTAAAAGCATTAACTCCTGAGGTTCAGGTCATCAGCATTTATGTTAAGATCCAAGATACTTACTTGTGAAGTCTAGTGGGATGTCTTTGATGATGATATTTAATTGGGCTGGAATGACCTGCAGTTTTGTCTTCTCTGGTCTGTGTTAGGGAGAAAGGAACAAGAGTGTGAATCTTGAAAGCTCAGGTGCTCAGCACATCATCAGCAGTTTTTGCTACTGTCCAAGTATTTTAGAAATTGTCATCTCATGCTTATACTTGACTGTTTAAAAATGTCTGTTAAAATGCCTGCCCAGCCCCTGCACCAGTCTCTCACACTTACTTCTTATACTCAGCTAAAAGCTTCAGCATATCTTCATTTGAGAGTTTGCCACTATCTTGCTTGTACAGGGGTGAGAATTTTCCATCAGCATCAAGAGTGCCCTGGGAGTCTTTGAAAACTGGTCTGCAGAAAAGAAGAGGTGCATTTTATAAATGTTGGTAAATATACAGACATTGAGGTCTTTGACAGATCTGGAAGGCAGTTCATCAGGCAAGAGGTCCACTGGCCTGTAACTGCTCCCAGTACCTCAGACCTCACTGCTCTCCCACCCTGTGAGGTGCTTAGACCCCACCCAGGCTGCAATTGCACAAGAAATCACATAGGACATCATTACCCATTCTCCCCTCTCCAGCCAGGTCAGAACACATTCAGCCCATTTCCAAGCCTGGTCCACAATCACAAACACCCTTCCATCCCCTCCCACTAACACCAAGTGGTAAAGCATCTTCCCACTTGCTATGGGGTCAGAGCAAAGAAACGCTCCTAGGAAAGGAGTGCAGTTTAGGGACATGCATCAGCTTCCTCCTGAAGCCAGAGCAGGAAACTGGACTCTGCCCTGGATGAATACCAGCATCTCTGCCCTTGAAAATAATGGCTGTCTGTGTATAATAAGAAAATTAAAGCATCTGCACTTCCCTTCTGTGCAAGCACTTTCCTCTGAGACCCATAGGGGAAATGTTCCAGGGATGCAGAGCAGCACAGCTCCCCACACCAGCCCACTCAGCTCTTTAGTGTCTAAAGGCAGCACTTTACCCAGCAGGAACAAACCTGAAGCCAGTCTAAGTCAATTCCCACCCAGAGCCCATCATTGGAGTAGGGTCTCCATTGGAAGAGGTTTGAGTGCTGGCTCCCAGGATCCATCTGCATCCCAAAACCACCATCTCAAAGATGAGCAGCCAGCATCACAGGAACATCCAGGTCAAGAATACACGTTGCAAGCGGTATACCCCCAAACCCCAGCCCACCGTGACAGCCTTCTGTGCTCCCATGTCATTCCTAGCCCTTTTCGCAGCACCAAAATGCAATTCAGCACTAGGAGGCGGTAGATGATCTTGCCTTCCTCTGACTGAGATTTCAGAGAGTTAGCACTGACATACTTATCAGTCCCAGTAAAAGAACAGCAAGGTAATGGAATCACTATCTCCAGCCATTCCCAAGAATATTAATTAAAGCAGACTTTAAGATAGAAAATAAACCCTGTCTGATTGCCACTGCCAGGCTGGGAAGCCCTCTGCTCTCATCCTGTCCCTGGCAATGGCTGGTGCCAGGAGGGAATTTCCTTGGTAGCATAGGATGGTGTATTTTGTCCCCAAGAATGTTCTGCCCTAATAGCAGTAGCTACAGGTCAGTAGGAAGGTTACTGCCTTCCCAGCCCTAGCACTGTTTACTTTTTAATATTTTGTTTCTAAATCTAGATAGAATTGGGATTGGCCTGAAATGCTCTTTTTTGGGAGTTGGAGCCAAACTCTGCCCTCGGCTGCAATTTCACTGACTTCAGTCACTTGGTTCTTTGCCCAGCTGTGTCCCAGGTCACTCAGCAACAGCAGCAGCAGCTCCCACTGTGAGCACAGCCCAGCCCAAGGGCACAGCCCAGCCCCACGCACTGACCTGGCAGCCCAGCCAAAGGGCATCCGGTACTGCCCCAGACGGCTGCACACCTGCTTGGCCACCTTATGGACCTTCTGGGCAGTCTGCAAAACATGAGAGAGGCAGGTCAGCCTGTGCCAGGGCCTTGATGCTGCCCCAGCACAGCGGTGAAGGGCGCTGCAGCCTCCAGGGAGGAGCATCTCCCCTTCTGCTCCCCAGGCACCAGCACAGCTCACAGACATCCCTGTCTGTCACTTCACACCACCTACAGCTGGTACTTCACAAAGCAATAGCAAACGGTGTGGGCAGTCATGTTAAACCTCCTCAGGATTGAAGTGTCAGGCTATTAGTGCTCTATTCACCAAAGGGTAATAGTTTATTTTCCAAAACTGACTTACAAAGTGTGCCAAGGGAATGCCATCATTACCAGGTATTCTATAATTGACTTTTCAGGAATTAGTCTTGACTGGCTGCAACAAGGCAGCATCAGGGCCTCTCCCTTGGGTGTCAGGAAAAACTTCTTCACTCTAAGAGTTGTCAAGCATTGGAACAGGCTACCCAGAGAAGTGGTAGAGGAATTTAAAACACGTGCAGATGTGGTGCTTAGAGACATGGTTTAGCGGTGGAGTTGACAGTGCCGGGTTAATTGTTGGACTCAATGATTTTAAAGGGTTTTCCAAGAAAAGGATTCCATGATTCTATGCAAACACTTCATTCTGGGGATGAAGTGTCCCACTTTTTCCTGCCAGCCCAGGCTTTGGCTTGCTGAAATGTAATGGGGAACGGTCTGGCCCCAAATGCTTGGCTCTTTCTAAAAATCCTCTGTCTCTTTCCAGGGAAAGAAATCAAGTCTCCCAGGATAGCCCAACTGAAGCCAGTCTGGGAACAGTGCAAACAGAATGGACAAAGACTGTATTTGCCAGAAAGAAATTGAAGAGCTGCAGAACAACCCATGTTTCAGCCCACTCTAGTCCCTGCAGCAGCAGACAGCATCCCTCAGATATTCCCATGGCCCCAGACAGGCAGTACCTTCCCTGGGTCCGAGTTTTTCATGTAGGGCTCCACACAGTGGGCAATGCTGCCCTGCAGCACCTTCTCCACCCGGGCCACCAGGAAGATCTCGGTGTGTGGGTTGGTCACAGAGAACACCCCCTGCAACAGAGAGGCAGCAGCTGTCACAGCAGTGTGCACCACGGGCATTGATCATCCTTCTGCCCCTTCCCACACCCCACACACGCCCTGCCCTGGGCCACAGGGGCTCACCATGGCATGGCCAAGCCTTGGAAAACTCTCCCTGCCAGTGAGCCCTGCGTGACAACTTTGACACCGACCAAAACTCAAGAGAAAAGCTGGCTTCTGGTTACCACACAGTGATAACAGCACACTTCAAAGTCCCTGAAAAGCCTCAGCAGCGACACAGAATGAGAGAAAGTGAGATATTCACCCGTTTGATGTAGTGCAGGCAGGACTCAGGGACCCCGTGCACAGAGCTCTGGCCAGGACAGGGTCCCTGGCTGCCCTCTGCTCTGGGCTCCGAGTTATCCAGCAGCATCTCCCGCACAGATGGAGGGTTCAAGTCCACGTGGAAGTCAGCTGAAATCTTGCAATTACTTTTTAGGTCGAATAATGCCAAGCTTAGGAAAAAGGGCTCAACCTGGAAATTGAATGTGTTTGTCATAAGGAATGCACAGCACAGGCTCAAGAGTATCAACATGCATTGCTTTCCCTGATAAGGAAACTGAAACCTTCTGCTCCTGTTTGTTCCTTCAGTTTGGTACATCAGCATTTTACAGAACTGTGACACACAATTCTTGTTTATTTGATTTATAAATACACAGATCCATTTTTTCCTGCATTTTGATTTCTTGCATTTTGATCTAGTCAGCTTAAACAAAACTATATGAAATATAAAGAATGAAATCCATATTTTTTTTACATAAATGGTAAACTATGAAGTCAGGAAGAAAATATGAACTCAATTTATTGGAGCTGTTTATTGTTTTGCAATAAGAAATCAGCTTAAGAGTGTTTGTGATCACCTGCTAAAGATCACTATATTTATTTTTCAAAGTCCATCAGCTCTGGATGGATCAACTGTGACACTCAAGATGTTCCTCAGACGTTATTCCAGGGAGGAAAGTTAGCTCTCCCAGCCAGGAGAGTTCAAATACAAGGCTGACACTGCTGAGGAAATGCATGTGCAAAATCTGCCAACTGCTTTGTAGCTGCTGACCTTGACAGCACCAGGCAAGTGGCAATAATTCATGTATTTCAATTCAAACATCCTAGTAGGCGTGCATCCATGGAAAGATAAAAATGCAGGCCTGAAGATAAAACAGTAGCATGCCCAAGACATTCCAGCACGACTTGGAGGCATTACATCAATGCTGAAAATGTGCTGATTAAGTCTCACTCTGGACCTGATTGAGAAGGGATAAAAAGAAGCTCTGCTATTAGCAACACATCCATCTGCTGGGAATTACTGAGCCTGGTGTCATGTCTCAGAGCTGCCAATATGAAAACACCACAAAAAAGCCTTTGTGATTCTACCAGGCATCAGACAGGGCAGCATCAGCAGAGATGGGGCAGTGCTGGTGCCTCTGCCCCACTGCTGCTCTGCACCCCTGCAGAATGGGCTGACTCCAGACAAAGCAAGTACAGGATATGACAGCAGGTATTTGTTTTGGGAGGAAAGACTGGAGGAGACTGGTCTGTTCAGCCCAGCAGAACAAAGGCTGAGGTGAGATGTGTTAGCTGTCTACAGACATCAGAGGCTCAGAAAATACAAGAGTTTTTAGGCTAAGTCACAGCTTTGGCACAATAACAAATGCCTATAATAAAGTAGCTGTGAATAGAGTTAAGCTGGGAGTCAGAAGAAGGTTCCAGAACAGGGAAATCCCTTGCCATTAGGGGAAATGAAATAAAACACAGCCATGAGTGGTCTGGAGACAGAGCTTAATCATTTCCCAACAGGGGTACAGAATTTGGCAGATACACACGCCCCCTTCCCTGTACCCTTCAACCACATGTTTCCCAGGAGTCTCAGTTTCTGGCAGGCTGCGGCATGTCAGCACAGACCCTGTCTCCAAACACGTTTTTGGAACACCAAAATATCAAGGCAAACAAATCCTGCAATGACTCTGGCCCAGCAGCCACCTCCTGCCCAGGTCCCACTGGTGCTCATGGCAAAATGGGATTGTTTTAACCACACAGATTAATTTGCCAAGATATTTTCTTGCTGGTGATAGGAAAAAAGACAAAGCTGGAGCTCCCCTTACGTTGGTGGGTCCTTCTTCTGCCCTGTCACTCAGCTGAGCAAGGAGGTTGAGGGAGAAGTCCTGGCAGCAAACCACAAAGCGCCTGCTGCACTTTTCCTCAAAAGGCTTCACATCTGGCTCAATCCCTGAGAAATCGAGTCTCTAGACAGCAAACAAACAAATCTGATCTCATTAAAAAAGAAAACAACCCCTGAATAATGCTAAGGGATCACATTACTGCCAATACTATCATTATCAATTTTTTTAAGTGGCCTGAAAGGTACAAGACATTCACAAATTAGTGCAATTTGATGATGTTACACAGAGGTATTCAAGACATGAATTCATGGGTATGTATCAATTTTTAGCGATCTGTTTTGTAGAGCACAGCAAACTAAACCTCAGAATTATTTCAGTTCCTTCCTGCTTTGTTGTAACCCGGGGGATCTTCCCAAACACCACTTAGAGCTTGGGCAAGAAAGCAGAACATAAGACAATGTTAGAATCAGAAAAGTATCTTCCACCATGAAGGTATGACTGGGTCAGAAATGGCCCCTGTGCTGGAAATATAGAGAAGGCACCACATGGGGAATGTAAACAACATTTCAAAGTGGAAGGTATCAGCACAGCAGTAACTAGTCTGGGTAAAAACAGCAAAGAGTGTCTGGCTGGGAAATCCAAAGACACTCAATTATCATTATTTATTATACATAATATATATTATTACGTANCCATGCCTGGTCTGTGCCTCTTCACCCACCCTCCTCAAAGAGCAGGCACAATTACAGCCAGAGACCCCCAGCCTTCAACACACCTACTGCTCTGGGCACTGGGGACAGAGCTAGCAAACACTCCTAAATACCAGCAGGTATTTTTGTTTCCCTTGTTTTCTTTTCATCAGGATGGTACATTGCAGATAGACATTCCTCCTCCCAGTTTCCTTAGCACCAGGCATACATGTGTGCATGTACCAGCACTGACTGGAGCAAAGACTCTGAATGCCTGGAGTTACAGCAGATCCAACTGACCCACACCAGAATGAAGTGCTCTGGGTATAGAAAGAGGGCAATGAATTCAGCCTAACTATTTGGTTAGGTAAAAGAAGTTATCTTGGATTCTCCACAGTGAGTAATATTTCCATTTTTATTATCTGACTAGAATTTAGGAAGCTTCTCAGAGTTTCTCTTTAAAAAAAAAAAGAAACCAAAACGCCTCCTGGATTCTTATCTTCCTTTTGTTAGACGCTAAAGAATTGCCAAGAGAAAAGCTCATTTTGTACAACTAAACCTTTTAAAGGCTAATTACATTTCCTTAAACCAGTATGTTCTATTTTACAGGTGTGAATATGCCAAACCAGGAGAACCAGAAACAATGACATACCCTGGAACAGTTCTCTAAACCTCTGTTAGCAATTGTAACTCATTGCAACTGAAATCTCACACCTGGAATTCAAGTTCAAAGCCAAGAAGAAAACAAGAAGAAGGCAATAGACAATGAACCCCTACTCCAGTGCAGACAGCACAGGGTGTTTTGTTAATTTGTCTGTCCCTACATTTGACAACTCCCTGAAGACTGAGGCTCTTCCTGCAAACCCCTGTCATGGCCTTTGCCAGCACTGCTCCCTGCTCCAGATGTGCTGATCCCATGCAGCATTGCAGGTATCCATGCAATACCTCTTCTATTGCTTCTTCTTGCAAGCATGAGAACCTCTCAGAGCCCCAGAGAAAATTTGGTTTGCAATCCAGCAACATCAAGATGCACCACACAAATGCCAACAAAGCTGGATGAGGCTCCTGTGTGGGGCTGCTGCAACTCTCCCCTGTATTTGAGCTACCACCTGAGCACTGACATCTCATTCTGCTCTCACTGACAGGAATATGGGCTGCATTCTGTTCTCCACTGGAAAACATGCTGCTTCTGCGACCATGCAAGGGGACAAGGGAGGCACAACAGTGAACAAAACCTCACACTGGCAAATGTGGGAATGTTTACCTGGACTTCTGGGTCAAAAGAAAAGATGTTTTGTCTTCCATCATTTCTGCTCAGTTTGTTTAGTTGATCTGTTTCTCTCCCATACTAGGACAAAGGAAAGCACTGATATTAGTGCCTGGCCACAGAGGCAAACACTCGTTACTGGTAAAGAATCGTCAAAATAAAATCATTATTTTTCAGGTTGCCTTTGTGATACATGAGCTGATGCAAAGCACTGACATGGTGCAAGGACAGTGCAGAGATGTGGCTGTGCTGAAGGAAAAAGCAGGCAGAAGCAGGTAATCACACTTGGAGGTGAGAGACACACAGCCTGAAACCATGGGGCTCCATCCATGGGACAGACAGGTGGGATAACAGAGACCCTACCAGCACTTGGTGCCTGCCCAGCTCCCTCAGAGCTGGAGACACAGAAAGCAGAAAACCTTCTCCCAGATGAGCTGGACAGAAGTAGCTGTGGGCAGGGAGAGTGATCCTGCAAACACAAATACCTTCATCAGCTCTGGATGCATGCTTCTCTCCAGGCTCTCCAGGATGTTCTCTGACTTTCCCTGCGTGCTTGAGTCATCATCTGCAAGGACACAAGAAACAGATGTTCAAAACAACTGCAGGAGCACTGCTGTGCCAGAAAGCATCCTGCAGTATTTGCTAACAATAGCACAGAAACAGTTTACAGAGACTTTTCCATTCCTTGGGAGTAAGATTTTTCCATGCATTACCAGTATCAAAGTGTACTATTACAGCCTGCTAGGTCTGTCCAAAGCAGAACTTCAGCACAGAGCCAATTTTCCAGGAGCTTTGAAACTTTGCCATGGATTTCCCATCCAGAAGAAGGGTCACATTTCCCTCCACTTTTATTCCTCAGACTATCATCTGTGTTATACTAAGCCCCTTTGTATGATACTGTGTGTCAGCCACAATTCTTGCTTTAAATACAGTACAGCATACACTGCTCCAAGCACACTGCTTGTATTCTGCTGGAGAAGGGAGGTTTGTTTACAAATTGACCTTGTACAGATTCCACAGCATCTTTCTTCTCTTGCACCAAACTCTCAGTATTGCTCTGAATGATCTTCCTCAGAGTTACCAGCCATTCCTCCATCTCCTGCTCAGTTTCAGCTGCAAGATAGTGGCTGTACTTGTCTATTGTCTTCAGCTCAAAGGCATAGCGGCGCATCTTGGGACACTGAAGAAACAAGAGATTTATATTACATTTTCCTCAATAACCCAGCACAGTACCTGCCACACAGCTCCTCTCTCTTGGAAATCATCATGAGCTGAAATACCACAAAATACAAGGCAGGCACCCTCCCTGACACAGCAATCCAGCTGCAATCACAGAGGGCTGCATGGCTTGAGCAGTGCACAGGTCCATGGCCAGCTACTCTGAGCGAAGGAAAGCCAGACTGAAGCCCAGACATTGCACCAAGGAGCAGGAACAGGCTCCTTCTGATGTCATCAGGCCTTTAATATTTACCCAGAGAAGCCAAGAACTGGATTTGTCTGACATGGTAAGTAATGCTGCACTCTGGGGCACTTAGAGGCATCTATCTTAAAAAAGCAAGTGGTACAATGCAGATTTTTGGAGCTGTGCTGGCCTTTAAACAGCATTTTCCAACCAGAAACCAAGGCAAATCTGATACAACTTGGGAAGTACATCCCATCCATCACTGAGGTGTGTTTTACTGCTTTTACTGTGTTCAGAAAGATAAATGGGAACTCACAGCTCTGACTCATCCATGCTGAAGCAAACCACTGGGGTAATTTAAGCCGCCCTGCACCACACTCAATGCTTGAAGCTTCTGCAGAGACAGCAAGGGCAGAAGGCAGAGCAGCAATCAACTGCTGCACTTCACTCTAGCACAACTAAGCAAACCCAGGATTTAGACCTGCACAAATACCTGCTCCTAAAACATTATGAGCCCTGAGCAGGTCCTGAATTCCAAAGGACTGCATGCTTGCATGGACTTATCAAGATAGAGTTTAAGAAATAAGAAGCTGGTGCAAGCAGCAATTAGAGGAGAAAGATGCCCCAGGTAAAGTAACATTTACTTACTGGCCTATTGATCAGCTTAGCTGACCAGCTTTGGGTTAGTTTGCAATTCCATGCCTTCAGTCCTGGAGAGAGCAGGCCTGTCTCAGAGCCAGCAATCCATAAGTCCATGTGGAGCCACACAGAAAGGACACCTACCTGAACCACATCATTGCAGGCATCCAAGAATATGCAGCCTTTGGATTCTTTTGAAATTTTCTCATCTTTGTAGGAATTCAGAATATAGGAGCCATCTGTGAGCTGTGACAAGTAAAAATACCTCCTCTTGAATACCTGCAAAAATACAAATTCTTGCTCAGGGAAGTATTCACTGTGCTGTACATCACAAACCAGGGCCATAGTTTCCATATCTGCCCTCCCTACTGTTCAGAAAATACTGTAACAAAAAACACTGCTGACCCTGGAGTGTTGCAGATCCACCCATTTGAATATGGTTTGCTTTTACAAAGAGAGATTTCCATCATCTTCTTTAATTTTAATGCCCTTGTTGTTATTGTAAGTTTGCCCATTTAAAGCAATGCCCCAGAGCTTTTGGAGTTCATCTCTCAGCTGGCTCCAGCCTCATTTATCTTTACAAAGTAATGCTGCACAGTAAATTTAGATCAGACATTACTTGAAGATCCATTCCACCCTAGAACAGGAATTTTCAGAGCCTTTTTCATATAGACCACAGTTAGAATTACAAAGCAATTGTCTGGAGGACTTAGGAACAGACATGTGGAAATTCCTAGCACTCAAATGCAAGCCAAGGGACAATGCAATCCATTCAACTGCTTGGTTTTTTTGTGGTGTTTTTTTTTTTTATACAAACCTATTTTCATGAACTGGCTTTGGGTTAGTGTCCAATTCTTACATCAAGAACCAGTACTTTTGGGAGAAGGGCTCCTGTGTTTATACTACTGATTTTCATGAAGGAAAAAAAAGCTCTCCAGTATCTCTGAACATCTTTCTTCATGCTTGTCAGCCAAAAGCTACTGGACTATAATTCAGGAGAACATTTTGGCAGCAATTGCGGTAGCACCATATGCTGTAAGGAGCAGGGTGCATTTCACAGTTGCTGGGTATCTGTGTTAGGAGAATCATGAAGGAAGCCAGGCCAAGCAGCACTGCAAGTATTTCTACTGTTCTGTCTACCTGGAAGATCTATGAATAAACACATCATTTTTCATCCCACATGAGAGATTATAAGTAATTTCCTGCTTCTATCATTACTGACACTAGCACATGTTCAGTAAACCCACTTGCTTGCACAGACCTGGGAGGGAGCATCGTGCCCTGAACCATAACCATCCCTTCTGAGAGGTAACCTCTGGCATCATCTGGATGACTAATGAGCTGGAGAGATGCTCCACGGATTGTTGAACTTTAAGCTTTGTAAGATTTAACTAAACCTTTAGCTCAACAGAGCATAAAGATACACGGAAAACTAAGGATGTGAAGCATTAATCCAGCCTAAACACTGATTTAGCACTTCACTGAAGCAATCTCAGGAATTTTGGCAGTGGATGCCACAGAAACCTGTGACAGATCTCTCTCTAGATATTACAGGGTTGATATTCCTTGTGGTTATGGGATTTCATGCTAAAGAGTTTGTGTTTGCTGAACTCTGTTCAAAAGCAAATGCAGAATCAAACAGCAAACGCTGTTCTGTGATTTTCCCCTCTGCAAGCACTGCTGTCAGAAATCATTGTCAGAAGATGATGATCATTTGAAATTAATACTATAAACCTGTGAGCAGAGGGAACATCTCCTCTGATCAGGCTGCAGGTGCTGCTGGTGAGCACTGAGATTGCAGAGGGAGGCTAGAGAATGGGAAGTGCATTTGGGCAAAGAAGGACAATCCTGATGGTGTGGTTGTAGTGCAGGCCACCAACACACTGCAAACCAGACAGGGAGAGCTGAGCCAAACCATGGCAGCTCTCTGCAAAGGAAAGGTTGCTCTGAAATAAGAGGGTGGCAGCTGTAGCCTACTGAGAGTTTGCTTTTGGCTCAGCTTTGCACAGAACACCCTACACACACTCAGCAGCAGTGTGAGGCACCAAGAGCTCAGCAAAGAACCAGCATTCACAAGGAGGACACATCACAGCAGCCTCTCCAAGTGGTGATAAGGCTGAAGATGGTCCAAGTCCTCAGCTTGCTCACATGTGCCTTAGAGGTGTTTTGTAAGACACAGCTCAGAGAATGGCTGCTGATTCTCAGTACTTTGATATCAGAGTTTCACTGGGGACTCTGGATCTTATTAATTGAACTGAAGCCCATGTAGTTCAGATAACTTCTCTGAAAGGCAGGTCTGAGGTGCAGGGCACTGAGAACAATGCCACCAGAGGCTCAGACAAGAACAGACCCAACTGACTACTTTGAGCATGAATGATACTGCCTCCAGAAGTTTCAGGGAAAAAAGTTGCTTTAAGCTTGCTTGGAAAAGCAGAGGATCAGAAAATACTTTTCTGTCTACACCTTCAAGCCCATTTTAAAACTCAAGTTAAAATTATCCCTATGAACAGTCCTGTTCCACTTCTCCTGAAAGCATTGAATCAAGCCTTGGAACAGTTAGGCTTTTTGAGAT
Organism: Toxostoma redivivum; assembly: GCA_013397375.1. Classification (NCBI taxonomy): domain Eukaryota; kingdom Metazoa; phylum Chordata; class Aves; order Passeriformes; family Mimidae; genus Toxostoma; species Toxostoma redivivum. Next base: position 298,854 of record VXBI01001939.1, read on the forward strand.
CTTTTAAATATATCCTTACAGAGCAGCCTCGCTGCAGCCATCCTTCAGCTGTACCACTGAGCATAACTCCCTAAATGTCTGTGCTGTAACAAGGCAGCTGCATGGTGGGATAGCAGACAGGCTCATTGCCACAGCAAAAACCTGTAGTGGAACCATTAAAAATCTCTGCACAATCTAAGCAATGTCACACTGGATTACGAAGAGCAGAGAACAGGAGACAAGGCAGCTGCTGCTTTTAGGTCAGTAATGACTGCTACATCTCTGCAGTAATATCCCCCCTGCTTTAGAAGCAAAGATTTATCATTTTATTTTAAAGCTGGCATCTCTACATGTTTCCAACCAGCAAGGAAACTATCAATTCAGAAAGCTGTCTTTGCAGGGCAGCTGTTTCACTTATCCCAGCTGCCTTCCTCTCCTGGGCCTCAGCTGCTCATCCACAAAACAATCTTGCTTTACTAGAACATGCTTAACCTTTTTGGTTAGCTTGACTGTCATGGTCATGTGCATCAGTCTCACATGCTGGGGAGGGAAGGGTCAAAAACTGTTGCCAGAATGGGTTTTCCAGTCCACCATGGGATACAAGCGGGGCAGATGCCTATCCAAACCCCAACCCAGCTGTTGTGCTCCTGGGAGCTTTGGAGATGTGGCCTGAACTTCACCTCATGCTTTGTTCATGAGTAACTGGACCAAACTCACCTTCATGGTAACAGTGATGGTGCTGTTGACATTTGCTTTGTGCAGCCAGCCCTGCTTTATCACACCACCCTTCTGTGAGCACAGGGAAGAGGAATCCTGAAAGACAGCAAACAAGAATAAAAAGAGGAGGTCAGGTAAACTGTTTCCCACAGAAAATTCCCCTTGGACAAAAGGATTTGTCCACCCTGGAAAACAATACCGTTTTAACTACAGCAATACAGTGACATGCAGGATGTATGTGTAACAGGAACAGCTATGCATACAGTGCTATCACAAAAAAAAAAAATCAGGGATATTCCTTTCCAATAAAGAGGCAAAACAGGCTGGATTGAGTCACCTTTAAAAAAATAAAGATTATATCTATTCTGATAGAGCTGCACAGTGATTTGGCAATGAGGCCTGTTGGTTCTTATGCAGTATTTCAAAACTTGAGGAAGATGGAAATTTTCAAGATGGTCTGTTTAGGAAGTTGCAAAATGCAGAACTCTGAACTTATTCTGACATTTCCTTTTGTCATTCTGACATTTTAAATTTCAGCAAAAGCCACCAAACCCCAGTAAAATAACTAAAATGTAAGTGGCTGATTTCACATTTATCAAACCACGAAGTTTCAAGTGACCCAACGAGGCTGCTCTTGGCACACCAGGCAGGGTTTCCATCTACTCCTGCCCTATGGTCCCAGGAAGAAAGAATGGCTCTCCATTCATACCTAAGCATGACCTTCACTGAGGAGGGAAATGAGAGCCCAAAGTGATGAAAAAATCTCACCCTGGGGTTTGCAGTGACTCAACAGCAGAGGCAGCCCCAGCCTGCCTCTATTGAGCCATGAAAGAGCTGGTTTACAGAGCTTGCTGCACCCAAAAGGACAGGCTTTCACTCTTCTCATGTCTAACTTCCAGAGTAAATTTTCTGATACTTTACTTTCCTGGGTAAAACAACCCATGATTTCTCCTTTATAATGGTTCACCCTCTTTCATCAAGAGATTTCTTTTACTTGAATTTCCATTACACAATTCTAATGCAAATGTTCTGTCGGGAAACTGTAACAGAACCCTTTAGATATGGCCATGCCAAAAGATATAAACATCAAAACATCTGTGAAAGCACTTGGAATACTCTTCCACAACAAACCTCAGTAACTTCTCTTGTTTGAGTATTTGGGACACTGGCCAGAAGAAGAAAGGTCTCCAAATGTTGATAGTGCATTTTTGTCCTTCTGCTTTTTCGGAAGCATGCTGATAACAGTGCACAGCAATGTTTCCAGCCCAGAGCAGATATTTTTTAAGAGGCAGCACCTCAAGTTACTGATGTAATGCAAACCAACAACATAGCCATAAAAATATTAAGGCCAAACCTGACGTAACATTTCCATTTATAAAGGAACCGATACAGTCCAGACCTGAAGTGTGCTGGGACATACCCTGATAACTTGAAAAACGTGCATGAAACAGCCCCTCCAAATCTTTAGCTCTGCAACAAAGTTCCCTTTTCCTCTGTAAGTTCCTCAGCAGCAACATATTGGTGCCACAGGATTTTTAAACAGCTGGGCTAAACCCTTCCCACCATAAACAAAAACTTCCTAATATCACATACATGGATTAATCTCCACATGGTACTTGAAACAGAAAAGCACTGCCCATCCCTTCTGTAGCAAATGAGATGTGCATGGGCAGGAAACATGGCATCTGCACCATCCGAAATAACCACCAGAACTGAGATGTCCCAGCTGGCAGAGCCCCCAGCCCACACCCCCAGAGGAGCTCCAGGGCTGCAAGTCTTCCCTACTGCCAGCTGAGCACAAAGATGCCAACTTCCAGAGGAAGCCAACACTCCCAGCATCAGCACAGAATGTACAGAGCAGGACTGACACACTGACAGCATGGTGGGACAAAGTGCCTGATGAAAAATTGCAGGTTATGTGGTAAACCACAAAACTTTCTAAAAGAATAACCCCAGAATCACAGTCTAGTTGAAAAACAGTCTGCTCAGTTTCAGTTCTGGACATGAAGAGTTTTCCTTAGTAACTACTTGGCTTCCTTTTTTTCCTCCTCCTATGATGCTCTGTTTCAAGGGAAAAAACCATGAGAAATACAACTAATCTTCAGATAACTTAGGAGACCCTTGGCTCCAAGAGATTATCTCATCATACTTTGAAATAAATCACTGCCTCACTTTTGATCCCATTTTCACAGCAGAAAGCATCTCACTAGAAAACTGCTCCTAGGAACTGAATTCTAGCTTTGCTTTGTGAAATTAATTTTTTTATGTATTCCTGTTTTTTAACAGGAATACATTTAAAAAAACCAACCTTCTCCTTACCTCATCCTTTTCAAAGTCTTCATCAATTTCAAACACATGGCTTGGAATCTTGTCTGGCCTAAAGGATTTGCTGAAATCAAAACACATTTTCATGTTTAATGAATGGAACACGAGGGTTGCATGAGCCAACAGCTGCTGCAGGATCCAGAAGCAACAGCGAAACTGCAGGCTACAGAGCACAGAAAATAGATTTCAAGAGACCTACAGCTCCCTACAGCTGGGGAAAGCTAAGTTCTGAGTGCATTTCATGGAAATTAAGCACAAGCAGTCTGTAATTAGCTTTCTCTTGTTAGCTCTTGGATTCTGCAGAGTTTTTGCTGACTTGCATTTATGGAACAAAGAGAGAGCACTCTGGTTTATCTTCCATCTTTACCAAAAAAGAAGCAAGATCACACTACAAGATTATTTACAAATTTTAACATTATTTGATCAACAGTATGACTCCATTGCTGCTTCACATCCCCTTGAGACCCTCAGAACAGACCCACAACATCAAATTAAGAAGAAAAAGCATTTAATGAGCTTCCAGCACATGAGCAGCCCGGACAGGGGTCCAGACATGCCCAGAGTGTGGCAGGGAGAGCAGAGCAGGCGCCATCACAGAGAAAATAACAATCCAGCAGAAATCAGAGATGTATGAGCTTGTCTGAAAAACCCAATTAGCTCTGGAGCTGGAAGCACTGGCACAGCCCAGCATTTCCAAGCACATAACTCCCCAGCAGTGCCAGCACCAGCAGCAATAACACATTACCCTCCCTGTACCAGGGGCACAAGAAGAATCTGCTTGGCACAGGAACACTGTGTGAGGCACACAGGGAACATCAGCCCAGCAGGACAATGAGGCTCCTGGGTTAGGATGTGCAGACACTGCCAACACTATTTATTTGAAATGGGTTTGGGCTGCAGTCTGTCCTCATCCCAAATGGAGGGGGTGTGCCCACACTGGCGGGTGGGATGTGAAGCACTGACCCACACAGCATTGTGGGCATCTCCCTGACAGAGCTGAGGGGCAATGGCATGACAACACAAAACTCTGGCTCTAACCTGCAGAGTGACATGCCTCTGGAGGAGAGGCTGCCTGTGGGACACAGGGAAAGGGCAGACTGCTCCTGCCAAGCCTGTGATCACACATCAGCATTCCAAGGGAGCACGACACTTACCACGGCAACATCCGAAAGTCTCCTGAGTATTCCTCATATTTGTAGTTTACCACGAACCAGTCAGAGCTGTAGGTTTTAATGCACTGAAAGGAAAACAATACAGCTCTTAGAAAGCTACAGTAAGCAAAACAAAGCCCAGCACCAGTCTGAGAGGTTACACACTGCAGGGTGAGGTAAGCACAAGAGGGAAGGGCGTGGGCAAGGCTGCTTCACTTGTTTCATGTAGAAATGCAGAATTTCATACGGAACCTTTTCAGCATAGAGACAAAAATCACACAGAGTCTGGCCTGCCACACAGATACAGATTTTGTATTTACATCACTCCAAGGCTCTAAAAAAGGAGTAGTGATTCGGGAGGAGACCGTTTTCCAAAAAGCAAAAGTTTTCTGTCCTCAGAAACACAGCGTGTCTAACTTGGCATCAACCTGCTGTTTGTTCCACTGCACTGAAAGGGAATGGTCCTGGAGAGCAGCAGTTCACAACAAACCCACAGCACTCCAGATGCTCCAGGGAGGTTTGGATCCCCTCCTTGTCAGGCAGGTGGTGCAAAGCCACACACACCTTGACTGTGTACAAAACCCAGTGCAAAGACACTCTGCACCTGAGATACTTGTGAGAACTCTCCTGTGCAGTGGGGCAGTGTGCCCCGCAAAGGAAAAGCCAAGTGATCTGCAATCCTGCAGATCAGGATTGAACACCTTGTCCAAGGGCTATGAAGAGCTGAAGGCAGGTGTTACATGGGCTTTGCCCCTACCTCTTTGACAAAGAGACTCTGAGCTTTCTTTAGAGCATCTTCTGGCACCGTGGACTGGACAGTCCTTCTCTGTCGGCTGATGACCGAGATCTGCAGGAAAAAGGAGAACACTTTTTCAGCACAAGCTCCATCCTCAGGGCTTAACATTCACTTTAAATAAACGTGGTGGGCCTAAACCACCAGTGGGTCATTTTGGTTTTATGTGTCAGTAATGCAGCCAAAATTAACATATGGGTTAATGGTGGAAATTTTCCAAGGTAAGCAGGACAGGAGACGACTGAGCCTGAAACATGGGAAACAGCCAGAGCAAACTCACAGACACATCTTCAATTGGAAATATCAGGAGGTCCCGGAGGGGATCACTGTAGATCTGAACTTTGCGCTGAAGGATCACGTTCTCATAGTCCAAGGGTTCCACCACTTTAGTTTTTTCCTGCAGGAAAAACAGATGATGAAGAAAATTACATATATGTAACATCTAAAATAACCAGCAACTAACAGTAAAATAACCAGTAACTAACATCTTGTGCTTAATTTCAAACTGTGTGACCACTGGACTGCCCATTATTCAGCATTCTGATACTGCTGTGCTGCAGGTAACCTGCCCTAAACCAGGACACCACTGATGAGCATTTTTTGCAGAGAGGGAAATGAGGGGTTAAGTTTTAAGTAATAAGCTAAGGGAAGGAAAAAAGCACTGTGCTGCTCTGTCTAAGCACAGTCTCTAATTTCTTAATGGAGCAAGAAAGCCTCCTGGACAGGCCATAGCTTTAACAGCTGCAAGATCCAGCATCTTTATGCTTGAGCAGCTCATCCAGCTCAGCTTGGAAGAAACACTGGCTCCTGCACTGGCTCTGCTCAGCTCAGGGCTGGTTTTGCTTGAGGAATGGATGAGAGCTGTGCTCTCCTAGGAATGATGGGAGCAGGGCTGCTGCTACAACTGCCAAAGTAGGAACCTCAGCCATGGAAGGAAGAACAGCATCCCTCTGGAAAGACAGGAAAACCCTCTCCATAAATCGCACCCCAGACACAGCCAAAGGCTAGAGCCCAGTTTTATTCTCACTCATATTTCAGGGAAGCAAGAAGAACTTCTCCAAAAATCCCTGGAGTCACGAGCAAAAACTATTAGGAGAGCTTCATTACATTCCCTATTGCACCAATTTTGTCTGTGTAACAACTCCAGAAAACAGAACTCAGTAAAATGAGAAAAGCACAACTTCTGAAGCAGGCAAATGCCATCTCAGCAGCCCAGCCTGACTTCAGGTTTCATGAGCCAGAGTCAGGCTCTCAGCACTGCATTGTGAAAATCAAACGTCACACCAAAAACCAACCAATGACTCTGTATATGAGTGGTCACAATAAAACAGGAACCAAATTCTCATCACCTTTGCCTTGTTTTGAATCTTGACCAAAATCCTGATGCTTGGCCCTGCCACAGAGTGTATGAAACCCCTGCAGCAGCACAGACATGACATCCTTACAGGACAACATGCTTGGGCTCTCCACTCTTGGAAGAGGAACATCAGATGCTTCCCCAAGGGCAGCAAAAGTTACCCTCCAGTCAAATGGCTCTTCTGGCATGAACTGTTCACCACGACTGGAGTTAAAGACAAGACCAATACAAGGTCTCCTGCTGAACACAGCACAACCTGCAGCTTAAAGAAAATGAGTCCCAAATGAGGACTGAAAGCTCAGCATTGTATAACAGCACTGGATAAACAGCCACACCACCCAGAGGCCAAACAACTCAATATTTTCTGTGACATGTGAGATAAGCAGGGAAGTCAACACTTCTCTTCCATAACCAATCCCAGCCGAAGGTCCTGTGCCTGTTCTGTGCCTTTGGCTCCTGAGGATCTGGGATACATTAATGAAACACCTCCTGCCTCACACAGTTTTGCATTTAAAATGTCTCCTTTCCATGCTGCAAAAATCCAGCATGAATTAGCTCAGTTATCTGAAAAAGTTCTCTTAATCACTCTCTGAAAACTTTGCTTTACTGCTTGCACAGTCCTGAAAGGAACCTCACACTGCTCAGATTAACAGTGAGAAAGACAAAGGTCAGGCAGCAGAGCCCAGGCTGGGTGCCAGAGCACCCAGGGGCTGCTGCCTGCTCCTCCATCCAGGAGGGATTTGGGAATGGAGTGACAAATGCTGCCAGTCCCACTGCACACACACAGCTTCTTGCTTCTACATCCAAGAGCTGTACAGGGATTTAATAAGGAAAGGAAGAGTCCATCTGAAAAACAGGAGCCTGAAAAACCGAACAGGTAGACAGAGAAAAGGAATTCTCAGACAGTCTTATGCTCATTAAATGCTTAATTGAATTTGGTTAATCATCTGAAACACCAGTCTTATTCCAGGATAGCGCTGTGCACTTCTGAAAGTCTGCCAAGCTTTGCAAAATAATGTGAATTAACAGGACATCCATTTACAGGTCTGAGGCCCCAAAGCTTGTCCTCCCTACGACACAGGGTCCCACAGAGCAGGCACACAGCTCTGCCAGCCTCTGATTCCCTGCAGCAATCCTGGCAAAACTCAGCAGCCTTTTGGGTTAGAGCAGTGCCATGACCCCCAGAACTCGCACCAGGCCCCTCTCACCTCACCCTGCAGCAGTTGTTAAGAGTAAATTTGAGTCCCTCTATGAACCTTCCACATCTCTTTTGGAATGCAGGCCTTCCAATCACATTGTACTTTTAGTCCTTTTTTATTTTGCATCACGGTCCTGAAACTAGGACTGTGTTTCTAAAACTGTCCTTTTAAAAGGCTAGGGCTTTGATGACGTTTCTTTTCTAGATCTGATGCCTCTGATGACCAGCAAGACAAAGTCCTGGCATTGTCCTCATGGGATTCAATGACAGCTAAAGGGTAAGAGCTGAAAAGGATCCCAGATCCTCACAGGAGATGTTTGAAAACTCAGAGCACTGCCTACAACAAATACGAAAAAAAAAACCTTAAAACTTGCTGCAACCCTTCTAGTCTGGTGGATGTAATGATATTGGAAAAAAATGTGTGGTGCAGGCTGTGATCTCTATCTGACAAACCAGTGCCAGGCCCTGTGACACACATCTGATGCCCGAGGGATGGAGGGATGTGCACTGGCACCCAGACAGGCATTTCTCCTCTGGAGCTGCCAGAAACACAGTCCCTAGGGCTCCCCTTCCCCAAGGTGTGCAAATTCCCTGTCTCAGCACACAGCAGCCCTCCACTCCCTGCAGCTCAGGGTTACACTGACCATGCTCACACCCAGCACATCACCCCCGGCCACAACAAGAACCACAGACACGTCTCTGAAGCAAAAGATGAAGGTCAACCTATTTGTTAGCAGAGCAGCCGCTCAAGGAAGGATGTGGCCTGGCTCCTGCCTGCCATCAAGGAAACAAACTCCTCCATCCATCCCAAACTGTGCCCGGGGGGGCCAGGCATGCTCATGTCCCTGCAAACAGACCCATGGAGCAGGGAGGGAGCCATCTCACATACTTGTTGCACTGTTGACCCTTTCAGTCCACACACTCCCATCAGTCCAGAAAGGCTGGAGATAAAGCTTTAAATACTGAAAATGGGATTTCAAAGTCTTAGTTTTCCTGAAGGTTGAAGTGTATACCCCACACCACCCTGGGCTCAGATCACTCTGCCCAGCACTGTCACAACAGCAGATGGCACCCACCAAAGCCATTACAAAAGCAGAGGAAAAACTATTACACTAAAGTAATTAGAGTCTTAGAAACCACAAATTCCTTCATAAGGGAAGCCAATACCCAAGTACAAAGAAATGCTGCCAGTCCAGTAACAAAATCAATGCATTTCTGCAGGAAAAAACGTGCAGTGCTGCCAAAGGCATCCTGCTCTGTGGCACACACAGCTCTTCACCCAGGGCAGGCAGACACTGCACTGTGGTGCTGCTGGGCTCCTCTGAGCTCCTGAGAACACGGCAGGGACAGGCTGGGGTGAGCTGCCCTCTCCTGTGGCTCCTGTGGATGCTGCACCCAAGGACACCCAGCAGCAGCATCCAGCCCAAAGCACTGCAGCTCACTGTGCTGGGACAGAAAACAAGGGAAATATCTCAGAGAAAAACAAGCATGATTTTTTAAACAAAGATAACGTGAGAGCACTGCACCCTCCCAGATAAGCCCACTCATCCCTCTTGAAAAAAACCTCAGGTTCAAGCCCCACACACCAGGCTGTTCCCAAAAACACACATTGCTCTCTCTGTCCTCTGCCTCAGCCCCAAGCCTGCTGAGAGCCATGCAGAGTCTGCTGTGCTGGAGCCCCATCCACGCTGGGTCACGAGGCTCCACTTGGACAACAGCACAGGCAGAACAACAGCCTGTCTATTGGAGTATTGACTCCCCACCACAGGCGAGCTGGCTGGCATTTTAACAGGAAATTCAGAGAAATTACTTCAACAGAAACATGCCCACAAACACCAACACAAGGCTCTGCCTTTGGCCAAGCACGAGCACAAAGAGCCCAGAATGAGGGAAAACCCAAGTAAGGTCCTCAGTGCTTGTCCCACTGCCCTCTGCCAGCCTGAGCCCAAACCCTTCCCAGGACACCAGAGAGAGAGCAAAGGAAAGGTTTAGAAGGGAATCATCCATTAACAGAGGAGAATACTTAAACAGATTAAATTATCACCTTTCTGAATCTATTTTGCAAAGTGTGTAAAATTCCTTTTATTTGCTTTATAAACAAAGGCTCAAAATGACAGCTTGTTCACATGAAGTATAGGAAAAAACATTTCTATTTTAAACTTTCAGTGCCTGAAAACCAGCAGCCACCTGTCTTCTAGTGTTCTGCATTTGAATACCATGAAAACACACCATTTTGTTGTTATATATGATTAATGTTTTTCTGAGATCCGTTTCTCCCAGAATTACAACAGAGATAACCCAAGTGATGTGAGCTTACAGAATGAAAAATGTTTCTTTTGGGGATTTTTTTAAAGCAGCAGCCAAAGGAAAACTATGAGAAAGCTTTTGTATTTTCAGTCCTATCAGTCCAGCCCTCATTTAAAACAATATCCAGAGAATAAAATGACAAACCAGGCTGGTTTGGCTCCAGTGTAACCAATTTTCTGGTCTCTTTGCAGTGACACAGCCCTCGGCAGCTGCCTGCACATAGCGGAAGCCAAGCCCAGCACTGGAGCTGCACCACACTTGACTTTCACTTCTCGTGGTCCCAACGGCCACCAAACACTCACAAACACTCACACCCCACCCTGCAAGACTTCCTCTGGGCCTTCCACTGAAAAACCTGCAGATTCAGCAGCCCCCAGCACGTGACTTTTTCTCACATCCTCAGAAATGAAGCCCTACCCAGTGTGTGCATCCACATTTCAAAGAAGCCAGAGAGACACAAATGAGATGAGTTTTTAAAATGCTGGTGCTTTAGAGCAGCTGAAGAGAGAAGACGAAGAGGACAGATCATGTGTATGTATACAACTGTATTATCTCAGAGTGCACAACTGTTCCCCAAAATTTAGTGACCATTTTACAGCCTATTTGTTGCCTCATCTTTTGCAACCCTGTAGTGCACTTATGTGAAAAGCCAAGCAAAAGCCCAAATTTTAAAATAAATACCAAAGCGTCAAATAGGTGAAATATACAGAAAATGAGAGGAAAAGTCAATTTGGAGAATTAAAAGCTAAAAGAGGGGAAAATGGAGACGTACAACTACCCTTGGGACATACCTGTCACAGCTAAAATCACATCACTTCTGAGACTGGCAACACTCCAGGGCAGAGGGTCCACTCCTCACTGCAATGCACAATCTGGAAACGTGAGGCTACCTCAAAATTAGCATAAAGAAGTCCCCATTTTTTCATTTTGCTTAAGAAACCTGGCTGTACACGAGAGAATTCAAATGATGCCTGGGAACTGAGCAAATTCACTTGGCAAACCATATGGGCATACGGAATTGAGCAGTTTCTATCCACAGAAAAGCTTTTCCATAGCCAGGGATTCAAAGATCAGGTCAGAGCAAACTCAAATTGTGTGGTCTTTAAGAGCTTTTTTTTTTTAGTATCACATTTGTGACTCCTCGCTTTTTCCACCCCCAGTTCCTGCACTGCCATCTGATCTCATTTACACACTCTCACTCAAGCTTGCAGAAAGGCTACAGAGCTCAACTTACAAAAGCTCAGATGCACAGAGAAGTCATCATTCCAGACTGCTGGGTATAAGAAAGAATAATGAAAACCCATAAACTCTGGGCTCGGCCATCCAGTGTTTCTGGAACTGCCATAAAGCTCTGCAAAGCCAGAATAAAGTCTGTGCCCCAATGACTTTGCATTCAAAACTCCAGGAGAAGGGAAGAGATGGGAACAGAGATCAGGGGAGGAAGGGCAAGCAGGGAGGCAGTGTGAGTCAGCACATATGGCAGCAGCCACAACACAGTGCAGCCTTGCTGATGCCAAGAGCTTCATGGGCTCCTTAGCAAAGCCACATTTTGGGAAGAAATCAGCAGGGAGGCAATGAGACAGCTCTCAGCAGGTGATGGAGAGCTTGTGTCCACCAGCCTGCTGCAAACCCAGCACTCAGCTGGATGTAGCAGATGCACAGTGGTAAAACCTCAAGGATGAAAAACAGTTGATAAAGCTGGGTACGAGCAGGCCAAAAGCATTTATACACTGGCCAGAAAGAAGGAAGTTTAAAAACACAAGAAAAATGTCCAGACAGGAATCCTGGCTCTGCTGAAGACACCAAAACACTGAGACACCACAGCTGCACCTGGGACAGGTGAGAGGGATGGACTGTAAGGTGGGCATGCAAACACACAGAGTATCTTGTGAAATGGCAAAGGAGGAAAACCTCACCAGAAGGAGGAGGAGCAGGGGGAGCATGGAGAGGGAAGGGTCTCAGGAGCTGGCCCAAGGTGGTGCAAGGGAGGGTAGAATGGGGGATGGGGGTTTCACCCATCTGGGGATGAATCTGTGCAGGGGCCACATCATGGGAAGCAAGAACTGTGCAAAGGTTGGGCTGTGTAGCTGTGAGAGGCAGGAGATGGGGTCAGGGAGAGAAGAGGGGTTGGCAGAGAAGGTGTGCACTGCAGACAGGAGAGGAGTCCCACGGGCAATCAGGAAGGGAAGAAGGAATTGGTGAGGAGAAGAGGCCTGCCAGGGAGGGATCAGGGCTAACACAGCTCAGAGCAAGGCTCTGCACAGCCAGGAGAACAACCTCCTAAACAGCAACACATCATTGCCAAGGGCCTCATTAGACAGGGCTGTGGGCCAGAGGCCACACTCTCATCTCCATGAGGAGTTGTGTGTATATATCCAGACTGTGCCACACTGCAGCTCTAAATGCAGTGCCAGCAGCACAAGGCTGCTGTGTCCTGCTCTGCATTGCATAGAGATGGTTGCACCTTACAGGAACTCAGAGAAATAAAAAGTCATGTCACAGGGAAGGGGAGGATGAGTGCACAGTCTGGCACCCCGCAAGAAAACATCTGCAGTGGAAATTACTCACTCTTCTCATCTGAAAGCTCGGAGCAAAAGTCAGCCCCTCTCCTGTGCTTCCCTCCACCCCGCCCAAGGTCTGTGCAAAAGCATTTCAGGACCCACACCTCTCCTCTCCTGCACCAATAGTACTGGGTGGCACCAGAACCTGGGTTCTGAGTATTCTGTAAGGTGGATGTCTCTTTTCATTCTGGATATTCTGTAAGGTGGATGTCTCTTTTTTGGTTCTGGATATACTGTAAGGTGGATGTCTCTTATTCAATGTAATGCCCACTTTCCAGTGAAAAAGCCAATGCCTACAGTCACAGTGCTGTCCCTGAGAGCGACACTGTATTGGTGTGAGACATCAGCTTGGACAAGGCTTGAAGAAATAGTCAAAAAGTTGACGCCAATGTAGACAACGCAAACATTTACCTGTCATTATTAGGCCTGTCAAATAAAAGGAATTCAGGCCTTGAGATGTCTTCAAATTGGTTTAGAAATTACAAGAAGCCAAAATAATCAGCATACGACTCTACATTCCAGTTACTCAGAAGTGAACTCCACAGTTCACAGCCTTTAGCAGATCCCATTCTGAAACAGAGTTCTGCAGCCACGAGGGGCAGTAACACTTCTTTTCCTGAAAGCTTGAAATTCTTGCATAATCACTTAAGCAAACAGCACTCAGAAAACAGCTGCATTGCAATGAAGCAATGAGAACACACAGCCGGAGTGTGAGTGGCCCAGCCTAGAAGGCAGTGCTGCCACTCCAGCCCACCTGCACTTCATCTCCACACACCACCTCTGAAAATGATGCCTTGAACAAGTGCAGAGTCAGCAGAAAAGCACTGGTAAGTGGCAGCTGGGAGCATGACCCATGTCTGGCATAAGCACACACTTGAGGTGATCCAGCACTGTTCCTGCACAGGGCAGTGCATTAGGACAAGCACATGACATTGCTTTCAGTACTCTTGTCCCCTGTGCCTTATCTTCCTCAGGATCACCAAGTGCTTCTGTGTGACTGTGGCAGTGACAGCTCAGTACACACTGCCACAGAGTCTCTAGTCCCCAGCCAGAGCACCTAAAATCCTGTGAGTCCCTGCCTGCACAGGTACATCCTGGCTCAAACCCAGCCCTTCCCCTGGAGGAGCAGAGGGAGGGATCAGGGTAGCTCTATGTCAGCCAAACTGCACCTGCAGCCAGCTGAGCATCTGCTGCAGAGCATGAGAGATGTGCAAACATGTCACAGCTTTGGTTTTCTCCTTTGAAAATAATAGAGCTAATAGAAATTGGCAAAAGGGCACTGGTTTCTATGGGACAGCTGAATTTCTGCCAGATAGGACTTCTCAAAACATTCTGTAAGCACGGGCCATGCTAAAAAAGGAAAATAGTAATTACAACAACAATAATACATGTTATTTATTTAGGTTCTTAACTGGAACATCCCAAAGTGCTTTTCAGATGTCACTTGTATTTCATCATTTATTTATGTAGTATCAGTTTTATATTTAGCATCCAAATTCAGAATAGCCAGCTCCAGAACATCTTAAAGCAATTAATGGCACATAAGCAGAACTCCTCCCTTTCCTGTCTGTCTCAAACTCTTGTTTTTCACTTAGGAAACCACTCGCACGCAGGGCTGAGCCAAGAGTGCAGCCGCTGCCCCAGGCGAGCAGGGGAACACTCCCAGCCCCACTGGGGCAAGGACAGGGCCAGGACAAGGGCAAGAGACTTGTCCAACCAAGCCCACGGAGCAGCACTGGGAAAGAGCAGAGCAGGAAGCCACAGGCCAGTTTTGGGCTGCCTCAGCAAGACAGAGAACACCCCAGCAGTGCAGGCAAACCCAGCCATGTCAGTGGTGGTTTCAGCAGCTCAGGAAGTTGTCTCAGCCTCATCTGTGCTCCATTTTCAGGCTGCAGGCATTGGATACAGGGGCAAAGGGCTGTAAAGTTAAATTCTGTTTCCCCCAGCAGAGCAGGGGAGACTGTGGATGGGCTCTGCAAGGGACAACTCTTCAAGACTTCAACCCACCCACAGACAAAACGCTGCTGTCAACAGAAGCACCTCAAAGCTTCCCCAAATAAAAACATCCGTACAATTGCCAGCATCATGCAACAGGACAAGGGAGAGTTTAGGGCTCTCCAGGCACAGGGGGAAAGGAAAACCTGTCTGAGTCCAGTGCAATTCTCCTGGAACCCCAAAGTGCCATGGACAGCAGTTCGCTGCTGGAAGCTGGGTTTGTCTCCCTGAACACCAGCTCTGTGGGCATTCACCCCACCCCAGCCAGCACCATCATCTCCCTCCAAGAGATGGAGACTCCCCTTCCCTCCCCGGACTATGACCTTTCTACCTGCCCCTGTCACAAATGCAGCTCCTGCCAAGCCTTTCATGTCCCTGTGTCCCCCCCATCCCTTTCTGGTTGGCACAACAGCTCCCTTGAGTCCCTGCCCCAGCTCACTCCATGTCCCCAGGGGCCGAATACAGAGCCTGTGCTTGGCAGGCTGGCAGAGCCCTGGCAGACACAGAGCCAGCTGCCCTTCTGAGCCCTGGCTTCCTCCAGACCTCTGGGACACGTGCCCTGCTCCACACACAGATGCTGCAGCCCAGCCCACACCCCAGCTCCTAGCCACTGTCAAAACACAGTTACATGTACGGCTGACATGGCTCTCCAGAGCAATGCATGGCACTGACATTACAGCTCCTGCTACTGCACAGGGCAGAGGATGCTTTCCTGGCTTCCCCCATGCACTGTCCTTGCTCAGGGCACAGAGAGGCCAGGCTGCAGTGGGGATGGCACCCAGCATGGAGCCAGGGGCAGGGATGAGGGAGGGGGAATGCTGTGGACCAGCAGAGTCTCCTTCCAGATGCAAGCACTCCCCAGGAACAGTCCCATGACAGGAGATATTAACAGGGGAGAGGAAAAACTGCTTTTCATCGAGAGAGAGGGGTGGGAAAGGGGTCAGGAACAAGCAGCCCTGACCCCATTAGAGAAGCAGCAGGAGGCAGGGAAAAGCTGTTAAGATGAGTCAGGGCTGTGTTGAAGGAAAGAGGAGCCAGCAAGGAAGAGCTTTGATTTGTACTTTTAAGGGAATGAAAGAGATGGAAAGACTTGGTGGCAGGGAAACATATTCCAGCATTTTTAAGACGACAGCAATGGCCACAAAGGTATAAGATTTCCTTGCACAAAGCAGGAGTGAGGAGGCCAATTAACCAGGCATGCTGAAGCACACATATACCCTATGTCTGGCTGCTGTTCAGCTGCTGTGTGTGACTGTGACTTGCATTCTCAGGCCACAGAAATGTCAAAAGCTTTCTGCAATTTTGCACCATTAGAGATAATAAATCAGGATGCAGAGGGCTAAGTGAAATGATGAAGAAGCTACCCAGCTGCATATAGAAAATGATGCTACACTACATACTACAGCAGGTAGACCTGGTTCAAATGCTGCTGGTGGTGGGGGAAATACTTGCAAATACCTCCAGATACCAAAACAGGTTGAAACAAAGCCCAGGAGCCATCCCTTCACTGGATTCTGCGTGCACAAATCCCAGCTGCAGTGCTGGCATTGGCTGCAGGCACCACCACCAGCCATCTGTTCCAGGCGTTTCACTGCACTGACGGTGGTGGGCTGGGACAGATGCTGCCAATGCAGGGACACCTGCATTTTCATGACATTGTCCTCAGCACAGAACAAACCACTCTCAACCTTGCCCAGCCAGTGCTAAAACTCCAGCTAGCAAAATGTGGTAAGAGATACATACAAGGGCTGAATGGTTTGTTCTCTTCCTAGAGCTTTCCTATAACAGGCAGGAGGACTCAAACATTTAAATGATGCCTTGGGAAGGATAAGATTTTGTGCACATCAAAAGCTTGTCACTGCCTCCAAAAACCTCAAGAACTGGACACATTGACTGCAGCTCATCCAATACCAGTCATACCTCAGCATACATTCATAGAAGATTGCTCCATCTCTTAAGGACTGGCTATCAGTAGGAGGTATGCCAGAGATTTGGCCCCATATAGATGCAGAGTGTGTTTGGAGCCTTACTCCTCTCCATCAAGCTGTGCCCTTCATCCACTCCACAACTGGTGTGTGCTCAGGCAGGAGCAAACCTGGCCGCTTCCCTGGCACCCAGGCCATGGCACTCAGCCAGCCCTGGGCTAAATCCAGCCCCTCAGGGCACAGGAGCCCTGATTCAGGAAAGCATGTGATGAATTTTAAGAATGCTTTTAAGTGTTTTCTTGAATAAGCCCCCGTGAACAACATTCTCTCCACAGACACTTCCACAGGAGTCACCAGGGCCAGCTGAGGTGGCCAACTCTGGAGGCACCCAAGCACAGCAGGCAAATCCTGCCCTGGTTAAACCAACAGCAAAACTCCTGCCCACTTAGACAGAGGCAGAATTTCCTCCCATGCCTCATATATGTCTGGTTTTCTATGTAAATTGTGCAAACACAGCATGTTGACTACCCCCAGAGGGAACACGCATATATTCTGTCTCTCTTGAGTGCCAAGATCACTACAAACGCTGCATATAAACAGGCTTCACATTGATCAAAGTGAATTTAGCTTATTAAAAGAGGGTTCTATGCAGAAAGCTGATTTCTTCTGCATGAGCATAAATTGAGACACTAATAATATAGTTTAAGCTGGAAAAAAAAAAAACCACAAAAAGAACAAAATGCCTTTTTGCCTCCAGTCAAAACCTCCATAGTATCACCATTAAGGAGCTTTATATCTCCTTTTTGTCTGACTGAAACTGAGCCACCCATAGGAGCCCAGCCCAGCCAGGATCAAACAGAGCTCAGCTCCTCCTGGCACATTGCCCATCTTCTCATGGGGAGCTTTCAGGGAGCACATCCCACAGCACCATGCAACACAGAGAGCAGACACTTGCTCTGAATATCTCTGCATGGCAAGGATGCATGCAGCAGAGGTTCTCCCACACTGCCATTGCTGGCAGATGCATGGCCTATGAGTGCCACCAAGCTGTGCCCTGGGGGTACCCAGAGATGCTCCCCTGGCCTGGCTGACCCAGTGTGAACAATCCTTTGCAGCTGCTCCTTCTCAGATAAGATACTCTGGCTCTGCACCCTTTCTAAAGCCTTCATGGCAAAGCAGTAAATGCATCTTCAGTTAAACTGTATAGAAATGATCTAAAGAAAATCAGAGCAATTGTGCGAGACTTAAAATTGCCACCAGATGACTGGGTTTGGCAGCACTGTGGGAAAATGCATCATCTGTGTTTTGTCAAGTGCTTGCTGCTCTGATCTCGTATCTCCCACACTTTTAATTTCTCTGTCACGACACAGAGAACGACACTTCTGGAAAAGCTGCACATGGGTTGAGACACAGCCCCCTCTCCTTGCAGGGCCCCAGAGCTGCTGAGCACATCCCAGAGAGACAGGGGAAGCACAGGGTGTCTCAGCTTTGGCCTCACATCCACCCAAACAAGTGCAGCTGGTTTGGATCCTCAGGCAGAAGGAAAAGCCTTTGCTGTTGTCCTGGCAGTGTCAAAAGACCCAGGTCTCATTCACAGTTGTGCTGTTAAACTGCTCAACTCCACAATGCCCCACTGCACTCCATGGGGTGCAGATGGGGTGAAGGAGAGGGGCACAGACACTTCCATCAGAAAAAGGACTGCACACGTGAGCACACGTGCATCCTGCTGCAAGTGTCTGAGCTTTGCAGCTGCCCGGGTCCCACATCAGCCAGCGCCTCTGAGCAGGGCTCTCCTGCCTTGCTGCTCAACTTTCCCGCTATTACTCAGCAACACCAGAGGATGGGAGGAGGGAGATTGCACTGAAGGTCTGAGCCAAAATCACCCATCTCCATCCACTGCCAAGGGTCCCTGGCTGCTCTCTTTCAGCTCTAGCCCAGATGCCTCTCCCGGGTACCATAAACACTTTGGCTCTGAAGTTGCACTTCTAACACAGTATTCTACTCTTGGTGCCCCAAGGTTTAAGCTGCAGGTCATCTTTTGGTTAAGAATGGTTAAAGTTATCACACTTGGGCTTTGACTGCTCCTTTCTTAACCCAATCTTAAAATTTCCCTTTATCTTTCAAGTGTGTCATTTAACCCACCTGCCAACAAACACTTCCACTAAATTTGTCTGTTTATTTAAACAGTGACATTATTTGTCAATTAGCCTGCCAAAACTTCCTCCCCAGTTGTAATCAGTAGCACGCATCAGGGACCATTCAAAGCTGAAATTGATACAATCTGCCCTGCAGCCTCTTGAAGAAAAGAGCACAGAGAGAAGCAGGGTTCCCACAGAGCACAGCTGCCTGCGGCACCCAGCACTCCCAGTGCTGCTCTGCAGGGCTGTGCCTGCTCTCAGCGATTCCTGCTCAACTATTCCTCCCCACCAAGACCTTCCCTACACAGCCTGGCTGTGAAGGAGATGCAAGCCAGAATGATGGCTGGGATGCGGGCAACAGCAGCAGAGTAAGAGGGAACAAGAATCCCAAGTGAACTGCACGTCATCCTTGCCCGTGCTTCCCAAAGGACCCAAAGTGCCCCCGAACTCCCCACCACAGCCTGTGTTCACTTCCACTGCTCCAGGTTACAGCTCTGCTTACCCTGACAGGAACAGCACTGACTGCATCCTAGCAGCTGGTCCAAAGGGCAGTGTGTGGACACAGGCACTCCAGGACACCTTGGAAAGGGACAGCCTCCCCTCACTGCCAGCCACCACCATATCCAACAAAGCTCTGCTTCCCCTTCACAAGCACAAAGGAGCAAAGCCTGCCAAAGTCAACCACATAAATATTCTCCTTGCACTAGCCAGGCATAAATCAAAAACCAGGAACAGAAATAAGATGGTAAGGGCTTCACTGCACCTGTAAGACAGCAGCTTTGTAACCACACTGTACCAGACACTGCACTCCTTCGGGCTGGACACAGCACTTCTGGCTAGAGAGACACCTCCTCTAACACACACATTGTGGCTCTGTACAAGCTGACCACTTCCATGACCTCAAAAACTTTCCTTACTGAGGTGTTTTCATTTACGAGCATTTCATTCACTGACTACAGATAGCTTCTTACTCCAGACAGATCCTTGTCTTGAGGAGTGCCCTGAATGCCCAAAGTGCTGAGCTCAACCATCACACTGAAAGAGCCCCATGGTGCCCACTCCTCCTGGAGATGGAGGTGTGTGCTCTGTACCTGCAGCATTAGCTCTGCTCACCATCAGAGATACCTGTGCTTTCAGCTGTGATTGCCTCAAGGCAAACAGACAGTCAAGGCACCTGACAAGATGACCAAGGGAGTATTAAACTATTCACACACTTTTTATTGACTCAACATCACCTGGTGTGCCCAGGATGCAGGAAGAGGATGGGATCCTGCCAGGCAAAGGCTCCAGTGCAACTCCAGCCTGCTTCAGAAAGTCCCAGTTCTGACATCCTGGGACACAGTGCATCACTTGCTGCCAGCCTGCTCCATCCAGTTATCAAATGCCAACTCCTACTCCCCATGTACCCACTGGCCACCCCCTGCTTCCCAGAGGCACCCTGAGCTCAGCACTGCCCCAGGATGAGGGATCACAGTTTTGATGCTGGGCCCTTCCATCTGCCCCACACTGGCTGTGGCAAGGAGAGGGTAGATGGTTTGGGGGTGCTCACACAATGCTCTGCAGCTGCCCAGCACCATCAGCACCAAAACTGAGACTCACCTTGGGAACAAGATCAGAAACTACGACTTCTCATTCTCACCCTCACTCCACCACTCCCCACCATCATTTCCCAGGATCCTCTCTGTACCCTCTCAACAGCCAGCACACAGACACCCCTTCCTCACAAAGATGACAAGCTACTAGACAGAGAGGAGCCAGCTTTTTGCTGGAGCAAACCTCATCCTTAATCACTGAGGAAAGTCAAAATGTCATCTGAGACAGTCCTATAAGCTTGTGCTTGTCCTTTCCCCACCCTTGATCACTGCAGTGCCTTATGGCCCTTCCTAGTGATGCACAAGTGCTGGGATTTATCCATTGCTGCTGAACTGTAGAAAGCAGGAAACTCTGCCAGGACCTGGGGATCAGAAACACCTGCCCTCACCCTCCTCTGGTGCTTGGCTGCAAACACATGAGGCAGCACAGCAGCTCTGGGGATTTGCCTGCCAGAAAGAGAGAAGTTGGCAGGGACAGCATGGGCAATGAAACCCTAGAGAGGATCAGAAAAAGAGTGGCTGCCTGATAGACTCTGATGGCTCCTTTGGGCTCCTGTCAAGGTTTTATTTATCTTCATCTGCAGTCCCACCCATCCCTTCCCCTTCGGAGAGAAGGAACCTCACACAGGTACCACATAACCATTTGCCTGTAGGATACCAAAGCTCTTCTGGTCCTCTATATGCAATTTTATTTTTAATTGAAAGTTCCATTAGCTTGTACAAAGCCTTCGACCCTGTGTATTGTTGATGAA
Organism: Toxostoma redivivum; assembly: GCA_013397375.1. Classification (NCBI taxonomy): domain Eukaryota; kingdom Metazoa; phylum Chordata; class Aves; order Passeriformes; family Mimidae; genus Toxostoma; species Toxostoma redivivum. The sequence goes on from VXBI01001939.1 coordinate 319,644, forward strand.
TGAGGGAAAGCAAATCACATGGAAGCTCATAAGGATCCCCAAACAACTGCACAGGAAACAAAAACTAGCACAAGGAAATCAGGCTGGATTATCACCACGGCTTTTTTTTCAGGCTTAGAAATCTGCAAATTTACAAGCAAACTCTGTTTTTAAAAGAAACGTTCAAACCTCTCAATTTATTTCATAGCACGTGCCATTCAACCTAATAGTAGAGAACTAATGGGAATTATTTGCTGAACTTGTACTGCACTTTCTGCATATCCCATTACCTAACCTTTCTTCCATCAAAGTCAAGGTCAAAGTTGATTACACATTAAAGTAATTCAATGAGCGCCAGTGAAATATATCCAACAAAGCCCCGGGAAGCTGCGAGCTGACCCCGGCATCCTCCCAGGGCACAGCACTACGGTTTGCACAACGGCGAGCACAACAAAGACAACCTGCTGCAGCATCCCGCACGCCGGGATGAAACGCATCTGATAACGCACGTGAGTCTCACCCCAGACACTGGAGCGCGATTCCCGGGATGTATCGGGCCAGTGCCTGTGCCTCCCACCTTGCCAGGTCGTGCCCCTCAGTCCTGCCCCATCCATGTGCCGGTTTCCCACTGTCTGCCCCCGTCACTCCGTTACCTGTTTGCTCAGAGCCCCTCACTCACAGTTCCCGTGAATTCCCGCTGCCACCTCCCCATCCCCAGCGCCCGCCAGGACCAAGCGCCGCTTCCCCGCGATCCTCCCGGCTCTGAGCGCTCAGAGCCTGCGGTGGCGGCAGGTGGGGTGCCCGGCGGGATGGCACAGCACAACCCACACGGAGGGGATCCCAGAGAGAGATCCCCATCCACCGCCTTGCCCAGCCGCGCCCTCCTTATCCCTTGCCCAGCGCTTCCCAAACCCTGCTCCGCCGCGCCCTGCGCATCCCCCGCTCCGCCAAGCCCCGACCCAGCTCTGCCCTTTCTCCAGGCCCTCTCAGCCTCTTCCTCTCCCCGCTGTCGGCCCATCCCCTGCCCGGCTCTGCCCCTTCCCAGCGCCGCCGGGCTCCTCCCGCCGCCGCCCCTCGCCGAGCGGCCCCGGGCGCGGCCCCTCACGGCGCTCACCAGCACGAAGGAGCTGCGCACNCCCGCCCCGGTGCCGCGGTACCGCCGGGGATGCAGCAGCGGCTTGGGCACAAGGGCACGGCGTGCCGGGGCTCAGCCGGGGGCTCCTCCTGAATGGGCTGGATGTGATTATGATGGATGTTTAGAACAACAGAGATTCGGTGCCAAACGGGGCACGGCTCCGCTTGGGCTGCTGATCTTCCGGCTCTGCCAGGTGCTCCTGCAAGGCTAAGCTGGATGCAGGACAAAACCTTTCTGCTGCGCATCTGTGCTGGTTGGGGTTGCGTTAAATTTCTTTTTCTCCACGGTAGCGGGCTGTGTTTTGGATTTGTGCTGGGAACTGTGTTCATAATTAGAGATGTTTTCCTTACCACTGAGCAGCATTGATACAGAGTCAAGGCAAGAGCTTTTCTGCTCCTTACCCCACCCAGAAAGTGCTGGGGGTGCAGCAAGGCTTTGGGAGGGGACACAGCCACGATAACTCATCCCAACTGACCCCAGGGACATCCCACACCCAGAGGCATCAGCTGTCTCGTATAAAGCAGGGGCAGAAGAAAGGAGTGGGGACATTCAGAGTGTCTCCCCAGGTCACCTTTACTCTTGAGGGAGCTCTGCTGTCCTAGGGATGGTTGAACACCTGTCTGCCCTGGGAAGTTGTGAATGAATTTCTTGTTTTGCTTTGCCTGTGTGAGTGACTTTTGCTTTACTTATTAAACTATTTAGTTTCCTCACCTAAACCCTTCTGATTCTCCCTCCACACCCCACTGAGGGAAAGGGCTGGAACAGCTGTGTGCAGCTGAGCTGCGAGCTGGGGTTAAATGAGAAAATATCCAACTTACAGAGTTTGCTATAGGAAAGTGCTTCGATTACAGAGGCCATGATCACATTTGCTTGCTCAGCTGCAAAAATCAAGAAATAAGGATATGAAAAGAAGGTTCCTTAGCACTCAATTCCTACTCCTCATTACTTTGTCATTGTGCACTTCTTTGAAGGATGGTGATTTTGAAATTACAATAGAAAGCCTTTTTTTATTCATTAAAGCCTTTTAATTTTTTTTTACTTATTTTGTGTGTTGTGTCTTCACAGCAACATATTGAATTGAATAGAGTTTCCATACAGTCATAGGAATTTACACACATTGTTCCATATGACCGATTAAGTACTAACTACAAGGATCTCACTGGAATTATAGGCATGCCTTAAGTCACACAACATATAGAGAAATAGTTTTGATTATGAGAGCCAATCTGTAGGGGGTAATGAATACAGCCATTATGATCCAAACCATTCAAAATGTTATTTGTGACTCCTAAAGCATGCAAGCCAGTTATTGTTCTGCTTTTTAGCAGTTCACTGAAGGGGCAGCAGTCACTATTTCATATGAAACATTGCTCTGGTTTTTTACATTAGAAACCAATCTGTTTTACATCAAAATAAATCTGAAATTTTATTGTTAATGATCAAATATCTGTTAGATGTGACATAGAAAAAGAAGCTGACAAGTTAAAGAATTTGCATTTTCATAAACACGAAGCTTTTCCAAACCTAAGTTAAATGAAAAGCATTGTGATGCACAATTCCAGTAGCAGCACAGTGAGGTTCACTTCCTTATCCCCACACCATGAATATTCTTGCAGAAATTTTATCAACCACTTCAAATCCTCACAGCACAGCCTCCAGTGACTCCCCTGCAGTGAACTGGCAAATAAAATTATTAGGTCTCCTTCACCTGGCCACAAAAGGACAGGTAACACAATGATGCTTGTCACAGAGTGAGGGTAGCCCTGCTCATCCTGGCTGCTGGGGAGAGCCCCTGGCCCCTGTGGTTCCTCAGAGGGCATTGCAGGAGAGCTGACACCAGTGACTGGGGTCAACATTTTTGGCAGAGCCATTTCTGCCTTCCATTTGCTACATTAGGAACTGCTCTGAGAACCAGAGTGTTTGTCCAGGGAGGAGAGTGCTGTGGTGGTCACTTGACAAGAAATAAAACCCTCCCTAAAGCACACACTCCATTTCTTATCCAGACAGAAGCAAAAGGTTCCTACTAAGATTATGAGCCTGGTACGGTGCCAGCATCCAAAGAGCTGCCCATCAGCATCCCACTGACCTGAGCTAGGGAAGACCAATGAACAGTGAGGCTGTTTTTGGAAGCAAAGCATGAAAAGGAAAATAAAAGCAAAGGGAAGGACACATCACATGAAAAAAGCAGAAAGCTCTGACTCCCTCTTGGGCAGACTAAACATCAGAGTAAGAGTCTTGAGCACAAAAAGTGTTAAGGCAAGACAACAGCAGCTACAGCACTGCTGTTACAGACAAATCCAGACTTGCAAGGACTGTAGTTTTCATCTCCTTTTTCACAGGGAAAAAAAAGCCAGCAATGGTTTATCAACATAAGAAATGTACCCAAGGACACACAGGGACATTCTGGAAGTGCTGAAGAGTTGCACTACCTCAGATAACCAAACTTTCTCCAACTCAGTCTGTCATGGGGAACTCTCAGATTCAAATGTGCTGACATTTTCATCTCTTTGTCTTTTTGTTGAGACTACAGCCTTGAAGTCCTAAATGTCATTTTGATCCCACACCTGCCTGACTGATCAGAGGGTGAGCAGCAGCAGCAGCAGCAGCAGCTTGTAGTTCCCAGTGAGGATAATGCTGGAAGGTGCAGCCAACCTGGGCAAAACAGCTCTCCTGCCACACCTCCTCCCCAGCTCTGCTGGACAGCATAGACTACAGGAAGAGAAAATTTGCAGAGGACATCATATTGATTGATAGTGGTATCCTTCCCACTTACCAGTAGCACTATAGCACAGAAAATGCACTAAGAATCTCTTTTTTTTGACTGATGTCTGTCTGGGCAGCTGACGCTGACATATGGTCTGGAACCATACATAGGGGACCCCTGAACTGGCTCCACAAACCTCCCAAAGGCTGAAAGGTTAGTGGCAGACAGATTTTAATTTCTCAAGCCATCCAAGATACAAAGCATTTAATATTATCAGCCAATAATCCCATTTTTCACTGCTTCACTGGTTATCTGTGGGCCTATCACCTGCACGTGAGCCTGTACCAGAAAAACACTTACCTATGTGGTTAATTTAAGCAAGTGATTAACCAACTGTTTCACTGCACTGGGTAGAGTCCTGCATTCCTGCAGGGAACCTGCCAGATTCAGTTACCCAGATCCAGATGTGCTTTTTTGCCAGGCAGGAGGAAGATTATGAATGCCATTACATCTTCCATTTCCCAGCTTCAAAATTCCTGTGAGATACAGCTGTGATGTTTGAATGTATTTCTAGTACTTCAAAAAGTTTTTAAAAAACCAAACCAAAAAGTGGCCTTAGAATGATATCTGCACGCTGATCCCTCTTGATAGCAAAGCCAAGGCACAGACTGCCCCAAGTCCACACGTGAACAGCTCCTTAAGCAACAATTTTTGTGCAGCTTGTGCCTTCTGCCAAAGCAAGGGACAAATTAATTGCTTAGGTATCTTGATCAGACATCACTCCTCAGCTGCACATGCAGCCAGCCAGCACTGCTGGTGTGCTCAGGGGAAATCTGGGAAGTCACAGGAGATATAAACACTGTGCAAGGCTAGGTGCACCACAGCTGTGGCTGTTCCTCCCTGTCACCCATCGCTAGAGGCGTCAATGGCACTGTCATTAAGCAGTCACTTGTTGGCTTTTTCCAGCCCTGTGAAGGGAGGCTGCTCCAGCAGAGCAGCAACAAACTGGTCCTTAGCTGCACAGTCCTGGCGTTAAAGGGCTGCCCTCTGCTGACTTATCCTGGATGGCAGGGGCACAGCTCCTGGGGATGGGAGGAATGCCAAATCCAAGCACTGCCTTTCCCAGCAGGGCTCCCTCCGGGTGAGCATTCAGCTCTGCAGGAGCACACACTGCTGCCCTTCCTGCCAGGGCTGCTGTACTCCTTGCTCACCTCCTCCAGCTCCTGGGGATGGAAGTCACGGCAGCTGCAGGTGCATCCTGGCAGTTCCCAGCAGCATCTACCCTCATGGAAGAGCATACAAGGGTTTGCAGGGACCTTGGGTCCTTGCACAAAGGGTCAGTAAAGTAGCACTAAGAGGCACCACCAGTAATAATGAATCCATGTGATGTGCCAGGCTGTCCTTAGCACAGCCTTAAAGAGACAATATTGACCCGGCAGTCACCAAATTTTTGTATTAAAAGTTCTCCCAAAGTTTACCTCCTGAAAAATAAGGTAACTTCATTGTATCTGATTTAAGAAAATTCGACCAAGATGCTGCTTCTGAAACATCCAGCATTAATTATTTTCAGATACAGAACTACAAATAAGATTAATAGCAATTCCAACTGTCTCTAAATCACCTCTTCTTCATTTTTCATATGTGGCTTTTTTTGTTGTGCCATAGAGAACTGAGCAGAGATAAAACCTCCTCACTCCATGTATTCTGCACATCCAGACACTGGAAGGGAGAGAGGTCAAGACGTGGTTGTTGGAGGGGGCCAGCTCTGGTCTCACCATACAGGTGGAGAGCCCTGACAGCAGCTGCAGAGCTGCTGCCTGCACCAGCACATCACGGACGTGGTCACACACAACAGTGACAGTCCTGCCTTGGCTGCCTCACTGCCCCTGCAGGCTCCACCCCTAACCCAGGGAGAAAGGGCAAGAACAACTTCTGGCAAATTGGGAGCACCTCAAGCAGCAGATGTTTGAATCTGTTCTAGTGTTTTACTACTCTGACAGGAAAAAAAAAACCCAAAAAACAACCAACCCAACACTTCTGAAATGTTTATTTAAAAATAGGAATTTCCTCTATCTCATTTGTGCCCATAGCCACTTGTCCTTCCACTGGATAGCACCAAGTCTCCAACACTCACCCAGTCAGGAATTTTTACACGTGGGCAAGATCCCCCTGAGATGGCTCTTCTCCAGGATGAACAGACCCAGCTCTCACAAGCTCTCCATAAGCTCACTAACCATTTGCTGGACTCTCTCCAGCACATCCTTGTTTCTCTGTGTACTGGGGAGCCCAGCACTGCAGTGATGATGCCCCTGAGCTGTTGCCCCTCTCTTCTGCCTCCTGGAGTACTACTGATCAGACAGGAGTGCTGGAAGGAAAGCACAGGGCTTGGTTTAAACTGTAGAGCTCTACTGTAACACAGCAACATCCAGCTTATGAGCATTCCCCTATTTATCTTCCTCTGCTTGAAGGCTTTAAAGATAATTTACAGTAACTGCCACACACAAGAGGATTATTAACATCTCACACAACTCCCATGAGCAGCTCTCTAGCTTGGACAAAAAATACAGCAATTAAGAGGTGGATACACAGAGCTGCTGGACATCCCCCCCTTAGGTCAAAATGCCATTGCTGCCTGGTCTCAGCCCAGTATTTTTCACAGCAGTTCTGTGAAAAGGCAGAAGAAAAAACTCCCTGGTGTTTGTTTCCTTGTACAGATATGTGAGGCCAACTAGAAAACA